>QUSF01000016.1:14083273-14187167 GCA_003676055.1 Chloebia gouldiae
GTGAAGTGCAGCCTGCCTGTGTCCTCCACACATTGTTTGATGGCTGCCACTGATAATTCACATCTATTGCAGCTGTCACATTTTTCCCTTTATTTCCCATATTGTAGTGCTATAGAACAAAAATAAACTTGAAGAAAATGTTCATTCTGCCCTTTATGTGCTTTTGAAATGTAAAGTTAATTGGCTGTGTTTGCTATCAGTACATTTGAGGTTGGAGAAGTTCATTAATTATGAAGTTCTGTAGGTTTCACCTTGTAAGGGCAAATTCTGCAGCCTTTAATTTCCTATAGATCTTTATTTATTTTTATGGAGATATTGGTGCAGCTTAAGGAAAGAGATTATCCAGAGATATTAAATCCTTCAGCTCTTATTGACACAGGTGGCACTATGAAGAGCTTATCAAAATTAACTTTTGTGTATTGGGTACAGGAACCCAATTCTAGGCATATTTTTAAAACTCAGAGTCCATTATATTAATCTTTTGGGATAATTATAATTGGAGGATAGAGATAAGGGACTTTGTAAAAAAAAACTTTTTACATCCAGTAAAGGGGTTTATGACTGCTGTAATTTTTTCCATATATCTGGTTTTCACCTTATATTAATTAATTAAAAAGAACTTTTCTGGAGTAAGATTAAGCACAGAACAAATTTTGTCTAATGAGTTTATTAAAGTCATAGAGTTTATTACTGATTTGCAGAAGAAAACAAAAAGAGAATTTTAATGATATGAGATAGTCTTGTGATATCTTCTGGGAGATATTTTTGTCCACGGGGGAGGCACATGAGTTTACCACCTTAATTTAATGTATCATTAATTGTTTGTCCAAGGCCTTGTGTTTCTGTATTGATCTGAAGATGATTTGTTCATGCACAGACACCTTCTGGTCTTGCATCCCAGGATTCTTGTTGTCCAAATAACATGATACAAAAAATGTATTGTGAACAGATTATTTTCCCCCCTTCCTTAAGTTATTGTCTGCATTCCTAGTATGTTTCTTGAATAGCATATTAAGATCTTTCTGACATAGCCTGTTGCTCACATAATCCCATTTTGTTTTTGGACCTCAGCACTACTGAAGTTTCAGCACAGTCATCACAAGTAACATCAGCAGCATGTGGTAAGTATTATTCTAAATTCAAGTAAAATCACATTTTTCAGATTTTTTTCCTCTAAGCATTTTAGGTATTTCTATTTTACAAACAAAAAAAGTGATGGATTATATTAGAATTGGACATGAAATGTCGTCCTCATGGAGTTTGGCTTTCTGCTCTCTTAATTTAAATCCATCATTTTGAAAAGAATGATGGACTATAGAGGCCATATTTGCTGATCTACCAGAGATTTTTTTAACAACTTTGGCTTCAGTTACAATTTGTGAAATTAATCTTTAATGGGTTTTTAGATTCAAAGGCATATTGGAAAAAAAGAAATTATTTGTACTGGAAGAGTTTTACCCCTGGTTTCTGGGAAACGTCCCCTCACTATTATACTCCAGCCCTGGATAAACCAATTTTTCTTTTCTTTCTTATTTTATGAACCACCTCCCACACTTCAATGTTTGCCTATGCTTTTATACAATGTGGGTGTTATAAAAAACTAGAAGCTTTGCCTGGGTTAGAGGCTGCCTTAAGGGTCAACATTTTTGAGGGAAATATGTCTTAGATGCCAACATCCAAATGTGGGCAGGCATGTCAGTAATTTATCACTTTCTACACAGTGCTCAGACTTTTAGTTGGTTATTGACTTGAACATATGGACCACAACATATTCCACTTGATTGGAACATACAAACACTTGGAAAATCTGGTTGCAATATTTTGATTTTGTATGCCCTGTCTGACAAACACTGGAGGCCCTTGATTTTCAGAAAAAAAAAAAAAAAAGGCTTTTCTGAAAGTGTTTCAGAGAGGGACATGTAAGGTCCCCTATTAGCAATTATCAGACTTAATTAATTAATTAATAATTAATAAAAAATTATTGAGGATCATTTAAAACTATCGATTGTAAGTGCCAATGAGTGCTCTGATATTTGTGAAAATATTTATTGCCACAATGAAAAATTATGTATTTTGCAGCTGCTCTTAAAAATGCATCCAACTCTCCTTTTCACCTTAAAAACCACATTTTCTCTCAGTGTAAGAAGTGTTTGTATTCAAGGTAAAAGACAAAGAATATCACCAGTCAGAGCCTACAGCATAAAATGAACATATTATCTCTGAACAAAGAACCTAAATTATTTGATTTTTGGTTTGTTCAGGTGAAAATCATGCAGAGTCAGAAAAAATGGCTGCATTGACTAAGACTGGGACTACATTTATGTTTATCTTTGTGTGTGAACATGGGAATGCAGAAAGCCCACTGTTTATTGCTGTATCTTCACTGAATGCTGGATTGTTAAGATGTTAGAAGATGTCAATGTTTAGCTAAGATCCCAAAGATTAGCAGGGAGAAATGGGGGTTATATTTTTCATGTTTCTGCACAGTGTAGTTGGAGCCAATTGCCAGTGGCCTGGCCTTATGCCTTAGGGATTTTTTGATTTATTTAACCCACTGCACAGCCTCTCAGTCTCTGAGCTATGCCAGGCCTCAGACACTTTTAACTCCTCCTTCTGAGCAGCAAAGTTGGTATTGGATAAAAACATTTTGCAGTCTGTACAAAAGCACCTCCTAAGTCCTAAAAGGCAGGAGATATTTTGATAACCAAAGTGAGGAAAATACAATAAAGCTTTAAATAAACCAGGAACTGCTGGAAACCCTCAGTGTGTGTCAATTCTAAAGCCCATTATACCTTACAGAAATGACAGCACACACTGGAATTGCTCTCTGTAAACTGAGGACTCTTGTTTATCCTTTAAATTCAACTGATGTGACCAAAGAAGGACTGGTGTTGGTGTTTCAGATTTTTTGGGACTGAATTATCTTTTGGCAGCACTGAGATTTATTAGGACTCCTGGGTCTCATTTACTTGAGGACTTGCTTAGCACGTACCTTGGTTCTTTTCTTTCCCTCTGTGCTTCTTATTAACCTGTCAACAATTATCTCCAGGAGATAGTTTTTTTCCTTTCCAACATAATATTTCAGGGGAAAATAAAACTACAAAAATAAAATTATATCACTGTTTATGATTCCCTTTTGTTTTCCCACAATCAACCTTAATAACCCCTGCAATTTCAGAAAGGAAGACTGGGAGAAATCATGTAACCAAATTTCTGGGGTTTAAATTAATGCACAGGCATCTTTAGGCTAGGCCTGGCTGGAAAATGCCAGTGAAGGAGGGTTTTGGATGAAATGGGGATATTTCTTGACCACTTAATCAGGAAAATCAATTGATGTAAAGTTTTGAAGCTGGTATGAAAAAAAGTAGCTTGCTGAAATATGGAGAGGTGTGGTAAAGACGAGAAAATCAATTTTAAAAGAGACCAAATAAATAAAAGAACATGAAGTACAGAGAGTGTGTTTTTACAACATAAAGTGAGGATGTACATCAAAATAATATTCTATAAATCAGTTCTTTATCTTTCTCCCTCTCTAAACTGAGTAGTGCCAGGTGCATCTGAATATCAGTAGAATTCTCTTTTCAAAGCCATGTTCAATGCATCTCCTCCCACTGCTGTCATGCTCCACCATCATGTGTCACAAACCACACTTCAGAAAAGGATGTAGCACACATGGGGGACAGCACAAAGGAGTATATAAGGAAGTAAGTGATTTCACATGACCTTTAATGACATAAATTCGGTAGGCACTACACGTAGGGGGTGTCTTTACTCCAGGAACTCCTCTCCTGACACAAACAGTGACATTCTGAGCAGCTGAGTCATTGAGGAAGCGGGGCAGGTTTTGAGAACGGATCCCTGGCCATTGACGTAGATGTGAGAATAGAAACATTTGAGAATAGAAACATTTGTGTTTTATGGGAAGAGAACATCCTAAGGAGAGGGGTGGGAAGGAAATCCAGCCCAACCAGGAGCTCACAGCACGTTCATCTCTGGCCTGGCTGGCCCAGGAGCTCAGGACATGGCGGGTATGTTAATGATAAGCCAAGCAGGCCATTCAGCCTGGGCTCTGTTACCTGGCAGTGGTACATTCTGGTGAATGGGATGTTCTGACATGCACCCTTCCCACATTCTCTCTAATTCCAGCAGGAAAATTAAGTCATTGGGAAGCAAAGACACCCACCCAGAGCCTGCCTGTGAAAAATCTAAGAGACTTCACTTCTACTAGCTCAGACCTTCAAATTTCCTCGAAGGCATAAACAGAATTTCTGGGGAGGAGATAGCAACACCCACAACAGTAAATGGAATAACAAGCATGACTTTAAAACTTTAATATTGATCCTAACAAATACTTATTCCCCTTTCTCTATATATCTGCAGCAAAAGTAAAAACCAGCAAAAGTCACTGGGATTATTCAAGAGCTCAGAATTTTAGCCCCTGTTCTGAATTTGAAAGCAAGCATTCAGCTCAGATTTTTGGAGAAGGGAATTGGAAATAATTGACTTTCTTTGCCCACTCCTGGTCAGTCCTTTCCAAAAGCTCCACATTCCCAGGCACAGGATGTGCAGGAACAATGTTCAGCTTCCCCAGCTGAAAACTGCCTGAGGGTTTTGTGCCAGCCCTTGCAGCAGCAGCAGTGTTTATGTGCTGAATTGCCACCGGGTGAAAGACAGAGAAGAAAAAGTTTAGACTGGTAAAATCCTGCCTTCAATATGCAAGTCAAGATAAAATATGTTTTTTACAATAACAGTTAGGCAAAGAATAAGAGAGGAATCAGATACTCCGGATTGATTTGTTTAATTACTTCAGACAATGGGCCTCCTTTGTGTTTTTCTGTTTTCCAACAGCTCAATTCTAAAGCTTTTAAAACAGTTGGAGAACTTTCAGGGATTTTATTTTTCATATAATAGTGAGAAAAATGACCAAAATGTCTCAGTGTTTCTATAGAATGAGATGCAGGCTGAGACTATTGAAAATACTTTTCAAAAGAAAACTCTCTCCCTTTTTTTTTTTTTTGCTTCCTTTTATCTTTTACAGAAATATTTTTTAATCTGGCCTCTATTCTCTATTGTGCAGCATCTCATTTTTTTATTAAGTCTCATAAATACAGCTATCTATCCCTGCTGCTTTTGCCCAAGTTTGTGCAAGGCAATTATTTTCCTTTTTAACTTCTCCAAAATACAAATCAGGTGCTAAGTGGTGAAGCCAGAGGTGCAGTCCCAGTCTGTTTTTGAGGACCTTGATGTGGAACACACATGGAAAATGGAGATTGCAGTTGTGTTTTCTTGGGGATAATGGTTTTCAGGAGGGTTTCAAATCTTCTGTCCCTTTGCAGATAGGCTGTACCTTTTTCATCAGGAACATGGGCAGTGCCCCTCTTTCCCTGCATGGAAATGATCCTGGCCCTGCAGCTCCAGGAGAGGAACTGGCAGCCCTGCCTGCCAGATTTTTGCATCCAAAAATTTTCAAGGGATAGCAAAGGTATTAAAAAAAGAAGGACCTTTTTAGGCAGCAGAACAGGATTGAATTAAATCAATTAAGCCACTGCAGAATACAGGCAGTGATGCTGATGCACACATGTTAAATGATTCATTGACTTCTGGCTGTGACTCTACTGACATTTGCAGCTCTGAAACAATGATTTCTCATACAGATATTCAGAATTAATTTCCCAGAGCAGCCCAACCCATTTGTTTGCTTTAATGACACCAATTTGGGAAAAGCTGAACTCTGTGCTCTGAGAGCTTCATTCAGAGTCCATGGAAGCAGTTCCTCTGCAGGAAAGACCGATAATAATAAATAAATAAATAAATATATATATATATATATTTTTTTTTATATATATATGTATATATATTCCCTTAGTTCCACCTTTTTCTCACTTTTTTTTTTCTTTTTGGTTTTCTCCTACAAGTTGTTCAAGTTCTTTTTACAGGAAGAGAACTGGTTTATAGAATATGTGGATGAAGCAGCCTATGGAAAATTTTCTTTTAATCTCATGGTAATATGAATCTTCACACTGGATGATGACTCTTAATGTGCTGGATGACAGACACCAAATGTCCACAGGCTGAGACAGAGTACTGAAGGAACAGAAGCTTTCCCAGAATTAACTTTTAGTGCAATTAAAGCATTTCTGAGGGAAATTGAAAACAAAGCCACCCAAAACTACCTTGGCCTTTCAGTTGTTGCATTTTCCTGTAGGTCTTTTATGCTGTACAGTTCTACAGCAGTGGGAGTAAAATATTTATAGCCTAAAGACCCTTTTGACAATTTTCTTTTTGCAAAAATTGTTTTTTCCCTTGAGATGGCCATGATAATTTTATTTCACTGCTCTATTCACTCCAGTAGTATCCCATAAAATTATTCCTGCCTTACCACACTGTTTAAACACACAGTGTTGTATTTTGTTCACAAAAGCAAAATTCTTCCTTTCCTACAGGGACGAAGGAGTTTTCACATGGTTTTCCAGCCAGGAAAACTCAGTTGATGTTGATGCTGTGGTTGGGTTTGTAAAAAATGTATAGAAAAGCTGGGCACGTGGAGCTTTGTGCTGGATGTCAAGAGTGAGGGAGGGTGAACTGGGGCAGTGGGGGCATCCAAGGATGTTGGATTTTGGGTGTTGCTGCTGCCAGTTGGGTGCTGCACTGAGAAGCAGAGATGCTCACAGCTGGCACAACTGCAGCTCCGTCTTGTGGGTACAGAAAGGAATTGTTGGAATTTGTTTTGTTCTCCCAAAATGAAAAAAATAAAAAAAAAGACAAAAAAAATTAATTACCTGTAGTTTAAGCATTCTGAGCTCTCCTGAGATTTTCAGAATTTGCTTTTTCATCTGGATACTTTCCCTTTAAAGCTCCTTTTCCCCCCATAGCATACACATTTTTCAACAGCTAATATTTTCCTTTGCATAGCTATATATACTCCCTCTCCCCACGTGCTAGAGAAACACGTGCCCAAAGTGAAACCACACACCATTTCACTCAGAATCCTCTCCATGTGCATCTGCTTCTCATTAGATTTTCCCTCTGCTATACACACAGACTTTCCTTTAAGAAGTGTCATTACATTAGTTTGTGTTACAGGATTATTTTTCACTCAGCTGTGCACCAGTGAGGTGGCCAAACAATTCCTTTGGAATTTCATGTGGGGTTTTGAATACATATTTAGGACATTTTCTTTGTCAACAGCACCCAGACACATATATTCACACATCAAAGAAAGTAACATTTTTAACCTGTGTTTTATTCAAATATTGGGGTTGTATTTCCTAAATATAATGGATGTGTGATGTGGTTTGCACCTGTATTTTCCCAGCATGCAAAAAGATTCTCTGTGTGAATGTGAGGGAAAGAAGTACAGTGTCTTCACAATGTCTGCCTGAGCTCTGCCTCTGTCCCCAGGTCCCTCTTCACTGAAATTAATTTAAACACCTGCACAACCCTGGTTGGGAAGCATTTCCTCACTCTTACCAGGTTTATAACTTTCTGAAATACCAAATAATTTATCTATAATGGAAAACAAAATTTCTTGCATAACAGCAGTCAGATTAAAAGGGTATCCAAGGGACCAGCTGGACTAAGATAATCAGTATACTATATGGAGTAACATTGTAAATATAAAAATAGAGTTATAAGTCATCAATGCCACGATATTGATTGGAGCCTGCAGGCCTTACATAAAAACCAAAAACACCAAAAGGGAATTTTTTATTTATACATGTACATTTTAACATATAAGCATTTCTAGAGGTTATTTTTTGCAAATAATTGCAGTAAATTTTGGATGCATTTGCCAGTGGTTTTGAAGGGGTTTTTAATCTCTGCCCTCTGCAAAAAGGTGTTGCATATGAAGGCCAACATATAAAAATTCAAAGCTGGATGTTTTTTTCATTCTGAAGAATTCTTCATCTGAAGAATAAAAACTAAATTAAATTTTTATAATTACAGGACAGAACAAAATGTTGAAGCTCGAAATTAAATATAATGTTCGCTTATAAAATTTGCCACAACCTGTGCTTTGAAACTGTACATGTAAAACAACAAGGTTATTTCCAGCTAATTCTTAAGCTGCTTTGCATAATTTCAACATTTTTATATCTAATATTTCAGTAGGTGGTGCCATAAATCCATGTACAGTTGTGCTAAGGCAAAATTCAGTGAAGTAAAAAAGTAATGACTCATAATTTCAGGAATGGCAACATTCAATCCAAATTTATTGTGCTCATGAAAAACCAAGTCTACAGAGTCAATTTTCAGAGTTTTGAGTGAGTTCATGACATAAAGAACTGCAGAATCTTGTAGGGAACTGGTCATTAGCCTGAAGTTTTCCATAAATGTTTGAGAATTCTGCTGACTGTGCCTGGAAGTGCTGATTTGCTGAGTAAAGTCATGAGCCCTCAGCATTTCCTTTAAAAGGCGCTGACTCCGAAGTCCAAAAGACTTTGAACAAAGAACATTCCTCCTTGCAAAATACGTGCAGGGAAACCACACGTGGTACTTTACACATGGAAATAGAAGAAAATGGTAGGATGTCACTGTTGAGGAAGCATTAAGACTATATTTAAAAGGCAGTAAAAATCAACAGGGGAATGGGATAAACTCAGGGTTCTCTGAAATTGCAGAAAAAACAAGATGAATGCAGGAGAAATGCAGTACATGAATATTCTTGGACATGTTGTCTAAAGCTTTGGAGTTGACTTTACCTTTGGAGTTGACTTTAGCAGGTCCACAAGTTTGCTGAGTGCTGGGTACCTTTGAAAATAGACCTTCAGATGCAAAACAAATGGTATTTCTATGGCTTGACTAATCTTGGAACCCAATATCTTGAATTTTACTAAATCCAGCCACCCACCTACCATATCTCCCTATATTTATGGTGTATATATAAAAATATAGATGGATGGATGGATGGATGGATGATGGATGATGGATGGATGGATGGATGGATGATGGATGGATGGATGGATGGATGGATGGATGGATGGATGATGATGGATGGATGGATGGATTCACTCAGAGGTGTTTCTTGGGCTGCAAAACATCCCTCTCATATTGTAGAATTTCTTCAGCCTCCTGCTGGGCCAATGCCTCCATGTCGGAGTCAATGTCTGGAAGGGGTTTCTGAACACAGGATTTTATGGCCACCTGCCCAACAAGCATCACTTTGTAGGATTTGTGCATGTGGCCCAAAAGAGCATCAGTGAGAGCACAAAATGAAGGTGTTAAGGGATTTCTACTCTACACTTTGGCCTTCCAAGCTGATTTTTGGGGTCTGTGAGGCAAAGTGGTGGGTTTTGATTTGACTTTTATTAGTTAACTGCAGGTTAAAGTGACAGTCTCACTAGTTCAGTCTCCTGAGGAGGTGGGTGGAGAGTGTGAAATTCTCTTTCCAGCTTCAGGATGACAAAAACAGGTCATCCTTCAGATTTGTTCTCATCCTCCTCAGAGGCTAGATCTGCTGGTAAATATCTAAATCCCATTTTCATGCTTATTTTTGTAGGTCCTCTGGCCATGACAGGCTCCCAAGCAGAGCTCCTGTGTGTTCCTGTTATATTTGGGGATGGAGGGGAGGTGAAATAATTTACATGGACTCTGGCAAATAAATTTAAAAGCTGTGCAAGGCCACGTGTCCAGGTGCTGGCTGCCAGGGCAAAGGATGCAGCATATCAGAGACTTCTTGAAATCTCTTTATTTTTCTTTTGAAGCAATTGTTTCACTACAAAATATCTATAAGCTTGATTTAAACAAAATGCCAACTTTGAAATTGCCAGGATGAAAATTAACTGGGTTTTTTTTTTCAATCCAAAAGTACTAAAAGATTCCTTTGCTTAGAAAATTCGAAAACTGATGCTGGTCTAACTGAAAGGTATTTTCTTTCTGTTTGCTGAGAACTGCCAGTGAATCGAGTACCCGTGCCAGAGCTTTGGATTTTCAAACAGTGGATACATACTTGTAACAGAAACAAACTTAGGAGTTAATAAGATCACACAGAAATAAAAATGGCAAAATGGTAAAATTCAGCCACAGCTGAGGCCGCTCCCTCTCCTCCTGTCCCTGTTCCCTGCCTGACACCCCCGGCTGTCCCCTGCTGTCAGGAGTTGTGCAGAGCCACAGGTTCTCCCCTGAGCCTCCTTTTCTCCAGGCTGAGCCCCTTTCCAGCTCCCTCAGGAATTCTCCAGCCCATTCCCAGCTCCATTCCCTGTCCTGGACACGTTCCAGTCCCTCCACGTCCTTCTTGAGGTGTGGTACCCAAAACTGGACACAGCACTCCAGGTGTGGCCTCAGCACGTGGGGGTAAGAGAAGAAGGTCCTGCAAGAGCCTCAGAAAAAATTCTTCCTGGTGGAGAATTAATGAAGACTGAAGAGAAAGAGATCTCTAATGACTTTGTCCCTGTGTTGCTATTTGCCTTTAAATCCATTCTTTTAGCTTGAAGTAAGAGGAGCACCATCTCTGAAGCATCAGAAGGCTGGTCCTCAGTGTGGCTGTAACCAAATTTCTCTCTGCCAGTGCTCACTGAGGCTGTGCTGGTGTCATGCCAGCCTTTTGTCCTTTCTGTAATGTGATCTGTGCATGGGCATTTCAGTACATATGGTGAAAGCATGTGTTTTTCTGTGCTAGCAGGTGTAAAATCAACATTGTAAGAGTGCTAGCATTAAATTTCCCAGGCATGTGCCTCTGACTCAGCCCAAACATTGACAGTGACAAAGCTGTAATGGTTTGCAGGCTTCACTTCTGAGCAGAGGAAGTCCCACTCTTCTGACTCTGAAATGTGATTCCACTGGACTCCAGAGCTCAGAGAGAAAATACTCCTGGTTCTGAGGGTGTTCAGCTGGAAAAATGCCTGTACCTGTGTGCTGCTTTGACAGGGAATTGGGAAAAAGCTGCTCCTTTGCATGGAGAATTCAGCCTGCTGCTCGCACGGATACTCCTTAGCAGCTCTTCAATAGATAGAGAAATAAATCATTAATTAATTAAACAAATACAATTCACAACAAAATATCCAGCTCTTCTTTCCCAAAGGGAAAAATACACAAATCTTATGTATTGTTTCCATATTGCCACTGAAAGAAGAGTGGTGAATTTTATGTATTAAGTGTAAGGAACAAATCTCATTTTTAGGAATGTTGATGCAACCTGCCTGTGCAGTCCTTTTGTTATCCAAGTGTCTAGTATCTGTTTATGAAATATTTTCATTTTCTAGGCAAGCATACAAAGCAAAATTCAAATTTTTGATGATGAAAAGTGGGTGATTGATAACTTCTGTGCTTTAATAGCTGCTGTGAGCAGATGTGATAGCTGGGATTTCATCATAGCTTGAGATCAAAGTATTGCTGTCATTTTCTATATATCTAAACCATGTGAGCATCAGTTATTTAACATTTTTGTCTAACATGAAGACTTATTACACTAAAAATAACAAAATCTAGTAAATTTTGGGAACTGTCTCCAAGTCAGCTTTCACAGGGAGGCATAAACCAACTCAGGAAGGCCATAACATCTAATTTTGAATAAAACTCTTTTCTTTAATACTCTGAGAAGTTCTTCTTACAAATAACTGGGAAAATATATTCATAAGTCACTGTTTACTGATAATTCTGTGGCTGTGGGCTAGGATTTTAAAAGAAAGATAGGGAACTTTGACTCTGTTCAACCAGAGTGGAAGTTAGGCAGCAGGATAGCTTCTTCACGTGGTAAAACTGAATGATAATCCCCATGTTGAAATGCCTCTGAGTCACTATTTTCACATCTAGTCCTCTGTTATAATAGAAATTAATGTGTCAGTATTCTTCCTGGCTCAGCAAGGCTTCCTGGAAAATGTAGTTAAATTATCTCCTTTTAGTTTCTTGCCCATTGGGTTGTTGATCCAGGTGTTTTCCTTTCTTCTCTTCCTTATATTTAATTTATGAAAATTAACTTTTAAAAGGGTGGGCAAGAAGAATTTTGCAAAGCTAGATTTTAACTGGGAGCTCCAACAAGTAGTAAAGAAACAGGGTTGATTTTTCCAACAGACTGGAGGGGGCATAGCCAAGACCTGGAGGTTATTCTATACCATCTCTTGTCAGTTTTGGGGATGGGGGAGTGGTGCCTGACAGGTTGTGTAATGTGGTAAGAAATTCTGCTAAATGTTCACCTCTCATAAGAGGAAAAAAAGAGTGTTTTGCATTTAAGAAGTTTGTTGCAGTTGGTACAAGCTCTCATAGTCCACACCTTGAGAAAGAACAGAAAAGAATATTTTCTGTGACTGTAAGTTGTGAGTGGTAGAATTAGTAAAGTCACAATGTGACTTCAGAAATCAGAAAAATTGAAATCTATGCACAGAACTCAGGAAATTATTTTTTCCTGGTCCCAGAAGGGTAAAGATTCATCTCATTTGACCTTGGCTGTTTATCAGGTAGAGTCAACATCCTAACAAGGAATTCCAGGCTCATTTAATTGTCAGAGGAGAACATGAGGATATTTTAGGATTTCCCTGACCTATTCTGAATGTTTACTACAGGATGAGATGTGTAGTGGCCTTTATTCCATTGACTGGGTGAAGTCAGAATGAATCAAACTACCTTCCCTTTAAACCTGCTGCACAGTGCAGTGAGAGTGAACTAAAACTAAAATAACATTATTTGCTGCATTTACTGATCTCATCTGGAAGCAAGAAATCTGGAAATGCTGCTGGGTGATTTGGGTGATAGCCAAATATTATTGCTTCAATATGAACTTGTCAAGCCTTTGATCTTCACCTGTGTCACCAACAAGACAAGAGTGCCTTTTGAAAAGTTACACACGTGATTGAGAGACTCAAGCCCCCTGTCACGAGTGAGGTTGTGACACTGAAGCAGAATTCAGGGTGCCTGCAGAGAGTGAGCAGAATCCCGAGCCATGCAGGACCAGGGAAAGAGTAAAAAATTGCTCTCATTTTGCATAACTGCAATGCCCAATAAGTCTGGCTAAAGGGCAGCAATTAATAAGTTAAAACAAGTTTGGCCTCAGGGAAGAAAAATCTTAGTACACCAATTTGTGCTGCAATATCTTTGCATGGATATTGCTTTTAAGCATGTACATAAACTTTGTTTTCAACAGAGTATTTTGGACACCCCTGTAATGCACTCATACACTCATACATTGATTTTGTTTCACCTCAGTTTATTAGTGAGCATGGCAGGACATCGGAATGAACATATGAAAATGAAAATCAAAAATATAGGGGAATGAAAACACTGACCAAGCAGCACCTTGCTATTTGTTTTTTCTCTGTAAGTTGCTTTTATTGCATACCATTGGACTCCTATTTTTTCCTTCTAAGTATGTGTCTTTTTTAGAGGAACAGCAGTGAACTTGTTTTTTTTTTCCACTTATGCTTTAAAGAGCTCTGTGTTTAATAAGGAATGGTCATTAATTCTTCTCTGACTAACACTGTGGTCCCTGGACTTCCTGTAAAGAGCAAATAAAACCCTCAGGCCAAATTATAAAATTTTTAATTTAATTGGAGACATCATTTTGGTGTTACTCAGGGAAAGGTTTAGCCTGTTGGAAGAGTAAACCTCTAGTTTTTTGGTCTCTGCTTGGCTGCCCTGGTATCAAAGCCATGACTTGTAGTTCTTGTGAGAGCTGATTTGAGTCACTCTCATGTCAGGGACTGAAGTCACACAGAGTTTTCTCAGTCCTTTAACCCTTTCCAAGGGAGGACACACTAACCTGGGATAGTTATGAAGCAGTTGTTACTGAACGTAGTATTTCAGTACCCACTATTATCTGTAGTACTGCTGATATCAGTGAAGGAGCTGAGGGGAAGCCACAGGTTTATATTTAAGTGTTGCTGACCTTTGATGTTTCAGTAACTCACAGGGATCTTTCCATTTGAACTGCCACCTATATGTTAAGCTAAGCTGTAAACTATAATTACCTTAAATTCACAAATTAAATAGTTCTTAACTTGCTCTTTCCTTCTTAGAGCTGATGTGTTTCTCTGACAAGCATGTGTACGCAAGGAGACACGAAATAGTATCTGTACACACTTGTAAAAAAACAAAGCAAAACAAACAAAGCTAAACCAACCCAAATAAATGGATATCATACTTTAAATCAAGTATTAGGATGTAATCTTTACTCTGACGAAGTTCCATCAGATGTCAGGCCCTCTTAGCTCATGGACAGGTCATTGTATAGACAGTGGCTTAGAGGATTTCTATCTTGTTTTCCTGGTTCGTTTCCAAAGGAAGTGGTTGTTTACAGTCTGGCATGAAAAGAGGATTATTGTCACTTTTAACCTTTTTCTCTATAATGGTGTTGCTTTATTGTATGGGCAGAGAAGGTAAAATATAAGTTGGAAAATTCTTGCTTACTAGCTCTTCTTTTTGTTTCTCCTATCACTCCTGTTCCCTTTATCTTTCAGATCTCTCAACTGCTTTTTCAGCTGCCTCATGCCAGCCTGTCAGCTCAGGATAAAATTAAAATTGTGGCCAGTTCTCACCCATCCCTCTGGGCTGTGAGCATCTCCCCAGGGTGACACAGAGGGACAGCTCTGCTGCAAGCCCTGTAAAATTCTGTTCCCCATTCCCTGCAGATCCCCACAGATCCCCACAGACTCAAGAGTTTCCTGCTTGCCCCTGGGTGTGAGCACACCCCAAAATTATGCTGGTGCAACTAAAACCAGATTTTCTCTGCTATCTCCAAAAGGCTCCTACCCTGAATAAGTCCCTTTCATGAGAGATTTTTGCTTTAATAAGGAAAAACAACCCAAGATCTAATTCAGTCCTTGCTAATGCTGTTAAACTGACAAAAATAACGGAGAAAACAACTTGTGAGTCTGGCAGAAAACAACACCACTGTGTCCCTTCAGGTAGCTGCAGGTGGCTGTGTCTGTCCCTGACTAGCAGGAAACCACTGACTGTTTCTCAGCATCCTTCTTGCAGGCTTTGGCTCGTTCTGTGGCTGCAAACTGAAACATTTTTAAATTTGTTGCTTTGTTCTCTGGAGCTTGCAGGCATCACATGGAGCAGCAGTGGAGTCATGGCCTCACAGCCCTCTCCAGTGCTGGGGCTGATCATGTTGCAGATCCATCATGGGCCACTTTTAAACCCTGGGGCTTCTCTTCTGCTCCTCAGACAGGAAGAAAGATTTTAGAGAAAAATGTTAGAGCCATGAAAAATGCAGAGCTACATAAAACCAATTGCATTGCCTAAAACAGATTGCTAATTTCTAAATAAGCATACTTATGCTTATAAGCAATAAGCAATAAGCATGTAAATGCTTACATCTGTGTATAAATAATTAAAACCATGAAAGATCATGTACAGACTCCTCTACAATCAGCTGGGAAACTTTGTAGTGAATATTAATGGGTAGAAACTGCTTTTTCAATCAGTGTTGTTTCTTTCTTTTACATTAATAAGACATTTCTGTAAATATTGACACAAAATAAAGGACATTAGTAACATTTGGTTTTACCCACATAAATCTCTCCTACTGTTTTCCCCTAAATGGACAGCTTCTCAAGTGATTCCCAAGAACCAAATACACTTGACGTAAAAAATCATTAAGTGTGACACAGACTATGCATTAACAGAAAACTTGAAAGGAATATTTGGCACCCAATTTATATCTCAAAATAATCAAAGGACTGGTGAGAGAGAGACACTTTCTTGTCCCAAAGATCAGCAATGACCAGTGTGAAACCCCAGCTGCTATGCTGAAATAGTTCAGTTTTATTTAACTTGAGAACTTGTGCTTTGGAGGTCACTCAGTTTCAATTCACTCTGCATTTCCTAGGTATAAAGTAAAAGCACAACTGAGCTATTTCCTTCCCTTGAAAGTTCCTGGGGAGGCTCATGGAAAAGTATAATAAAAAAGCTGAAGGAAGAGTCATTCTTACAGGCACTGTTAATTAATTCAGTGTCTAGATTTGACTTGTAACAGTTTCAAAATATAAAATGGAAGTAATTTGTATACTCTTGGAAAGGCATTCAACAATTTTGATCACACTGAAATAAGGAATATCCCTTTTCTGCTCTTCCTTTATTTTCACTAGAACAGTGCAGAAGGGCGATGGAAGATTTTTGCAAGGCTTTTTTTATGATAATTGTTCTCACTCAGAGCTGATTAGAAATATTTATCAGCTATTAGGCTTTTTATGCAGAAACAAAGGAAAAAAACCCAACTCCCAAAGCTCATTTATGACCTTATGTTTAAGTGGGAAGTGGGAGCATCTGCAGGTGTATCACATCTGCCAGCACTGATATTGAAGCTTTGGCTCCTTCTTTGATCTCTTCTGCAACACCCAGATGAATCCATGACCTCCCAAAATCTGCAACTGGAGAGGACAACTGGCTTGAGAAAGCATGAACAATAGTTTTGGCACCTCTGCTAAGAGAACTCACCATTTCCCTCCAGCTCATCCTCTCAATTAAAGCTTAGCAAGAATTAAAAAATACCTGAGCTCTCTTTTTCATGTGGAGCCAGGCTCAGGAAGCCAAGCTTTAAGGAGAGGAAAGGATCCTTAAGTAACTCAGCAGAGTTTACTCTGCATTCAGCAGCCAAGAAGCTCAGGGATCACAAATGTGTGCTCATACTTAGAACATCTGCAGTGGCTGAGAGCTTAACAGGGGTTGAGTTTGCAAGAATAGTTTGCATTTTCCTTTTCTAACCTAATTGCTGATCAAACTGTGCTGGTGTCTGCCTCATTGCTTCCAGCAATGAAAATTTTCCACGGATCCAAAAGGAAGATGAGTAGCTCTGACTGTGATAGGCTTGAGGCAGAGCTCAGGAAAATAAATGCAAAGTGCTTCATTAGCAGCAGCTCGCTTTAGATCAGACCAACTGTCTACTTATTTAATTATGCAGTATGATTAATAGAAAAATTTCTTTCTGACTTCCCTTGCAGGTAAAATTTAAGCATGAGGCTTTAGTGTCTCATTTTAACATAGTCTGCATGGCTTACATTACTTTTTATTACTCTTTTCCAAGCATTCCAATCCAGCTCTTTAAAAGCCCTGCTTCAGTAGTAGTGTCCCTGAAGCAGTGGCTTCTAGGTTATGCAGTGTACAAAATAATCTTTATTTCATTAGAGCACATTTCCAGGTGCTTTTTTGTTCTCATTCTAGGAAAACAAAAAACAAACAAAAAACCCACCCCACATTTATTATTATTCTGTTGTTCTACGTAATTCTAAATTGAAAAAAAAATGTTTCTAACTAATTCACTTGCCTGAATTTATATGAATTTTATATGAATTTATATAAGGTTTAACCTACCTGGTTAAGGAAGCCACATGACAGTGTTACATGATATTGCATGTGAGAATGTACAGGATTTTTAAGTGATGTCGTTGCCAGACAATTTACAGGAAAATATACCTCTGGCAAAACTAAACAAACAAAAGAAAAAAGTATGTAGGATTATACATAATCCTTCAAATCTTACATCTTAAAATAATCAGTTTATGGTTTTCTTTCCTGTTCCTCATTTGCCTATAGCCAGTTCTTTTTTCAAATACAGTCTCCTCATGGAAGTTGCACATATGATCAACATCTCTTGATCAATTCCATTACAATAATGCTGTGTATAAAAGGATTCGTATTCCCCTGCCCCCCCCCCCCTTTTTAAGCCCCTTTGCATAGATTTTAATAGCACTGTGAGAGTTTTTAAACAGCCATATAAGAGGAAATCTTATCTTTAGCCACGGGCCACCTGGCATTTATTTTTTGGCTTTCAGTGGGATCCATTGGGCTGTGGAAAAGACAGAGCAATGTGAGAATAAATATTTCAAAGATGGGATGACAATGATGGATTTGGGTGTCCCGGCCTGTCCCTCTGCCATGGGCCCATTAACTGCTGCAATCAGTCTGTGTTTTCTGAGCAGAAAAGAGGCAGAGCAGAAGGGATGAGATGGAGATGGACACAAGGATGAAGATGGCAGGAGAGCTGAGGAAGGGAGATCTCTCCAAGGGTTATTGTCTGCTGCAGCCACCAGCTTGTCCTTGTCCCAGCCACGCTCATGACTGTACAAGGCAAACAGGAACAATGTGGAGGAGGACGGTGGACAGGCATAAGTTTTTTTCCTGCTTCAGCTCATCTTTATTTTTCACTGATAGCTCTGGAAAAATAATTTGTGGCCCACATACAGCATGAACCACAGAGGTATCAGCTGTAACATGTCCCCAGTCAGGCCTGGTGCACTGATGACAGTTCCTTGGCACCACAGGAGACCCCACAGAAACTTTCATTGGCAGCTCATGTTTTGTGTTACTGCCACCCTTGGTTTCCCATAGTTTGCAAGTCCTTTTAAAACCTCTCAGCAGAGTATTGCTGTGCTGTGATGTAGAACATCTCATGTGCATTATTCTGGAAGAATTTAACAGCTCAATCAGACAGCTTAAGCTGAAATTATATATTATAATGATGTATAATTTCTAATTTCCCTAAAATATGTAAATACCAATTAAACTTTTGTTTTGTTAGTAGATTCATCTTCAAGAACAAAGGAATTCTGCCAGTTTCCTTCTGGACTATCTCACCATGGGTTTTACTCTCTCCCTATTTTGGCATTGCTTCACACTCTTACGGAAAGTTTTTTCCAAGGCAACAAGGTTTGCTGCTTAGCACTACTATCAGATAAAGCATGGTAGCAAAAAAAAAAAAAAAAAAAAAAAAGCAAAAAGAGGTAAAGGAGTAAAATAGAGATCTAGCTCTGAAAATATTTGCCTTCCCTTAGAGATATGAGTGAAATCAGACTTCTGTGTGCACCTCATAGAAGTGACTCAAAAAACTGAATGGATGAATATGGTAACCAAAATCACAGCTAAAGGATAGAACTGTAAATAGTTTTGAGAACAGATAATAAATCAAATCAATTTATGTGTATTTTTTCAACTTAAGTACACTGAGTATGTTAGAAAAGTTAGAAAATCTCAGGCCTAATTCTTGTCAAGACGAGACCTTATTAAGCTATTTAGTGGGATAAAAGATTCTTAAAGTGGAAATGAATTATGATTGTGTGTAACTTCTACTTAACCTAAAGTGTACATAAGAGCTTAAGTATGTATGTGAATAAATACTGTGAAATAAAGGTTGCAAGTTTTAGATAGTGTTTGCTAATTTTAAATAACATTGCAGAGAACTCAGGGTTACTTTGGCCTGAGACCTCTGAAAAACCTGTCAGGAACAAATTTATAGTAAACTCAAATGTGTCTTGGCAGCCTTGGTTTCATCTAAAATGTCAGATGCTTCTCCAGAACAGGTGGCACTAAAAAAACAAATTTGGTTATGGAAAATTAATCCTGCTTACAAGGAAAATATCCACTTTCATAGATTGGGAATGAAAACCATTGCACAGCTGATCTGTGAACTAGCGGTGCTTTTAATGTGTTTTCCTTAAAACTGCTTTGAGAAGTTCATGGCCAAACCTTCCCCTGTTACTGTTTGGTTTTAGGTTTCTATTATTCCATAGTTCAGGGTAGTGAAGCTTAGCAAGTGAGACCTGAGCCCTTAAAGAGTCTTTATGTATGATCTTGGCACTTGGACCATTGATGGGAACACTTCACTGCTGCTGTTACCCCATAAATCACAAAGGAGTTACTGTGGCTTCAGACTGGAACAAACACAGCCAGGATGGGGTCTGCAGTCGTGCAGCACTGACAACAAATTATTTACTTGGTGGTTCCCATCACACATTTCCCCTGGGCTTCTTCTTCCCACTATTTTGTGTGAGCAGCGTATGAACAGTAAAGGACTGATCACTGTGTTTTATTCAACCCTTTCTCCAGCAACAATGTTTTGCCTTTAAACTGAATAAGGTGAATCATGTCCTCATATTTCATCATTGTTTTCAGTGGCAATTTACCAACATGGCACTGTGTTGTTAAGGTCAGGGAAGCACTGTGTCCCCAGCAGATGGCACAGCACCCCTGTTACTACTTTCTCCAGGCTGTGTAGCACAAAATGTACTTCAGAGGACACAGGTGAATAAAATAGAAAGAAGCACATGAATACAATAAATGAGAAAACCATTAACGGTTTTTCCATTTTGTGGTAGTGCTATGGAATATTTGAGTTGCACTTCCCCAGCAAGGCACAGCTGTCCAGCCAAGATGAGCCTGCCTTCACATGAGTGAAAAAATGACAAAATGGTTACAAGAGTCCTTAGTGTATTAATTCCTGAAAAACTGGCCACACATTTTCATGGCAAAACAGGCCTGTTGTATCTTTCCAACACAGAATCCCTCACTTCCTTGGCATCTAGGGAACATTGCTGCTGGTACAAACAAGAGATCATGGTATCAGAACTGATTAGGGCTTTTTCTAGAATCACAATATTACCCTTATGAATGAGAAGTGCCTGTCAGAAGATGAGTGTCCAAGAATTAAGAGAGGATAACTCCTAGAATAATTTCTCTATCCCATCCCCACATTTCTAATGGAAATACTGCTTAGTACCAGAGCACATGGCTCACACAGAGCACCACAAATTAATTTATGATACATGTAGTTACTTTTGCAGCATGAAGCAGGAGGACTTCTAAATGTTTAGACATTTAAATTACTGTTCTCCTTTCTTTTTCTTAGCTGGAAAAAAATGTCTTCAGTTCATTCAGCTTTATTCACTTGTCACAGCAATTAGAGAGTGGCTCAGAGTTACAGGCAAAGCATATTCCTCATGCTTTGCTTGTTCCAGTTCCACATAGCTGGCAAGGAGTCTTGCTAATTGAAACAGAATCATGTAGGCAGTTCGGCACCTTCCTTTGCTTCCTTCCTCCCTGTCCTCTGAGGGGGATATGACATCTGGGTGTGTGCTCTGTGTCCTGCTGGCACCGTGCTACAGCCTACAGGGTTTAACATTTATCAGGTACTGTGCTTGAGGTTAAGAACAATAAAAAATAAGGTCACTGGGGAAGCATGCATATAATAGACCTCTAAACGCCCACCATGGGCAAAGCTCAGGAAATGCCTGACCTTAAAAATGTCCTTCTCAGATTGATGTAAAGAAAGTAAGAAAAAAATAGTCACTCTCTCCCAGACATTAAAATTAAGATTATTAAATTTAAGAGTAGATTGAGTTCTTTCCTTGCATTCAGTTGCCTTTGTTTAGTAGTGATATATTCTGGTTCCTAGCAGCTCACAACTGTTTACGCTGGTTACTAAAGGAATAAATTGTTCTGAGGATGCAGATGTCCAAGCAGTTAACATTACAGCCTCCAGATATTGCCAAGGAAGTAGGAAAACCTGAGTTGCTCTCCTGCAGAACCACTTTGTTAAGCTATGTTTCTAACTTATGTCATCCTTAGCTCTCTGCTTGTACACAACATCCCTGGGTGATGTTGGTGGGTGCAGAACCCTGTGCCCAGAGGTCACAGCTGCTGACAGAGGTTTTGTGAGTCTAGAGGGTGAGCACAAGTGCTGCCTGTAGAAGCCTCCATTTTTATTTGACCACCTTCAACACCCCAAAAACAGCCAGATTTTAAGTCTAGGTCTGCCTCAGCAGCCAGAGCAGTATTTCTGCTGAAAATCACTGATGGTCACATAAAAGTATGTGTAAAATATATCTTGTGAAGATCACCTCTCTATTCCAATGCTTTATTTATAAGCTTCTGGCCACAACAATTATATATATATATATTAAAGTTTCTAATAGTTGATATTTCTGTGCCTTTTAAGCTTTTCCAGTGAATAATTTTGTTGTTGTTTATAGACATAGACACACTGTTAAGAAACATACCAAACATACCAAAAAAAGATTCCAGTTGATTTCACTGATTTCTTAGGAAGTTTGGGGGAATAACAATTGAAAGGAGATGTAATATATTGACATGATCTAGATATTTCCCATGTTAATTCATCTGGCTAAGAAGAACCATCAGCTGTTGCTAATTAAAAAGTATCTGATCTAATTTTTCTAACTTTCCTTTTAACTTGATAACTTGCAAGGAGTTTGTGGAAACCTTCATATTTTTATTCTATACATCATGTTACATTACATACACTACATATGTGTATATATATATAAAACACAAGGTATTTTAGCTGAAGTTTTGTCTGGTACAAAATACTGGAAAGGCAGGAAATTTAAAGTTGAGTTTAAGGTAAATAAAAACAATCAAAAAGCTAATACAAGTTTGGGTCTCTGTGAAGCCTATGCACTCTTAGAAATGAGGTATGGGAAGAGATTGGATTCTTTTCATTTTTTACCATCAGAACCAGAAGTGGTCTTGGTGTAACACTGGCAATGAAACAGGAAAATGGGATGAAAACATAAAAAAATTCTAAAACTGAGACTCTTCAACAGGAATCAGGACAGGGAGAGAAAGCTGAGTGTCCTCAGTGCCCTCTCTGCTGTAGTGGGCTCCTGACTGGCTTTCCTTCCCTGTGGAAAACTGATGTGACTCTGTCCTACTTTTTGGATTCCCCTTTTCTCCAGGGCTCCTCAGAAGATAGGAGGGAAGAAGGCAAAGCTCCAGAGTGCCCAGCTGAACATTTGACAACCAACTCGAGCACCCACCGACAATCTGAACTCCTATTTAGGAGTCCAGAAATTTACTTGGAGAAATGGAAATGTTTGCCAAGAGATCTTTATTGGGTGCATAGAGACAAATTCTCTTCTGATTTAAGAAAAATATGCTAATTCTTGGCATTCATGTTTTTTTAGTAACAGGTAGTGTATATTTGAGCTCAGATCTAGTCTGAGGTCTCCAGGCCCAGTAACAAGACACATAAAAATCTTGTCCTACCTGAAAACTACTTTTGGGTTAAAATTTAAAAGGAAATGTTGACTGAATTGGCTTGAGAGTTTCCTTGCCCTCACTAACAGCAACAACCTGTGGGAGAAGTAAAAGTCTCCATGTCTGGCCCACTGAACATCTTAATCCCCTACTGGTGTTGATAGCTCATGACTTTCATAGACATTTTTCTCTAAGTTCATAGATAGTTGCCTCCCTTCCTATTTCAGAAGACTGTGCTGGTTTTGTTGCAAATAACTTCACCGCTACCCACAGGACCAAGGAATTGCTGAAGACGAGGATTTACAAAGCTGCTTGTAAAAACTGGGTTGTGGTGTTGCCAGATGCCTGCTCAGACAGACTGTGCATCCTTTCTGTCATGAGTCCTGATTTATGTAGCCCTTCCAATCTGGGCTGGGACAGCTGCAAACAGCTGTGTGCTTTTATCACTTTTTATCTGACTTTTCTGTAGATGTATCTCCCAGGTCTGCAGGGAAGAGTAGGCCAGTAACAGTTATTTCAATGGCATTTTGTCCATCTCAAAACTAGGAAAAGATCCTTTGAGAAAATGAAGGCTGCCTGCCATAGTAGCTGGTTTTGCTGGCTTGGATCAAAATGCTCATTCTCCCTTCTGTCCCTGCTCTAAGTCAAGGGTTTCTTTAGCACTGGGGTCATCACTTATTGATGTGCAATTAAGGTTTAGATGAGGTATTAGGAGGAAATTTTTCACTGTGAGGTTGAGTTCTTGGCACATGGTGCCCAGAGCAGCTGTGGCTGCCCCTGGATCCCTGGAAGTGTCCAAGGCCAGGCTGGACAGGGCTTGGAGCAACCTGGGACAGTGAAAATTGTCACTGTACATGGCTTTGGTTACAATGCCAGCTCAACTCATTGACTTCAGCTCAAAGCAGGCATTTTCTTGTCTTTTATTGCTTTGGAGGTAGAATTACTCCATCCAGACCACATGCTGAGAGAATTCATTTCCAAGGGCCTCTTCTGCTGTGAGCAGCTGAAATATGAAGATCCAAGGCTTCAAGCCAGGTTTTGATTTCTGTTGAGCTGGCATGAATGGAACTACTCCAGTTTTAACGAGCATAACTAGAGCTGGGGAGTACTTGGGCCTCCTCAGAACAAATTTCTGAGAGTTATACTGGAAAACAAAGATCTGTCACTGAACTCTCTGTTACCTCCTGGGTTTGAATGGCTTAGACAGTGCTTTGAAAACTTGTAATTTTTGAAATCACAAGAAAATAGGTTGCTTCTAGACTTTGAAAATACAGGGGAAATTTACTGCAGTGAAAAATAAAAAGCTTTCTGGTATAAGAGCTTCACTTGAAGTGTTCAAAGTAATGATGGACACGACAAATCACACTTTTTAGGGAAATAACATTACCTCATGGTTTAATGTAATTAAAACCAGCAATACTGTTGCATATGTTACTTGAGGAAATGAGAAGGACACTGGCTAACTTTCGCCACCAATTTTTGTCATACCTTCTGATGCAGACAGCTGGTCTTGAGTTCATCATCACAAAGTAGCAGGCTCAGACTTGAGGGTGTCCCATAAGGGATATCAGCCCACAGCTTCATGGCATAAAGTATGGGCTGTTGAGAAAGTTGACAGAACAGAGCTTGGGTTTTTCACAGGTCATTTCCCCATAAGGGAAGGTTTAGGAGCTGTAACTGTTATTTCAGAACCTTTCTTCCTGGTCACGCTCAACACAGCTCATTTTTTTTTGTTGGGTCATGCATTAGTTGGCAGAGTATATCTTGGAGCAAATGCTGTTTCCAAAGTGAAGGTCATGATCTTGGAAATGCAAGTGGAAATGGGGTCATGGGAAAAGCTGAGAATTGTTGGAATGTGGTGAAAGCAAAGTAACCTATAGATGTTTATGTTGACAGCAGCCACAGAATGGTTCCTTGAGGAATTCAGATGGATTTATCACAAGGAGTAATCACTGGCAAGGTCAAACTGACATAAATAGCTCAAGGTTTGAGCTTGCTGTGCTTATAAAAACTTTAGATATTTCAGCTCTCTTAAAGCTAAACCATGGACTGTGATACCCTTTTAATCACAGAAATCAGACTTTGTGGGGAAATTTCCTTTAAATGCACAGATGGGATCACTTCTTTCTGGCAAACAAGAAGCTTCCTCTCCTGATAGTGGCACATGACAATTTCACATGTCATGTGCCACAGTCATCAAAGATTTTCATCTTCATTTTGTAGTAAATATTTCCATATATGCCAATGTTTTCCTTATTTTTCATCAAAGGGTTCTTCCTGCCCTCAGAGGTGGGAAGACTAAAACTAGAGGTGTATTGGTATTCAGAAGAGAAATTGTGAATTTGCCTACTATGTACAAATCCTTAGACCATCAGAATTTTTTTTTCAATGAGCAGATTTTTCACTCTAGAAATTTACAGCACTACAAAGTTGTCTTTGTGTTCCTGCAGAATGTAGGTGGCTGAGTAGTATGATTGCCTCAAATAATTTGGGCTCAGTTTAATGTTCTCTTTTCCACATGTGGAATTTGTCCATTTCACTGAGTAATAGGCTCCCTGTTCAATAGAATTTCAATAGATATCATGATGGAACGTTATTGAGAAGTAATCAATTAATACATAGGAAAATAATTTAGATGCAGAGCACAGTCCTGAAAACAAGCCCAAGCTTGTTGAGTGTGTGAGGGTCCTTTTGCATTTCCTTTTGTGTGGTGAAATTATTGCATGATTCAGTGAAAGACAGTGGTATTTGTCATTAAAATTATAAAACAAATGTCTAGTAAAATGGCAGTCTTATAGAAAGTAAAAGCTCAATCCTTAGTGTTGCTATTTTAAAAATGTCTTTGTTTTACTTTTGATGGTATTAGACATCTAACATTAAAAAAACTCCTTTTCTCTTGTATTTCCATTTGACATAACAATGTCCACAACAGACAAAAAGATCCCATATTTCCTCTGTAAAACATTTTTAAAAATTCTGGAGGGCCGGACTGAAAAACCATCAGGAAGTCAAAAGTGCCTGCTTTAATCAAGTTACCTTGTGCTTTGTGGAACTGGCAAATGCACACAGGGCACCGTGTAAGCTGTAACCTTTTCTGCAGATTCAGCCATGCAAACCCAATGGGGAATTAAGCAACTGAAATCCAAATCTAACACCCACAAGCCCCAGGAAGTCACATAAGTGAAGTAAGTATCAGAGTGATTTTCACAGATAACATTGCCATTGCCAAGGCAGGGGCTGTATTTCAGTTTTAAGCTGGCCAGCGTGTGCCGTGGTCTGGAAAACAAGTAATAATATAGTAATATAAGCAAAATGTAAATTTTGAACTCTAGTACCAGCCCTAGGAGGAAACTCAGGCAATGTTGTCAAGAGCTGTCAGCAATGGGCTTCCATAAATGAGAATTTCTGGCCCGTGTCCGTGCCATCTTCCTACCTCACTGCCCAAGCACTGAAATTTCACCAGTCCTTGCACTGAATGAAGATCAAGTAAGGCAATAATTTCCATCAGTATAAGAGTATGCCTGTATGAAAGACAGAACATTTTGCCTTCTCTGTTCTCTGTTCCTTTTCCATGCATCAGTCAGGATGACAAGGGAAGAAGAAGCCGCCATTCCTCAGGAAGATCAAACACTGCTACTTACTGTTTCAAAAAATGTGATATGTCAAAACAGGCAGGATTTTCTCACCCTCACAAAGTCCCCATACTCATTCCAGAATCTGCACTGTCCGTGGATATCTGGATATCTCCTTGGGCTTATACCCTGACTGTACCAAACCAAGCAAGGTGAAAGCCAACAATGAGATTTGTATCTTACACACAACAGCAACGTGACTGTTCCTGCCTCTTGCAGGGGGAATCAGGAACTAAATGAGGGTGACAGGAGAGGTGACACCTTCACACTATTTTCAGCTATGGAGACCCTTTCTGTGGGATATAAACAGGATGATGTCTGCATGAACTGAGGTGGTGAGTGAGTTCGCAGGGCCTGACATCTCCACCAAAGCTTAGAGGCAGCATCCACGCAGTCCCAGATCAAACAACACACTTAAACCCAGCTGAACTGTAATTCCAGCCATTCCAGCAATTCCAGCACAGAGGCAGAACTTCTGCCCTGGGCAGTGCCCAGCCCTGAGCAGGGACCAGAGGGGCTCTGGGGTCTCCTCCGTGGGGAAGTTCCAGAACACCTGGGCACAATCCTGTGCCCTGGCATGACCCTGCCTGAGTAAGGTGGCACCAGTGACCCTCTGTGCTCCCTTCAGCCTGACCCATCCTGGGATTCTGTGGCTCTGTGACTTGACCATGTGGAGATGGAAGTCCTGCAGGCAGGTAAGAAGAGATCTCTCCACTTTGCTTCTTGGATCTAAGCCAACGCAGCCATGACCCGTGTTCTCGGAAAGCTCACATTTAAAGGGCAGAAAGTATCTGAATGCTTTTTTCTTCCTGAAATTTGTGCCCCCTTTTTTTTTATTAGTGAGTATTTAAGGCTTATCTCTGTACTTTGCTGACTTTGACCTTTCAGTGAGTGATTACATAATTAGTCTTTGAACTTGTATATCACTTCACAGCTTCTCACTTTCCCACAAAGGCACTGGTACTCTGTGGAATTTCCACCTCTTCCTACTTTTGTATGCACATTTTTGCCTCCTCAATAGACAATGAATTCAGCCAACACAAACATACTTTATACCAGCTGATTAGGCTTTAGGTTGAGGCTGAGGAAGTACTTTGATTCAAAGTCCTGATTTCCATCATTTTTAAAATATTTTGTGGGGAAAAAAAATTCTTTGTAGGTTTTCCAGTTATGCTTTGTAAAACAAAGGAGAATAGCTCAAGCTCCTAACGTATTCCACTTAAAGCATGTTTCTTCTTGTTGAATGTAGTATGAAATAATTCACTCTTAATTGACTTCAGATCAGGTATCATGACTAAAAACACTAACCTGGGTACTTTATACAGCCTTTTTTTGGAGAAGATCTCAGAGGAGATTGTTGTGAGACTTTGTGAAAGAAGGCATATTATACGCACAAACTGTTTCCTCATTATTTTTATAAAATACAAGGGTAGACTGAGACAGAAACTCAAAATCCTGAGCATCCAGAAAGGTATAGCACAGGTATCTGCAAAATGAATAATGCTCTACAAAAGGCATGTGAGAAAATAACCTCCCCTCTCTTCTGCAACTCATCTTTATCTCTTAGATCAAGAACATGGAGCCACAAGCCTTCTCAAAAAGGTTTGAAAGGTCTTATGGCAACAGGCAAAGAAAGAGAATTGGTTGAACAGTGCATTATTCACAGGGTGCCCACATCAGGAAAGGTTTCAAAAATTGCTATTCAGGGAAATTTTAACCATATGTACATAGCTGAAAGGGGCCACATGAAAAAAGGAAGCTGACAAGTTTTTTTTTAAAGTGTTTTCAGATCTTGCCTAATCCCAGATTCCACAGGAGGGGTTGTTGTTGTCACTTTGCAGCTCTCTGTCTGCATGCTCTAACAGGGCAATATCCTGTAGACATCCCACAGAAGTGTTTCTTGGGCAAGAGAAGGCATTCCCTTGAATTTCAGACTTAAACCCATCTGTGTGGTTTACCTTGGGGGTTGACTGTTTTAGTGGAGGAGTGATGATGTGTATTACTATTATTATGTCATATAAAGTACTGCAAAGATTGAAAACATACCAAAGATGGCTGATGTGATGATCAGAGTTGGGACATTTTGCACCAGAAACTGCTTTCCACGAGTATTTAATCAGCTCTACCTTTGGAAATACTTAGGCCCAGCAGGAGTGGTATGAGTGGCTAAAAAGGAAGGTGCCCTGTAACAGGACATGTGGGAATGGTTCAATCCTATGTTTTTAGAAAAAAAAGTCTAAATTTCTATTAGTTATTTAATCTTTGAGTAATTTTCAGGGAATCCTGGTTTCACATTTGTCTCAGAATTATTCATATCTAAGAGCAGGAATTGAAGAGCATTGATAAAAGTATGTATGCATAATTAAAAAGATGAGGTAAATATTTTGTTCTGTTTCCTTCTTTTAATCAGGCTGTATACCTGGTGATAGAAAGAGACCAATAGAAACAGAATCACTGAGTTTGAATAATAAATCCCACAACTCCTTATTGCTTTATCTCTGTATTTGTGGGTCACTTCCTCATGCTTTTTCTCTTTTTAAGAAGAGTATCTCCATTTCTATGAATAAGCTGTAAAACTCACGGCAGGTACTGGACTTCTGTGCAAGCAAGAAATAGTATTTTGTGTTTTCTACCCTATGCCAATGAAAATACTTTGACATTTGTAGCTAAAGCCATACTTAAGGTATATGTGGCTTGCCTTTGTGCAGGAGAACAGTTTCTGATTTATGGTTTTTGGAGGGTTTATTTTTTTGTCGTAGTTGCTCCATTATAAGTATGTTTACTTAAACAAACCAAAGCATTTCCTGCCAAACTGGCAAATTCTGTATTTTATTACTATAATAGCCCACATTTTCAGACTTGGGGCCTCAAGTAGCTTTTAAGGTATGCAGCAATTTTTGATGTGCTGACCCAACTGATATTTTGATTTATGTAGGTCTTCCCATCATTATATATCTTAAGCCACTTAATTAAGTCTTAAAATGTAGACTAAAGAATCTAATTTTAAGAATAAACACACATGTCCTTCAAGATGTCTGACTCAGGAGCGGATTCAGATCAGTCAGTATTTGTAGATTTAATTCCAAAAGCATTGTGTGGCTGAAATGAAAGTAGTAATAATTTTCAAAGTACATTTCATTCCAGTTAGCATCAGAATGAGATATTTTTTTTTTGTAGTTTGGTCTTTTGAGCAAAAAAAAAAAGTCTCAAACTTTCCTTCTTGCTTCACTGATTTCACTGCTAATTGTTTTGTGTATCTGTAATTAAGCTATTTATTAATTCCTGTGTCAGAACTCAGGAATAAATCATGTTTGTGAGAGGTAAGGCAAGTCAAAGATATCTGTGGAATGGCTGCAATGACTGTGTTATTTGCACTGTATGGTTTATCACTCCATATTTCCATGCTCTGGGGGATCTCAAGCTATGTGGAAGCTCATTTGCCACCACAGCTGGTTTTTGTTTTGGTTTTTTATTAGTTTCCTATTTACTGTGCTATTTATAGAACATCTGATACATGAACATTTCCTGTTCTGTTAACAATTCATACTAATTTAGCATTCCTTTATGAGCACACATGTTGCAATCTGGGCTTCAGTTCAGCATGGTATTTGAATGCATGTCTGTTTGGAAATCAAATCACCTCAGAGCTGAGCTACATTAATTAATCAGGACAGAAAGCATAGAGGGAGTCAGAAATATGAGACTATCCTTTAAGTAAAAGAAAAATTAGGTTTTCATTGGAAGCTACTGCACCTCACGACAATTTCTGCAGATTGTTGGCAATCATTCAAAGTCTTTAAGAGCCAGCGAATTTTCAGTAATGGAATTTTACTTTGGAACACTTTACCTTAAATTAGCCATAGCCCTATCAATAACAGTAAGGGATCTGCAGGCAGGATTCCAGGCTCTCTGGCATGTTTTAGAGCTACGTGCAATGCTGCCTTCTCACTTGCTATTGCTCTCTTGTGGTTGTTCAGATTCTGCATTGACTCAAACAAGTGAGGCAGAACATTCTTATTTCATTAGCAGCAAATGGCCTGCAGGCAGAGCTCAAGCTGTAGCTTTAATGTACACAAAATGTGTGTGAAGTTCTTCAAAAGCTCCATAGCTAAGTCCTACTTTTTGACCTTATTTGTTGATTACTTATAAAAACCCCCCAAATATATTGTTTATATATACATCTTGTGGTGGATATCTAAAACAGAAGGTGCATGAAAATATTCCTACATAAACCCCACACATTGGTAGTATAGTACAGATAGGTTTGTGTGTATTTATATAATTTTTTATTTCTAATGGATTTGAAATTGGTATATAGAACTCTCATTTTCAATCAACACCCAACGCTAACTTATTGAATCAATATATATGGGATTATATTAAACTATATTACATTACAGAAAAGGATTTAAGATGCATTTTGGTAAAGTGAGTGGCTCATTAGGGAGCAACTTTCTGAGAAAAAGTATTTTCCATTTAATTTCTTTATGTGGAAAGAAATCAATATTAAGACTTCCATTAATGAAACACTAAGCCTGTGCTTAATTTTAAGCAAATAAACATGTTCCAAATGAACTTGTAGCTAGTTACAAAGTACCTACCAGTTACAAACAGCCTACATTGATAAAGTTTTCCTTTTTTTGTGGTTCTTTTAAAATATATAATTAGCTTTCTGTTGAAGTTCCTTCAATATTTTCTTGCCCTATTACCCATGTTAAAATACTGTGCTTTTTGTGACTAGAAAAGATCTAGCTGGAAACATTGCTCCAAATTTCTTCTCATTTTTGCTCCCACTGCTTAAAGGGTAACATTTTAAATGAAAATCTATGTTGTATTCAACCATTTCTATTTTTCTGAAGATTTTTAAAGTTATTTTCTGGCCATCTGAGCGTGATTTTTCTAGAGAGGAAGGATGACTTTCAGGAGGTCTAAGTCTACTGTGCTTTATGCTGGGGAAGACTAACTAGAGTGTTTTAAGGGTAGTTTATGCATGCATAAGTGCATGCATGCATAATGGATTCTGTGAGGGTGAAACTAGACCCAGGTTAAAAAGATGTCTGTGACTTTCCCAAATGGTTCATACAACCATTATTTCACTTTCTGTGGCCTGTTAATATGAACTTGTATTAGCAGCAACAAATAGAAATCTCTCTTCTCCCCTCTCTTTCTACCTTATTACTGAAGTTGGGGTTTATTTTTTAACTGTATATAAAAATAAATTAATCTTCCATATTAACAGATTGATCACCTACAACAAGAGTGTGTGGTTTCCCATTCCCAGAAAGCAAGAGTGAGTTCTGGAGTGCCTTATGGATAAAGTCTTCTTCAGGTTTGTCTTCCTCACTAAATCAGGGAGCCAGCCCATCCCTCCATAACAAAAGGTCTCTGCCAAAACGAAAAGCAAGGAATCTCCTCCAGAACTGTGGAAAAGCATCCAGAAAGGCTGAATGAGTGATGAAATTAGCAGCCTAGTAACTGAGACTTTTTCTCTCAATATGGCATTTTTTGGTTTTAATTCAATGTCTTTACTTTCTTCTCCCTCACACTCATTTTCTCTCCCTATTTAATTTGTTGTCTTCTCCCAGAAGAGAAGTAATATCTGTGTGTTACATTCTGGGGCCTGAGGTGACTTCTGTGGCAGTTCAGCTTCATTTCACCTTCTGATAGATTTCTCTGTGTGTGCTAATCATGATAAATTGGTATAGATGCCAAAATAATTTGTACTTGGTGCAATAACTCATCCCAAACAACATCCAGTCTCTTTTATGGATTTATACCTAGAATTAATCACATTTCCACTGTTCCATCAAAATTGTATAAATATTAGAGTTGGGGGGAAAGAGGGAGAAAAGGATGATTTCTTTATATTTTGTTTCCTTTGATAAAAATACTAACAGCAGTATTTCTTCCTGCTCCCCTGTGTGTGATTCTAATTGAGTGGCAGTTTTGAAGTCTGCCATGGACTGCAGACATGGATTTATGAGTTGAATATCACTTGAAAGACTAATTTAACAGCAACTGTCAATGTCAGCACGTGCCTTGAATAGACAGTTCTTATGGCAGAAGGAAACATGAGGCTGCTGAACATTGGCTTTTAAACATTTTGACAGAATTTGACATTTATTTCTCATGTTAGTGCATCTCAATAAATATTTTCAAGTTAGCCACAAAGAGATAAGTGGATGAGCAAGATCTGAGGTCACACAAAATTAGCTATAACTAAGGAAAACAAAGTGTTTTTTCCTAAAATGTGGAGTGCTTAATAAGTTTAGATCACATTAGTCATAAATCTCTGGAAGAAGCTTGCAAATGGTTATAGTCAGGGTTTAGGGTACATGTCCTCATTAGAAATGAACCTCCATGGTTTTCCAACATCCACAAATAAACTTTGATTTTTATCAGTTTTCAAGTTCTGTGTAAATACACTAACATGAATCACAAGAAGATAAAAGCAATTTATTTTTGTAGTGCTATTTATATGTTTTTAGAACAGGCTCAGGATTTTTAGGTTAGCTAATATAGCTTTGTTAATAATGAAGTCGGTAACCAAGGCAAAAAATCCCTAAAGAAAATCCCACCACAAGCCCAATGAAAAAAAATTTCCCAGCAAGTAAATAATTAATGAATATAGTATTTAGATATTTCATTTCTATCTTTTCACTACCAAAAGCAAAAAGTAATTGGGCTGCTGCTGCCTGAGCCTGCTGGTGGTGCATGACAAGGACCTTAGAAGTTCCATAAAATAACTCTGTAGGGAAGTACTTAATGAAATGTTAATTAAGCACTTAACTGCTATGCAAACTTTACATTTTTACATGATTTTTCACTATCCCACATCTTCCGAAATCAAAGACAAAATCTAAAGTAAAACTGGAACTGATTATGTGTTTATTTACCATTTTGCATCATTTCAGGGATGGCCATGAACCACTGGAACAAATTGTTCAGAAAAATGGAATTGTCTATTGACTGAAGTCTTTGAATCTAGGCCCGCTGCCATTCTGTAAAGAAAAAAGTTATGCAGAAAAGATAAAAAGCTTAAATCAGGTAGTGCTTGAGGAATGCTTGAGTTGTGTTAGACAAGCATTGGACATGCTGAGCTCACAGTCTCCTTGGATTTAATAATCTAAACTGCAGGATTAGTTTACTCCCATCTCGACATCAGCACTGCAGAATTCCGTGATGAAGATGGTTTTCCAGGATTCCTTTATAACTTGGGAAATGAAAAAACACCTATAGGTCATGAGTCATCTCACCCTAATGTAGACATCTGAAATGATGCTTATTTTTCTCCACTGAGGAGTCTAGACAGGTTGTATATGCATAAATGGTAGATTATATACATCTGAACTGAGGCACAATGAAATGGAACCATAAATCCACATGTCTTCTCTCTACAGCATATGTGCTTACACATTCTAGTATATATACAACACATATATGTGCTGTGTGTATGTGTGTATTTCTCCTGCTGTTTCCAGGACAGTGGAATCCCTGTGATAACCTCTGGCCACCAAAAACCCCGTAAAACTAGCTTGGGATTTTGGGTGAAAGGAGGTTACCAACATTTTCCCTGGATGCTAGATGGCAGCATTGCACTTTCTAAACACCTTGATGGAAAACAGGGACAATGACAGCACTCTGAAGAGCAGGATGCTATCAGTAATGAAAATTCAGATAGCCTAATTGGTCATATAATTAAAATATTATGTTTATGAAAGGGTTGCCTGGAACAGAAGGAGCATTGTGCTTTCTTCCCTCCTGCTTACCTAACAGCTGAGAACAGCATTGCTCCTATTTTATATCTACATCAATAATCTCCAGGATTAGGCCCCTGATATGTCACTTTCTTGTGATTTATAGCACTCAGGAGAAGCAGTGATTTTGCAAAGGGGATGGGTGATCCTGAACCCACTGAAACAAGAATTTAAATCTTGCATGATTTTATCATAGGTGAACAAGGCAGACTTGGCTGTCTCAGTTCAGGTATTAGTGGATGAGCATCCACCTCAAAGAGTTCTTGATCCAGAGAAGTGATTCCATTGAGCAAGTTGACCCTGAAAAAGAACCTGGGTTCTGCAGAGGGCCTGGCTTGCCTAATCCCCAAGTGATGGGGCTCAGGCAGTCATGGCACCCTCTACCATTGGTTTCCAAACTTTGAAGGAAAGCAATTGTGGAAAAAGAGAACTCAAACAAAATAAAAATATTTTGGCATAGTTGGGAATAGAAAAAAGAGCTTGTTGATAGCTTGGGGGTAGGCAACTCCCCCAGGTGTGAGGGTGTTCTCCAGCTGGAGACTGGTGTTAAGTGATAATTTTGGACCCTGATCCCAGCCCCAGGCACTGGGAAGCTGCACATCTGCCCAAATCAACAAAAGGGAGAGGTCAAAAGGAGCTGAGAGATGACAAGCGGGTAGGAAATCAATGCAAGATCAAAGTCTCAGGATGGATGGAGGCTGAATTGGTTGCTTTGAAAGAGGACACAGTGTAGGAGTTGCTGTATGTATCGATCAGATTGTATTGCAGTATTCTGGAGGGGATGTACTCTGACAAGAGGCTGGGAGATGAACCATCCCTGTCCTGCAGAGAACAGTTGTTCCCCTTCTGGAGCACAAGCAGATGTGCCTGGGATGGCAGATTCTGGGATGGCAGAATGATGTGGAAACAGGGATAGCAAACAGGCTTCTGAGTCTGATTTCCATGGGAAGTGTGGTTCCTCCAAATATTCAGTGGAAAAAAGTGAGGGGTATCATAACTCCTTTAGGTTAAAATATAAGATGAACTGATTCTATACAATCTTGGGAGCTTTTATTTTGTGTGTAATGAATCAGTTTCTGCTGTACGGTTTTTTCAAGGGCTTATTGTCTTGTGGCAGCACACACAGGCAAACATAGACTTCAGCTGCAAGTAATGGTCAAACATGCATAAAAAAGGAAAACTTACCTGATTACAGGTTATTTTTGTAAGGACAAGACAGTAAAATCAGGTCTAAATGTCAAATGTGTTCTAGAGCACTGTGACTACTACAGAGACAGTGACTTCATGTTATTAAAGTCAGACTCTAATCCTGTGATTCGAATAATGTTTCTGTACCCACCTCTGGTATAAATTATTAGGGAATTAAACTTGTAGCCTGACCAGTAAACTGATATTCTACTTGTCACCAGGTTTACCATCAAATAAGACTTGATCAGTTTTTTACAGTCATTGCAGTAAGTTTATAAGGCAAAACTGCATGTAAGTCTTGTGTAGATCTCACTTTTGGAATGGTTTAATATCTGATGGTGTCAAGTGATCAAATTGGTCTTGCATTGTTTAGTCTGGCTTTATTTTAGTTTTGCTTTTTCCCTTACCATGGAATATTTTGACATTTGTTGAAACTCCCCAACTTCCAACTTTCCATTTGGAAGTTAATTGAAGCAACATAGTTTATTTTCAGTAGAAACTGAATTTAGGTATGTCAGACTGATGTTTCAGGGCTGCTCTGATGCTTTCTAGGACTTACCCTTCTCTGATAACCTCCTCTCTTCATTTGAGCAAAGCCATGCTGAAGTCTCTGGGTTTCATGTCTTTCCTGTCATAGGAATCATTGAATAGAATTCCACAATGATTTGTTTTAGAAGGGACATTAGAAATTTATTCCACCCCCCTGCCATGGGCAGGGACACCTTCCGCTATCCCAGGTTGCTTCAAGCCCTGTCCCGCCTGGCCTTGGACACTTCCAGGGATCCACGACTTCTCTGGTCAACTGTGTCAGAGCATTACTACACTCACAGTGAATATTTTCTTTCTCAATGAATACTGTGTGTTTTTTTCAAGGCACTGAGGGACAGTTATAATCCCTGAATACTCAATTAAAAACACCCAGATTTTTCCTTTAAATCAGACCTGAATCTATCACATGGTTAATAGAAAAAGATAGGTCTCTAATTTGTGTATTTCTAATAGAGTCCAAACACAGTTTTCTTTTGGCTTCTATAGAGAGAGAATATCAGAAACCACATTTTTATTGTGAGGTTGGCCCAGCACTACCACAGGTTGCTGAAGGACATTGCAGAGTCTTCCTCCTTATATTAAAAAGCTCTCTGGATGTGGTCATGGTGCTCTAGGTGACTCTGCTTGAACAGGACAGAAAGACTGACTCCAGAGGTCCCATGGAACCTCAGCCAATCCCTGACCCTGTTATCCCTATGTAAGGGTTGTTCAGGGAGGGAAGAGCTTAATAGGCAAAGCAAAAGCTGTGCACTCAAGGAAAACAAAGCAACAAATTCAGCACTTCAGCCCCATACCAGCTGGGAAGGAAAATGACTCTACCACAGACAAAACCAGCACAAAAGAATAATGGGAAATGTTTTATAAATTCATTAACCTTTTCAAGTATTCTGGTAGTTTTTTAATAGTACAGCCTAGCTAGCAAGGTAGTGCAATAATCCTTAGCAGTGTGAAGGGGTGTGCAGTGTGGGCGTTTGCTAACTGCAATAAAAGCCATTTGGGAACTGGGAACAGTTGGACAGATTGAAGATGGGGGCCTCTGTAGGAGAACTCCTATCAGTGGACTTTCCAATGCTAAGACAGTTTCTCCAAGATTTCTAAGGCTTACCCAAATCCTGTGACTCCTTTGTTTCCCTATAAACACTACTTTCCATCTAGGATTTTATTTTTGGCCAAGGGAGAAAAGCTGTCTAAATGTTTTCTCTGCCTTCCCTCACGATTCTTCTTTTCCTTTCAAGAAATCCATGGCATGACTAATTTCCCACCCTGTGACTTGCTCCCTTGGGCCAAAGCTCCAGGAGCCTGGCCACTGTGTCCTACAGCTTCCTCCCATCTCGCTTGCTCAGGTTTCCTCCTTGGGCATTGCATGGTGAGCAATTCTTTCTCCCTGTGAGAGGGGCAGGGATGAGATCAGAGCCTGAACATGGAATTTGTGAAAGCCTCTGGATCCACAGCTGGATCCTGGCATGTTCAGTCACTTCTTCATGCAATTGAGAAAAGTTGAGAGCTCCTATTTCTGTGGACAATTCCTCTATTCCTAGGCTGACACATGGGTGAGAAAAGTCCATTTTGTGTGTTCTTGATCATCACAGGTAGCAAGGGGGCTCCCAATGCCTTCCCTCTCTAAAAGCATGATATCACCAGATACAGCTGTAGCAAATTCAGAATTAAGCTAGGATGCACCATTGCTAATTTGTCACCTGTCAGCACCTTATCTTGTAATTTTGTTTACTTTGAGGGGTATGCCTTTGGAATACATTTAGAACAGAGTCTTGACTGTTGTTTAATAAAAATCTTAGTGGTCTTTAAAGTATGAGGAATTCCTTACCCTGAGCTAAGTTTCTCTGGGAAATATGAGAGGCCTTTTGCAGATTTTGAGAAAAAAAAATTTTGGTAGAGAATATCTAGAGTGTGGTTCCACTATTCTCCTCCTACCACCCTGTTCTTTAATTAAGAAAAGCATTATATTTTTTTCTATAAAATGCCTGTCACATGTCTTTGTAATCAGGCATTTCAAAACAAAATTAAATGAGATTGGAGTATTCTTTCACCTCTTCTTCTACCCCCACCACATTTTCTGGCAAAAAAAACTTAATGTGTGACTTCAATATGACTTTTATGTTAAAATAATGGAATTATGTTGTATGGTACTGACCCCCGACTATTGTATTTGCCCAGATAGAGTGCCCTATTTTAATTTTTTTAATCGATTGAGATTGCAGTTTCAATAAAGACAACCACATAATCATACTTGTCCTGGATCTTGTGCCAATAACCTGATTTTGGCACTGTAAATGTTTAACAAAATACAAATTATTTCACCCAGCTTCCAAATTTTGGCCTTTACTTTCCTGTTTGAGAGGGATGAGGCACTTAAATCCTGATATTTTCATTTTATTTGAGCCTATTTTTTCAACATTTTTTTAACATTTTTTTTCCCCTGGCTAGAAGGATGCTCTGAATTAAAATTTCAGTAGTAGCTAATACTGGGTCCATTGCAGATATTTTGATATTTTTTTTCCCCCTTTTTTCCCCCTGCTTTTCATCTTGCCCTGCTGGGAATGTTTCTGTCCCTGTGTGTTTGCAATGCCTGCTCCTGACACACCAGAAGAGGGCAGTTGGAATAAGCTCATTGCTAAAGCACATGGAACACGTTCTGGAAAACATGAAGCCAGGGAAAATGCAGCTGTGCAGCACAAGCCCTACCTGAGGCCAACTGTGCTTTGTGTACATACTGTACAAACTGGGAGTGAGCACACAGCACAGGGGATGGAGAGCTGGATTAGCACCTCCTTCCATCTCCAGGCAGATGTTGAGCTCCATGTACCCTCTGAGCTCTGTACCAGGTCATGACCAGTAATGGGTCAGCTTGCTGCAGTAACTTGCTGCAGCCAAATGTGTCAAAACCAAAGTTCATTTAATTGTAGAAAAAGTTTAGCCAAGTTTGACTTTTCAGTATAATCACTCAGGGAAGACTTCAAGCTTCACAGAAGTGTGACCAGCAGATTTAGGTTGGATATTAGGAAGAAATTCTTGCCTGTGAGGGTGGTGAGGCCCTGGCACAGGGTGCCCAGAGCAGCTGTGGCTGCCCCTGAATCCCTGGAAGTGTCCAAGGCCAGGCTGGATGGGACTTGGAGCAATCTGGGATAGTGCAAGGTGTCCCTGCCCATGACAGGGGCTGGCACTGGGTGATTTTTAAGGGTCCCTCCCAAACCAAGCCATTCCATGATTCCATGACTTCTATTGAGGGTTTCTGCAACCCACTTATGTCTGCAGGAAGGTCAGTAAGGGATCAGGGACTCCTTCAATATAAAGCATGACTGCCATGGTACAGTGGTATTTTGGAACAGGGAAAGAAAAATGTGTGAACGGTCTGGAGGGGAAAAATTGTGAGGAGCAGCTGAGGTCACTTGACCTGTTCAACCTGGAGGAGACTGAGGGGAGACTTCATTGTGGTCTTCAACATCCTCATGAGGGGCAGGCACTGATCTCTGCTCTCTGGGATTCAGGGGAGGACTGGAGCTGCGCCAGGAGAGGTTTAGGTTGGCTATCAGGAGAAGGTTCTTCCCCCAGGAGGAGGTCAGGCGCTGAACAGACTCCTCAGGGAATGGGCACAGCACCAGCCTGACCGAGGTCAAAAAGTGTTCGGGCAATGCTCTCAGGCACAGGGTGTGACCCTTGGGGTGTCTGTGCAGGGCCAGGAGTTGGACTCGATGACCCTGATGGGTCCCTTCCAACTCAGCAGATTATGTGATTCCATGAAAATAGAGCAAAATATCTGTACAGACTAAGGAATGAAGGGATTGAGAGCACTCCTTTGAAAAAAAACTTGAAAACAGGGTAAAAGATAAAGTCAGAAAAGGTATGTGATTTGACAAGTGCTTTCTGGATAAAATGTTTCTTTGCAGAAAAGATACCTTTTATCCACTTACAAGAAAAGAGGAGACACTGGAATTTCCTTTTCTTCCTAATGTTCCCTCAGTCCCTGTAATCCAGTGTTATGTCCAATTTGGCTATTTTACAAGCACAACTTAATTTACAAGAACAGCCTTGTGTCTTCCTCTGGAGACTGAAAAGTTCACCTGAGGTTCTTCACATTATCAACTATAGAAATATTCCACAAGTAAAATTAATTGATAAAAATTGATTGATACCAGGATCAGATAATGAGCCCAGGGAGTCTGTGGTTTTAGGTAGGCATCACTGGGAAGGCTCTTTATTTTACATATTTGCACTTTTGGCTCATGAAAAAAATGCAAACATAGTTGGATTTTCAGATTCTATGTTGAAACTTGTAGGGCAGGTATTTTTTAAGCACTTAGGAAAAGGGATAAAGCACAGAGAGTCTGCAAAGACATCAGTCATCAAATTTCCTGCAACTCTTGCTTGCAAGAGGTTTAAGAAGCAGCACAACTTTCCATGGCAGGTTTGTTTTTTCTAATGTTTTGCAAAGTCCATATCAACAATCATGTGAGTTTACTTTCTTATAAAATCTTTATTGTGGTTTAGCTCCAGTTTCAGTACTGTTCTTGGATTGGAAGTGTGCACCAGCTCATCAGCCAGAATGCCTTTCTCTGGAACACATTTTTTTCAATTTCAGAGCAGAAACAGCAGTAACTTTTTTTTTTTTTTCATATCTGTCTTCATCTTTTGTTACCAGATTTCATTGCACAGACACATTCTAGAATGCACACTCAGTGATGTCAAAAGAGTTTTGCTTTAGACATGTTGTTACAAGCAAAAAATGATTAGATGTGTTGGAGTCCAAATAGTTCTCAGTTCATGCATCCTCAATCCATCAATACTGTGTGTTTTAAACAACTCATTTGGAAGGGAGCCCAGCATGCTGACTTTATCAGGAGTATTACGTGCATTTTTAGACTCAGGCACATACAGTCCTTATGCACAGAAGAAAAATCCTCCTGCACAGCCAAGATCATCTTCTGTGTTACAGCAGCACTGTCTGGAGCAGCTGTGCTGGAAATCTGAATGTGTGCTGCTCGTGCATGGATATTTCCTGAAACTCAAAGTTTTTATCCACAGTGAACGTGGCTGTGGGGGGCACTTAGACATGAACAGATTTTTAGATGATCCAATATCTCTGTCTTCATTGGCTCATGGAATGGCTTGGGTTGGAAGAGACTTAAAGCCCATCCATTCCCACCCCTGCCATGGTAGGGACACCTTCCACAATTCCAGGTTGTTCCAAGCCCCACCCAACCTGGCCTTGGGCCAAGGATCCAGGAACAGCCACGGCTGCTCTGGGCACCTGTGCCAGGGCTTTTTGGGCTGCATGAATCACCTTAAAGCAAATTGAGGATGTGGGAGAGTGTCCTCAGATAACAGTGATTTGAGGATCTACATTTTGACCTGAAGTGGGCATGATAATTCTTATCCCCAGTGTTGCCCTCAGTTTAGGCCCTTTGTGCAGTAAATATGGCTTAGATTAAATTACTATTAGGCTCTGTGCACCTGAAGAAACCAATGGTATGTGTTTGTGTCACAATGCTTCCATCTTCTGAGAGTGGAAAAAAAACAAGGCAAGAAACAGGTTTGTTTTCAGTTGTATGTTTGTTTGCGTTTTTCTGAGTTGTGATTCACTTCTGGGATATTTATGCTGTTTGCAACCAACTTGACTGCGGTTGTTCATGAGGAAGCAATCAGGTAAAAATGTGCAATTTGAAAAGGAAGACAAAGGTTCCTCACAAGAAAACACTACTTTTGATGATACTGACACTTCTGATGGCCAAATAACATTTGCTTGGCTGATGATAAATGGCAGTTTTCTGAATTTCAATGTACAGAATAAAAATATTTTATTTTCAGTGTTAAAGAGAGTCTGTTTAAAAAGTAATAGCATACAACATAATTTACATTTTTCTACCACTTTAGACAGATTTATGATAGATCAAAGGACCCTGTATAAATCTTGTCTTGAATGGAGTACAAACCTTTTTCTCACTGAAGCCTGTGGACAGCAGTCTTAGAGCAATGCTGTGTCCTGTATGCATTTCTGTTCAAAATTAGATAAAGATTTTTATTCACCAAGAATGTACTTTGAAGTGGTCCCAACACCATGAATTATCTCATTAAAGGTGCTTTACTGGGTTTTATATGGCAAACACTTGAAATTTCCTGTCATTCCAGATTAACATGCTGCTCTCTGCTACAGTCATGTCTGATGATCTCACAGGAGAGAGAATTTTGCCGACCTGAACCTTTAGTCTGTTTTTGTCTCACTGCCAACTTGTTTTATATTGAACTTCTCAACAGAATTCAGAAAGAAAAAACAGTTTGGATTTGAGAAGACTTGGTGGAAAATTTCATTGAACTGTCAACAAAATACAGAATCTTTAAACACATTTGGTTTGGTTTCCTATTTTTTTCTGTTTACAGTAGTACCTTTTTTTCTTTCAGGGTTTTCAAAAAAATACTGGTGAATACTCTGATGAAACCTAGTCTCCATTATGATGGAGCAGGTTGCATTCAGAAGCAGGGAAGTTGCAGTCCAACAGTGTAGACATTTGTTTAGTAATATTCCAGCAGAATTTCCAGCAAAATATTTTGAAATAATAGAGATTATGATCCAAAGCTGGCCAAGAATCAGTGTCTTGCATAACCAAGAGAGTCTTTTTTTTTAAAGGGGTTTTTTTTCTGGTTTTTTTGTTATGTACCGAAAAAAGAGGCATAATGATCCCTTCTCTGTTCTGAAGCATCCTTCACTGAAATGTCAGGAACTGTCTGCTCTTCAATGATCTTGAGTGAACCTTAAAATCCATTTTAGAGATAATAGTAAACTTTGAAAAGGGAAATTAGGATGAGTTTTTTTTACAGGAGCTCTGCTCAAAGGAGAGGGTATCCCTTAAGCACTTTCTGTGCAGAAATTACCTCAGTTGTTCTAGAACAGATTCACGGTGTTCATTTACATCAAAAATCCTTTCATTTAAGAGAAAGTTTGTGTCCTCAGTGCATCCCAGCTGGGGATATTTATGATCTCTTAATCAGGGCAGGATGACCTGCAGTGCTTCTTGTCTGGACTCCACAGTATCCCACAGTATATCCACGAGTTCCAGCACCTGCATTATGGCCATTTTCGAGTATTGAATAAAGCAACATCAAGCTAAGATACTGAGCATGTAGAGTGAAGGGCTGAAGGAAATCTTAGGAATTCTAATTTATAAGGAATGACACTGAGTCCAGTCTCATAGGATCACTTGAAATGCTGATGTATATCACCATATATACATCAAATATGTATATATTTGAAACCCCCCAAAAGGGGCTCCCTCCTCTTCTATCAATATGTTTTCATAAGGATGACCTACTCAGCATGTAGTGATTAGCTCAAGACTTCTAGAACAAAGATTAAATCAACTAAAAATATATTGGAGAGAAGGAGAAATCAAAATTTATATCTGAAAAATAGCAGATAATGGGATTTGGATTCCAACCTCATTTTGCAGTGGATGTGTGCTATTTTTTATGTGATGTACTTTGGGTTTCTTTTTGTTTGGTTGGTTGTTTTTGTTTTTTTGGTTTTTTTTATATCCTTAGAGTTTGATGTGATATTCAATTCTTGAGATGCTGGAAGTGTAACACCTTGAAATCACAGCAGAAATACCATTTAATTTCACTTTAGTCTGGGTAAAGCTGCACTATTGCCCTTTCTTCCTTTTCCTTTTTTTTTTTTTTTCCCCAATGGGAAACATAAATTAGTCCATTTGAATTAAATAAGTTACTGCTTAAAATACACTTTATGCAACCTTGAGTCCATGATGTTTTGAGCAGCAGTAAGGTGGGCAGATCTTTGCCAGATGTCTCCATTGGCCTTCCTCTTTTGCCTCCCATGAGCCCTGAGGGCAGGAGGGCAGGACAGAATCCCACTTTTCTGGCAGAGTGAGGACAAGACACAAAGGAGATTTCTTGGTGGCCCTTTGGAAGATGGGAAAAGCAGCTGAGGGTCCTACAAGGCAAAGCACAGCAAGGAGAAACGGAAGCAGAGGGGAAGCCATCAACCCACTCACCTCCTGGGAAGGGCATGGAGATAATCAGTGACTGTTTGGGGGAGGACTTTGCTTTGGGGAGGAGAAATCACAACTGAAGGAGAGATGAAAAAGTTCATTTGTTGACACTGAGCACAAATGACGACTCTCCCTGCAGGTCCATCTGAAATCAGAGAGGGATTGCTGTGTGGGTGGGAAGCAAGAATTTATAGTCATTAAAGTCTTGTCCTTTCTGGGTGAGTGGGGAAATGGCCAGCACTTTGTTCATGCTACTCAGTAAAGGTGAAAAATCCTCCAGCACCTGAGCTCCATCAATGGCTTGTCAATATAATTGTGAAGGATGCCTAGTTACTATTAATTAGTACTAATTTTGAACATGGCTTGGGTTGGAAGGGACCTTAAGGATCATTTAGCTCCAACCTCTTTATCCTAATATTCAGCTTTTTAAAAATATCAATAGAGACTAAAAAAAAAAACACTTAAAATTAATGTGACACAGCCTCTTGTCCCATGTGTTTATCCTTGCTCGTGTGGTTCGCATATGGGACATCTTGGCAAAGAACCTTGTTATAAGCACTGGAGACTTCTATATTAAAAAGCTTTTTTATATCCTACATTCCCTAATTTGAATTTTAACCCACTCCTTAAATTTTAATGTCGTCTGTGTGAATAATGTACTGTTCTGGAAAGAAAAAATTGGAATCATAGAATGGTTTGGGTTGGAAGGTTCCTTGAAGGTCATCTTGTTCCAACACCCCTGCGGGGACCTTCCACTATCCCAGGGTGCTCCAAGCCCTATCCAGCCTGGCCCTGGACATTTCCAGGGATGTATTGTTTAATTTCTACAGGATCTATAAGAAACAATTCTATTCAATATAATCTGTTTTAGGGAATGTGTGAGCAGCCAGGTCTTGAGTACCAGCCCTGTGTGTGCAACTACTAACATTTCTCTGTTGGAAACCAAGTCACAGAGTGATTTGAGACACATGACAAATGGATTTGAATCAACACTTCTTTGAAAAGAAAAAGAAATTTTAAAAAGAGAGTTGTAAAAGCCTAAACTGAAAAATAGCAACTTTGCCCTGCATGTGTTTGTATTGGTGTTAATGAAACATTGAAATGTGTCATATTACATTGCCCTGATGACACAACTTTTCCCCATAAGATCTACAAATGCAGATGCAATCTTTCTTTGCCAAAAGCTTCCTTTCTTGCCAAGTACATTGAACCATTCCCAGCTTACTGGATAAATCCAGCCATATGTAAATACAATTATTTTCTGACCAACCAAGGATCAAAGTTGATAATCTTATGGCATTTCAGTATAAATGTAAAGTGTTTTCTCAATGAATCCTCCCAAATTCATTATTTCCATCACGGTGTTGCACACCTAATGTTACTTTGCTATGAAGTTGTATATTGAATTATACTTAATGTTGCCAAATCGGCAGAAGTGGTGGCATTTTACTCATAGAACTGAATAATTAGGAAAATTGCTATTTTTATGGTCATCCTAAAAACCCAGAATGAGTGTACTCTAAGGTACACAACATAATCTTTTCACACTGTAATGGCTTTACCTGCAATTCCATCCTTCAGAAAATGAGAATTCGAGACAACTTGGAAAGCAAAAATTGTACTTCAAGTTAGAGGTCTTGAAAGAATTAAGTATTTAATGCACTGAAATAGGGGCTAGAGGAAAGAAGAGCTCCTTTGCTTTTGTTTTTCTGAAAAATATGCTGTATAATATAAAATCTTGCTCAGTATTCAGTATCATGAAACCTTTGTAGAGCTGGTGCTTGTAAGGTATGGAACATAGCCCTGGTTTTAACTTGTCCTTTATTTTCCTTCCAAATTTGTGCTGGGATTGAGCAAATAGAGCTCTCAGAATTAATCTCAAATTTGGAAAGAGAAATGCATGGTTTTTCACATCAATGTGGAAACTCGAATGGCTTTGTGTGCCGTAGAGAACTAAATTTGCTGGAAGAATGAAATAATGTGTGCTTGAATTTAGAGGTCGTCAAGAATCCTGAAAAGGTGTGTTATGGGTAGGGAAACTGGATTGCAGAGACAAAATACTCCTGGTGAAAGTTCATCCACAGAACGGGCAATGAGTAGTCCTCATTCTGGTTTTGCCACATACACGAGTACCTTTTTTCAACAAAGACACAAAAATATGTGAATGCAAAACTTGTATGAAGGATGGACAAATTTTCAGGGCTGTGAGTGGAAAGGTCATTCTGTCCTGAGAATGAATCCAATTAAATTCTGTGCTTAGGACAAGGAACCAGATTGGCATGTAGGTTAAAGCCAAGCTCAAGTCTTCCCAGAGCATTTACATGTATTCAGAGAGTTTCAGGCAATTAATTTTCCAAGCTGTGTTGGAGGATTTTCTTTAAGCTGCATCGAATGAAAAGGCTGAAAATTGTAGAAGAAGAAGGAGGGGAGATTCATGGACTCATGTGGAGATCCTTTCCTGACACTGTAATTTCCAAAGAAACAACAAAATAAAAAGCAACAAAAAAATCCCATTCCTCATCATAAATCAATGAAAACCATATTTCCATAACATTTTTATTATTCTGATAACAACAGTTTGACATTTTTGCTTTGGAGCAGTTAAGTTTTTCCTATCTATTGCCTGCCAGGAGAAAAAAGTTCCATAATTTCCATCTACTGGAAAGTGCTTTTTTCTGATTATTAATGAATGTACACACAGGATGATTTCATGTTTTCTATTCTGAATTTTGCTAGATAAAGCAGGATGATGATTCAGGTCACGAAAAAAATTGCCAGTTATGACAACAATAATAAAAATAACAATAATTTATTCTCCCTTTTTATTATGGAGTTTAGCAATTTTTATTATGAAGTTATTGGTTTTGAGAAGTGAAAATGATGCATGAGAATTTTTAAAGGTATCTGCAGTATTCTGTATAAGCCACAGGCCATTTAAATTACAACCAAAAAATATCCTGCTGGTGACCTGCTGGAAAGGACAAATGTCCCCACTATAGCCCTGGCCTTTTCATGTCAGACAAATCCAACCATGGCATTTTAGATCTTGTGCTAATTGTAATTATGTGCATGTAATGCCCTGGCAAGTTTATTTTAATGATTAAATATCTTCTTCTTAAGACTGGAAAATGGCCTTCAGCCTTAGGTGTGTGACTGTGCAGGTTTATCTCTAATCTCACATGCCTGCTATTTTCACATGCTCCAAGTACTTCTGCAAGGAAACAAGAAAATTGATGGATTTCATAGTGATTACCATCTATTTAAATCAGTTTTTGTTTAAATATGATTAACTCCAGGTTTATTTATATGTCCAAGTCACAATTGGGCTCACTTTTCTTCTTTTCAAAAACACTAGAACCCACAAAACAATGAGAAAAAAAAAGTTAATTTTAAGCCATTTTCATTGTGTTTTGCCATGGATGTTTGTACAAGAGAAGGCTGGACCTGCATTTTCCACTCCTGATGTTGGTTTAAATTGATCAAATTCTTCACTCAAGCACTGACAAGTTCACACACACACACCCCCTAAATAATAAATGTTGAGTTGTGGGGAAAGAGCTCTAAGAAGCAGGGATGGGTCAGAAATGCCTCTGCATTGAAGCCAATCCAGCATAAAACATAAACCAGGAAAAAGTGGGCTTTTTTAGGCCTGGTGCATCAGAACAACTTGTAGATGTAAATGGCATTTTAGAGGCTCCATGGAAGTTCTTGCATCATTTAACTGGCTTGTTTACTCCAAATAACTGTGTTGGTTCCTTTTTGTGTGTTACTTGTACCACAGATATGTCATGGTGATACTTTTGTGCCAGCAGTAACTTCAGTGTTTGTGGGGCTTGGTTGTTTTTTGGTTGGTTGGTTTTTAGCATTGTAAAATTTAATCAGCTGAAAAGTTGATTTATAATGACTTGGATTTGAAAACCAGTTAATTTGAAACACTAAAGCAAAGCTAGTTCTCATAGCAGGCTGGAATTGTTCTGTCTCAATTAAATGGATAAAGGAAGGTGGTCATGGTTTTGCAGATTATTTAAAGGGGAGTGGTAGGACTGTGAGGCTCAGAATTGAGCCAGAGGTGATTGGGGTCAAAGGTCTTTCTGCAAACCATAAGAGTTTTGGGAAGGGAGCCTGGAAAATTAATAAAGAGAACACGGCCCTTATCTCAAATCTATGAGACTTGCAATATCTCCTGCAGTAAATGGGAAAGAACAATATTATTTGTTTTCTGGGCAAACACCCGTTGCAGCCTCAATACAATAAACCTGTAAGTTAGTTCAAAATGCCATCACTTTTTAAATGTTTGTCCTCTGATTGAAAAAATATCTTTCCTAGCAGTGTTGCAAGGTGAGGCGAGTTCAAACTGGACAGACTTCCTTACCTCAAATGTCCATTTAATGGCTTAAATTGGGTCTACTCAAGGTTACATAGGAAAGCCACAGATTCAAACTTACACAGCCCAAGGGGTTTAGGAGAATGGTTTCTGCATGGAGGGAGAAGTGGCTTTTCAATCAGGTTAAATGAACAGAGACACTGGAACATGGACCTGTCTCACATCTCCTGTTTGCTTTTCCTACCTTGAGTGAGCCACTTCTGTTCCTTGAAGCAGCTGAAAAGCCCAGAGAAGGTATATAGGAAGAGAAATTAATTCAGTATTTGGACTCTACTATGAGGCACAAGTAGATGATGTGATGTTAAGCACTTCCATCTCTCCTTCCCTGTTTTCCACAGGTTTTATTCTATGTTTTTCAGTAAGGTGACTGTATGGTAAAACACACATAGCGGGGTTTGTGTCTAGGTTATGTTTGTTTGAGTAAAAGTCTATATGCAGCAGGAAACTGGTTCTCTTGGCTAGTTATGCCTAAAAGATATAGATAGACATAGGTTGGTTGGTTTGTTTTAGGGGGTTTATTTGGGTTTTGTTTTGGTTTTTGGTTGTTTTTTGTTTTGTTTTTGTTGGTTTGGGTTTTTTTGCATGAGCTGTGCTGCTTTTGCCACCCTGGTCCTCCAAATGATTTGGTGCCAGCTTTAGGATAGGGTGTACTGTCAGTGAAAGACAGAACAGAAGGTACCACTGTTTCTATGTGATGATTTACCTGGTGATCTTATAAGTCTTTTCCATTCTAAATGATTCTGTGCTTTTATTTTTGAATATAAGAGTAAGGTTTCCTTCAATTTTTACCTTTTCCCCTTCTTCTCCTTTATGAAGTCTGCTTTCAGAAGGGTAATTTTGCAGATGGAGAGAGCTGAGTGTAGATCCTGCACTGTTAACCTCAGCCCTGTAAACATCTGTCAGCTACTCCATCTACTTTCCTCTAGTAAAAATCAGTTTTTAAACATGGGAATGCCTTCAGTTTTTCCTTCTTTGCAATGAAGATGTACTTCCAAGGGCTTTCTGAAATCCTGAGGTTTGGTAACTTCTTAAAAATGAAAGGTGATATTCTCAAGTAAGGCATATGCCTTGAGAAAAGGAACAGAAGTCTTTCCACTCCTCCAGCTCTTTACATTCCCTTTCATGCTATTGAGCTCATAATAATAAACAGTGATAATTAAGTGATATTAAACACAGCTTAATATCACACCATAATTTTGTGCTATAGACTTGAAATTAACGTTTGTGAAATTTTCCCTCTCTCTGCACTTTTTCCTTTTCTGACTGTAAGCAGTATTTGAATATTTTTTTCAATGTAGGTCACACACTGTGATTAGATACTGATCATTCTCTTTGGACCTCTCCAGTTGCTTTCACAAAGTGATTTCACACAAACCAACAGTGGACTAGATAACCTAAGAATGCCTTTAGATAAATATATTTCCATAAAAGCCTTGATAACCTCATATCCTGTCTTGTCAATGTTTCCATTACAATTTATTTATTACTAGAGTCTCAGGTCTAAGGAAGCAATACTTTAGTCTCACCTCTTGGAAGAAGTTGGTAAATGAATACAGAATTTTGATAGCAATATTTATTTAGAACTCAAGTTCGCAAAAATTAATTTTTTTCAGGTTCCTGGAATTGGCAAAGAGACAGATTTTTCTCCATCCCTGGATTGAAACAAGGGACTTTTTTTCAAGCAGTTCTGCTGTAGAAATATATAATTATGTGTGGGTAGAACTTGGCGTGGATCTCTTCCCCTTTAGGGATTTGAAGAAAACAAGCCTTTTCAAATACCCTTAATAACATACAGGTAAATAATGAGTTCAGACCAAATAACTGCTAAATATGAGAAAAACAGCATATTTCTACTCCTACTGCAAGCCAGAAAAAGATCAGTGATTACCCATATCCTGACAGTGATATTTTACACAGACCTCTCCACTGTTTTCAAGTGGGAGATCAGTGCCTAGGCTGATGGCAGGATGTAGACCTTATAAAGTATTTCCTGCTGGAAAGAGCACTTGGGATTATTGCATAGGCTAAAATGTCATTTAATGAGCTGGATTATGAAAGGTGGACTCCTACACACAGAGGACTAAGTGTAAACTGACATAAGAGTCCTGATGTAGCAGAGAAAAAGCCACCCTAATCAGGCATATCCCCAGGTCAGTAAGAAATCTCACCAAATTCCAGTGAGATCTTTATACAGACAGAGTTTATGGCAATAGGGACTTGGTTCAAAAGGGCAGTACCTTAACAGCCAAACCTCACTTGTTTATTCTCCTGTGGGCATCCCAACTATAAAGAAAAGAAAGCTGGGGCTCTTCAGCCTGGAGGTGAGAAGGTTGTGTAGAGACCTCAGAGCACCTTCCAGTGTCTGAAGGGGCTACAGGGAAGCTGGAGAACCTCTTCATCAGAACTGTTGTGACAGGACAAAGGCTTCAAACTGAAAAAGGGAAAATTGAGGTTACATATGTGAGTTAAATTCTTCCCTGTGAGGGCAAAGAAACCTGTGGCACAGGTTTTCCACGTGTGCTGTGGCTGCCCCATCCTGGAAGTGTCCAAGGCCAGGTTGGATGGGGTTTTTAGCAACCGGGTCTAGTTCAATATGTTCTCACTCATAGCAAAGATATTTAACTAGACAACATTTACAAGACCTCTTCTCACTCAAATATTCTGTGTTTTGATGATTCTATGCTCTTTGTAGCTCACAGAGGGCTGCATAGACCTCACTGTAACACCACATGTTAGTAATTTCTTGTATTAATTCCTAGTCGTAATTATTAATTCCTAGTTGGTAATTCATAGTAATAACCTTCAGTTTGGAAGATGGCACTAAATTTAGCTTTGCTGTTTTAAAACTTTTCCTTTTACTAAACTGTGAATCTTTTTTAATTTCTCCATTCTGTTTTAGTGGCAGTAGATGTAGAAGCTTTGGGTTTTGGTTTTTTTTTTTTCCCCTGGCATGTGTTGAGATATTAAAGGATGATTTTCCCCAGCTTTTCACCCTCTTTTTCTCCTTCAAGCCTGTGGCAACAGCTTCTGGGAATTCTGAATTCCCTTATTCCCTTTGGATGTTAAGGAATGCCTGTTCTTTTTGCTTTGTCTGCTGTGTCTCCTCAGTGTGGTCCCACACCATGTTCCTTTCAATGGTTTGTGGGAGTATTTATGTCAAAGCAAACTCCCAGATTGGCCTAAATTCATTAGGAACATTATCCTCCCCAGTCATTATCAAATTAAGCTCTGTGCTGCAGCTTTCAGAATTACTTTGTACATCTTTGTAGCCACAGTGTCCTCTGACCCAGTAATTCACGTTTCATCACGCAAATTGGTCGAGTACCAGTAACCTTTTATTGTGTGAACACAAAGAACTATGCCTGAGATAAATTTGGCCTAGTAAGGCCATAAAACTCCCACAATATTTGTGTATAAAGGAGATTTATACATTTCTTAAGTGTTTTGCCAAGAAAAACCCGCAGCAAGGACAGGCAGACTAAAGCAATAAGCAGGAAATGTATCATTAGAGTTATGGAAGAGGCTGTTCCCTGCATCAAGGGCAGAGGGACATGTTAGGGACTAAACTGAGGGGCAGTCACAGTTCCCACCAAATAAGGACAACTAAATCTGCTTAGAAGAGTGGCTGTTGGTCAGTTTGTACATTTTGAGTAAACTTTGGATTTGTGGGAAACTTATTAAAAAGTAAGGTTTGTAGATTCTGAGAAAAGAAACTATTCATTCCTTCCTTATCCCAACAGTGGCCAACCCTCCTTCCCTGTGCACATCCCCTTTGTTTTCACCAAGTTAAAACTGAGCAACCTGTGGTGGCAAAGAGGCAGAATAAGCTTTCACAGGGGGATGGAGGAAAGAATGAGCAGAGAATCAGGACATGAATGGTGAAGCTTATAGATCTGCTTGTGACCATCAAGTAAAATTATTTACTTGATTAGGAATTGCTTGCTCTGCATGATTGTCAGGGATTATTGGGAAAAACAACAACTGAGGAGTTGGCTTCCTGCTCCAAAGGAAGAGGTATTACATTTCTTCCTTTTCATGAAGCTGCAAATGCTTTAGGACAGTGGTGTAATGCTGGCTGGCTGTGTGGAGAATGTATTCCTGCTTGTGCACCCACACACTGAACAGGCAAAGATTCAGCAGCATGGCTTCACCTTAGTGTGAATTTAAAAATTGGTACTAAATTGGGGTTAGGTGGAAATATTGGTGAGTTCATGCAGCCACAGCTCCTAGATTTGGGAGCTGCTGAGGCACCTGTGTCCTGCAGGAAGGCTGACTGTTACCCAGGTGTGGATTTCCCTCTTCTATAAAATGTAGGCAGTTTTTCCTCTGTGATGTAGCAGGAGCTCTCTCTATCCCAAGGTTTCACTAGTCCAGGGCTCCAAGAGTGGTTCCATCAAGAGAACATTTGCCATGTGCAAGAAGGGCTTGGACAATGCTCTGAGGATGAGGGTGGGATTCCTGGGGTGCCCTGTTCAGGGCCAGGAGCTGGATTAGATGATCTTTGGGCATCCCTTCAAGCTCAGGATAGTCTCTGGTTCTGTGTAAATATCCTCGTTCCTCCTCCAGCTTCCTCCGACTTTCTTCCTCTGCAGTGCCCTGGCAGAAGGCCCTGGCTCAGGTTGGAAAATCCAAGTGCTTTGTTGTTGTCACCATCTTTCCTTTCCAAGTAAGCCCTGGCACAGACAGAGCCTGGCCCTGCCACAACAGAACACCAAAGGGCAAAACCAAAATTTGCAGCATTTATTCCCACCTCTCCTGCTTTTCTAAACAAGATCTTTGAATGGATATTCCCATTTTAGCCTATATATTGCACCCACTTACTGCAATATTAGGTTATTTTTTCATAGACTGTACTAGAAAACAGAGTTGCCCATAATATGTTTATGAACTTCTTTGTGCATAGCTATATTTAACACAGGATTTCTTGTATTTAATATAATCTTTTTTTTCTGTTCCATGTCTTTAAGGAAAAACTCAAGTATTTGAGTATTAGTTAGTATTAGGCACAAAAAACCGATCAAGAATAAGCCCACATTTCTCTGGAGCTGACCTTATTTATTTTGGGGCTATCATTCCTGGGAAAGACTAAAGGCAAAATCTTCACAACTCCAGTCCTGCAGCTGTTTTTACAAAAATACAATTGCTCTCAGGAAAAAGATTTCTTAGGACTAAAAACCATTAAAGCATTTACTTCAGTAACTCTATAAACACTACCCAAATAGAAATTAAAAATCATCTATAAAATTATGACACTTCACTAAAGATCAAGAGCTAAGTAAACAACTTGTTAGGTGACATGTCCTAGATTAATGATTGGTAATAAACAGGAAAAAAAATTTAGGAGTTTACAGCTCCTGGATGTTTTCCATGTAATTTTCCTTTTACACACGCTAAGTAGAAGCAGATTCACTGGTTTAATATCTGCTGGTGACACTGTGTTTAAATTGAAACTGTCTACATAATCTAGAGCAAAATGGTTGTTCTGTCAGGCAAACTTACTTTGGGATGGAAACAAATCTGAAAGGTCTCTGCTGGAAACTTCAAGAAAGGTTTGCTTTGTCTTAGCATCAGTTACAGCAAAGTGTTCCTGATTTGCAGGCAAATGTTATTAAACGTTGGGTTAGTGGGCTTGGACTTGCTGTCATCTATTTTTTTTTATAGTGAATTCTGTAGTGTGGATTGGGAAAACAAAGGACATCTTCCCTATTATTGCATTAAGTTTCTGGTTTACCATCTAATTTTATTACCAAAAGCTCTGTCTCCATGCTAATAGTAATGTAAATGTTTGTCATTTCTGTGCAGTAAAAGCTGAAGGCAGATTATTTTTCCCTGTTAAGAATATTCTTTCTAATTTTTGGTTTAGGATCACAGGGTATTTGTGACATTATTTTACAAAAGCAGGAAACCGAACTTTGTATAAAGATACCTGTTCTGATCACAGCTCTAGGTATTTCAATTTTTTAAATTCTGACATGGGGTTCTGCTGCCTCTCTGAAAAAGTTTATAAGTAAATAAAAGACCAACTTCCAGTGTAGTGCTGTGAGCAATACACTACTTTAATATTTCTAGGGAGAAGTGGATAAGAACTTCTGGAGAAGTTACAGTTTATTATACATCCAGGAAAAAAAAGAACCAACAAAAAGAATCAACAATACCAGATCTTATTTTATCCTCTAGCATTTTACATCGTGGGACCATATCCCTAAAAATTGCATATTGGCATCATTCCCCTGGCTCTGGAGAGTGACAGCAGCTGAGATTCTGGCAGCACTCACCAATTGTACATTGTATTTCCAGTGGCACGTTATCCAGTGCTGGAGTTTTATCGCTTCTGAAGAATCCCTCTGTACACGGAGCAGAGGGAACACTCTTCCCAACGTGGAAATAAACAAAAAGCATGGAGTGCTTGCTGCCAGTCACTGTAAATGGTTACCTCAGGTTTATTTTCTCCCCAAATCTGCTGGTTGCTAGAAGACACAACACTTTATGTGCAGGAGAACAAAAACCGTGTAGTCATCGCGCCGAGTACGTGAGCAATGAAGAAACTTATTTTTAACACCAAAACAATGTGCTAAATTTAGACACAAGCACCAAAGGGATACAGATTTAGCCATAATAAAATGCAGATAATCTCAAGATGACCACAGAACTCATTTTTCTGTTGTGTTGAGCACAATTATTCTGGCAATTTAAGGTTCATGAGAAAGTCACTGAAGAAAAATAGAAAATCCTCTGATTTTTTATGTTTCCAGCTAACTTTAAGCTTTAAAGCATGAACATAAGAGAAACCTGAACAAGACTGGTTTAATTAATTTGAATGTGATTTTTAGTTGTCTGGCTTGATACTACCCCAGGATTTAATAATGCTGATTTTGTGGTTGAGATGGTATTTCAAGCTCATTTATGTTAAGATTGGCTTCTTTCCCACCATGCCCCAGGCTTTTGATCATGATCATATCTTGGCCCAAAGAAAATGGATGATGTCTTCTTTTGGGATAGGTTCTAGAAAAATTAACCCTTTTTACCTTGAATAAAAATATCTGATAAAAAATGTAATTCAACTTTCCATTGTTTATGAAGTAAACTTTTTATTTCAGTTTGTTAACTCTGCTGGGATAAGAAGACAATTAAAACAAGAATCATCCTAAGAGGGATAAACCAAAGGCCTCAAGGATTTGGCTTTGTTGTTATTTTTGTTGTTGCTGTTGTATTGTAAATTCACAAATAAAGACTGGGAGATATCGTACTAAACAAAAGCTGGAAGTTTGCAGGACTTCACAAAAAGTTTTTAAAGACTTTGATCATATTTAATATGACTTGAAAAGCTTTAAAGTTTTTTTTTAAGGGCACTGGTATTATTAAGGTTGTTGTGATAGTTTTTGGAAATATTTTTCAAAACTATGAATCACAATGGGTTTAGAACTCAAGTGAGTTCTAAATGAGTCAAATGTAACATTTTCTTCACTTGATGGATAATTTATGCTTTTGACTTGATTATATAAAATGAGGCTGAATTATAAATCCTCATTATCTTTACTGCAATTCTCAGCATTTTTTTAAATACCTAAAACTATGGCTTTTATTTAAAATTTTAACTTAAGTTTTGAGTAAAATGACTGAGCATTTTTATAGAGAGTTTCCTTCTCAGTTTCATTGCCATTTTATCAAATAAGATTTCTACAATTGTCAAAGCATTCCTAAAACTGGAAGCAGATAGGAAATGTTTGCAGGAAGACACAGGTTATGGAACTATCCTTTTTATACACATCTGTGGTTTTAGTTTTAATATTTTTGTTTAGAACATATTACATTATTTTTTCCTGTTTATAATAACAGAATTTACAAATGGAATTATATACAGCATTTTTTTTTTAAATTAGGAGTGAGTTTAAGACTCCTAGAACCACACTTGCAGAATTGAACCTTTGGTGGGTTCATGTTTTGTCTTTAAATAAATGCTGCCTTTTCTGTACTCATAATTGTACTCCAACACCTTTTTCCCTAATCTCACATTCCTGACTGATAATTAGTTACATACAAAGTATTTTAAATATATTGTTTGGCACTCCAGACTGTAAAGTGACAGCATCCATCTACTGAAAGTGTTTTGGAATATTTTTCTCTGCCAAGGGTCTCAGTGAGCCACATGCACTGAATGATCAGCTCTCCAAGATTGAGACTTCCTCAGGTGAACTCTGAAGTATCAAACCTGTGCAATTAATTTGAGGTTCCAGGAGAAGATGGCCACTTCCCTTGCTATTTCCTGGTCCATTAAATTCCTGTCTATGGAGCTCACCTGTCTTCTTGGTGAAGACTGAGATGAGGAGAGGGAAATAAATATGTGGAACCCACCATTTACAGTAAAGATTCTGTGATCTGTAGACATTAAATTTTTTTCTGTTTATTGTTTAAGGACTTTCTTAGAGCTCTCAGATCTAAAATATGTTGAGACCAGTGAATTGTACTCATTTCTGACTGGTGATGGGTACAACACAAAGGCTTAATTGGGTTTCTTGAAACCTGGAATTTTAAATGAAGAATGAGGGACAGTAGTCCAGAAGTGTAGAAAAGTCAATCCAAATTCCCAAACCCAAAGAGGACTGTATTTACCTGCTTACACCACAGTCCTGTTGCTGTTCATGTGAATTCATTTGAGGGAAATGGTCTTTGTCTTCAGTCCTGCAGAACAGTTAACATTGGACACCACCTAACAATAGCATGTGTAGACAGTGCTTATTTCTGGCTTTCAGGTCTCCTCTCCCAGAGGACCCATCTTTGTTCTTTTTGGGAAGGAATTTAGTCATCAAAAATAATTCTAATAATGAGAAGTTATTTGGAGAATATCTACCAGCTTGTTTAGCTTTCTTGTTGGCAGATCAAAGAAAACTTATTTAATTTTTATATAACATTCATGTATGCATACTTCCTTTCTCAGCAAAAGCAGTCACTTTACCTTACCATAGTTTCTATTTGTTTTGTTTTATTTCAATACTATTGTGTTTAAGAGCCTGTTGTTCCAGCTGGGCTTTCTAAATCTGCTCTTGTTACCCAGTCTGTCCTCCCATTAACATGAAAATGTTTCTAATCTTGACTTCTAAACTTGGCTTACGTACCAACATCAATTTTGACATTTGAATGACCAATATAATTTTGATGGTCAGATCTGTTTCAAACCTCCTTGTGATGAGTGGGATTTTTGCCCCAGATTGCCAATTTCTTTTGGTTATGTTCCTAAGTTCTATTGAAGTCCTTAAAACTTAAGTGATACACAAACTCTCCTGTTGTTTTTGTGGATACTTGAATTTAAGAGCACTAGAACTGCAGTTTAAATCTTAATATGTACGTTTTTACTTACCCTGGCTAATTTAAAGAGCTGGGACCACTTAGGAAGACCCTTGTTTTAAATCTCTTCTTATCCCATCAGAGTTAACAAATTTAAATTAAAAGTTTCCTTCATAAGTATGAAAAAAAAACCAAACCAAAAACCAACAACAGCTACTCTTCAGAATATTTTCTAAAGATTATGATGTTCAATTTGTGCATGATCTTTTTCACTGCTTTACTTTAAGGCCTGGGCTCTTCCCCATGTTCTGCCTCACGAATTTATATTTAAATATTTATATTTCATTTTAAAAGGCTGCTCTGAATCTGTCACAATGGAAAGCAATGCACCTATGAATAATGAAAACCAGATATCCTGTTCATCACTGGACACTGTGTTTTACAAAGCACAGGAAAATCTCAGGCCCCTTGTGATAAAAGGCTGAATCACAACAAAATGTAGAAGTGGAAATGCAGACTTCAAGTCAGCATAGCATGATCAGATTATTTGAATAGTATGCACCATTAGTTTTTATTCAATATAAGTATTTGCTGTGTTTGAGAAATTCCTAATGAGTTGGGATGTGCTGAAAATGCTGCCAAGATTATATTTCTTGCAGTATTGCTGTCCTTCCTGTGCTAACATGTTAGAAATGAGCAACCACTGGGAGATTATGAAAAACATTATTCTCCTCCTGGGCCAAATCCTTCACCAAGACTGTTCAGCCATGCAGGAAAAACAGTCAAATAAAACACACAAAACCACATCCTTCAGGTTATGGCTGCTTGCACAATCTGATCTATATTGATGAATTTTTTTGAGGTTCAGTTGTCATCAAGAAAAAGACAAAATATTGTGTGCAAGGAACACATGATCAGTTGTTTAGGAGAGGTCTGCCGCTCATCATCAAGTTGTTGTCTGGTTGTCTCAGCGAGTATGACAAACTTTCAATTCTATTGTACCATGGTGGAATAATGTGGTAAATTCACACTGGCTGTGATAATGCATATTTCACTTTGTGTTTTTTTTCTATCTGAAGCAGAGGAATCTCCATGAACTCCCAAGGAAATCCTTCTTTTGAATTAGGGGAAAAAGAAACTTGCAGGGATTGAAGTTTTACAGATCTGAAGGATTGGAAAGAGGGAAGGCAGAGCAGAGCTCTTTATTGATCACAGAGATATAGAAGCTCAAGGCAAAGGTGCTTTTTTTGAAAATCATTTTTGATTAACAGGCAAGGGGTTGTTCTTAACCTGTGGTGTGTGAAGGCAATGAAAATGGTGCTCCTGGCTGGCCGGCTCTGCTGAACTTGTGGATGTGAATTTTCAGGAGCTCAGGATCGAGACCATAAAAATCTGCCATCCCAATGACTTAATGTGACCCTCTGGAAGCCAGTGGTAGTGTTTCCACAGGCTTTAGAAGGTGTTGTGGCAAAGCTCAGTGCTGAGTTTGCAGTGCTTTCCAGAGCACTGAAATGTGGAAAAGGGGAAAATTTGCTCTCTGAATCACCAGTTGTGTTGCTAGGGAGCAGAAGTTCCTAATGGAGGGGGAGAAAAGTACAGGAAAAATTTAGTTTAACATAGCAACAAGATTGTTGTGAGGAATGTAAAGATTCAATCTGACTTGGACAAAATCCTGAGCCTAAAATCCTTGTGTTGATACCTCAATGTTGCCATTGCTGGGAGCACCTGTGACTCCCATTAGCTCAGGGGAGGTTTGTGTATGCTTAGCACTTCTCAGAACTTGGACCCTGATACTTACACATGTGTGTTGGATTTGCAGAGTCACTAATCTGGAAGAAAAAGAAATGTTGACTCTTCTGGTTCTTTTGGGTTTTGCTCAAGCCAGACATACTGAAAAAGAGTGGCTTTTCCTGTAATATTACATCACCTCTTATTGCCATTCAGCAGCAGGGAACTCCGCAGCATATGAAAATGAAAACAAATCTTTTAGAACTTATATTGTCATTTAACCCTAGCTCAAATCTGTTCTGCCTTTCTGTGGCTCTAAACCCCTAGAAGTGGATTGCTGCTCCTGGGCTGCTGCTAAAATGCCACTAACTTTCATCAAATAAATTCTTTATATTAGCATATTTGTACTGCAACACTGAAGATTTGACCTGAAGATTGGTTCCTGTCTTGGCTCCTCCCCTTGAAAATGCCCCTGAAAATTCATCTTCCTTTGCAGTCCAGCATAGGGATATTTCTGTAGGCCTAAACAGCACTGGCTACCAAGGAATCCTAATATTTTTAGGCTATAATTTTTTGGAAGCATGGGGATAATCAAAATGGAACAGCTGGGAGAAGGAAATATTACTCCTGGTGGGAAGGAAAGCTCAGAGCATGAATGGTTTCTTCCCATCTGCACAAGAAGTTCATAAAAAAATTCTAAGATCCCCAAACTACTGCTATAGCTACAGGGTCATACTGCTTTCGGGGGAGTGTGGGGGGCCTTGCAATGACTTCAGCATGTTTGAAGCACCATTATTCAAACACTTCTCTAATTTTCTAGTAAAAATCTCCACACACATTCTAATTCAGAAGAACTGCCCAAGAAAAATACCTAGTGCCCTGCTAATGAACATTGAGCCCTTGTCAAAAACTAAAATCCTACTCTCTATAGAGAGTTTAAAGAACATAATATAACTTTGATTATATATCTTGTCATGCCAAATTTCCCTAGAGGAGCCATGGATCTAATTTAACCTTATTGAAAAGCAAACTTCAAGGAAAACCACAGAATTCCATGAACCCCAGGGATGCACCCTGCGTGGTGTTTGGCATATTTCATAAAACCTATTTCATTTCCAGTCCCCTCAAATTGCATAATCTCCTGTTCCACTATGAATTATTAGCAGTTACAGCCTGTACATCATGCTGGAACACTGTGAGAACCTCATGAATTTGTTGGGAAACTTGCCCCCTTTCCCTGAAATTTGCTGGAGTCCCCACAGAGTAATAACTGAGAGCACCTTGCAAGCTGATACTTGCTTTGCTATTTAATTCTCAAAATCACAAACTAAGAGCTGCTAGATGAAGGAGCTCTTTTGGGAAATGTGGCTGGGACAACTTTACAGGATTTCCTTGATGAAGTTTTGTTATATATGCATATCAGTTGATCTTTCTGATGCAGAAAAGGTTACATCTGTTTCTTTCAATACTAGAGGCCTAGAAAACATGACATTCAAGGAAGCCAAATGTCAAATATGTGGAACTTCTATACATCCCTGTAGAAGATTATTCCATTTGCCATTAGGCTCCAGCTAGGTAAAATTAAGATGAATATAAAATTGATTTGTTTGTTTTTATTGGGTTGGGGTTAAGGACAAAAGTCTTGATAAGCAATGTATGTAGTATCTTCCTAATGTTAAATCCTTTTCTGGATAGGAACTACATGAGAAGTCAGCCTAATATTAATGAGGTTTTCTTTTAATGGTGAACTGAGCTAACCATAAAAATTAACTATTTTAATCAATCAAAGGTAAAATTTAAGGTGGGAGATTTACATTTATTTCTGCTGTTTCATTGCAGATCCCTAGAATTGATTCAGTCAAATTGCATGGCAGCCGATATGACACTTTGTCTCTCACATGCCAAAGATCTTTACTTTTGTGAAAGTGAACTGAAAGACAATTTTTAAAAGCAGGGTTTGGTTGTTATGGATAATGATGCAGCTCTTCCTTGCACCTAATTGTCCATCAGTAGCCAGCTCTGGGGGTGGGAAGCATGCTTGTTTTCTCTTCCTTGTCTCAGCATTCATCTTAAAATACTTTAAAGTCCTCATTTTCTCCTTTCTTCAAAGAGAGATGTTGTCTCCCTCCATCTAGGGCATGTTGGCTGATATTGAGCATGTGGAATTTATGGTTTGCATAATCCACACAAGTTTTCCTGTGAGCACAGGTTAGAATGATACTTTTTAATTTGTTAATTTGAAAACTAACTAGTGCTGGAATAGAGTCGGAGGACTCAGCTTTGTTTCCATCTCATGTAACCACAATTTTATTAACTTTAGTGAGCAGTCACTTCTGGCTTTGTGCCAGAGGAGCTTTCTCTGTTCGTCCCAAGATTTTTTTTTTCATTAACAGGAGAAAGTAATCTTAAAAAAAAAAAAAAAAAAAACCAAAAAAAAAAAAAAACAACACACAAAACCAAAATAAAACAGTATTTAGGAGTAACACCTTTATGTCACTTGTATTAAACAAAGCACCTCAAGATTATTCATGGCAGGGTAACTGTTAGAAGTTGAGTAATTTGGAATGCTTAGTCTAGATTATTATCCATAAATTCAAATTCCTAATTTCTCTTTTCAATATATATTTTAGGTTCTCTAGAGCAGAAAGTGTCTTTTCCTATATCTTCCCACAAGTTTCTCTGAGCAGTCTCTTAATATTAGTGTAGATTAGCACACAAACTCACTAGTACATATATTTCAAAACAATTATTTTGTTCCAGTACTCCCACAGAATTTGAGAGCAATTTGAAGCAACACTTTCTATAGCATTTAACAATAAAAAATGCTTCTCTTTTTATTTTTCTCTAGGATCTTTAAAAAACAATTCTTCCTTTTTGTGGATTGGCATCAGTTAGATAAAACCCCACATTTTTTTTAGGGATGGACTCTTCTGCTTTGTTGTCTCATTGGTCTCCCATTACCAACTGCCAAAGACCTCACATCAGAGGCAAGAAGTCTCTGTGGATACATTGAATTCTAGGATAAAAAGAAGAACTCTTTAAAAGTAAGGAGGAAAAGCACACAAAACCCCCTCTTGTCTGAATCACATTTGATAACAAATTTCCTTGGTGAGCAAAATATTTGCAAAAAACTGAGGGCAAAGCAAAAGGAAAGAGCTCTGTCTAGATGAAAGTGTGCATGGAAAGGTTACATTTATCACGGGGTGAGATTTCAAAGCATTTATGAGATTTTCATTGTGAAGCATTTCTGAAGCAATTAGAAAGGTGATACAGTCGGAGACTTTTGTTGCTTTATATTGTTTGGGGTTTTTTTTTGTTATTTTTGTGTTATAACAAGATAGCCTCAAGTAGATTTATTGGCAATAAAGAGGAATAATAATAAGTGGTTTGTTTAGATGCTGCACTGACTCTTGTTAAAATGTCCACAGAAATGCCTGGGACTCTTTTGCTTGGGTATGGCAACAGAGTACATGAGAAATAAGTTTTTAAGGTTGTATTAAAAATCTAAAGTGGTTGTCATGGGCAAAAAGCACTGAAGCATTTAAAAGCATTAAAAAATGACAGCATGTTGATACTTCTGAAGAAATTACAGATGTGTACAAACCACTGATCCCTTCTTAAATCCACATGGCATTGCAAAAGCAGCAAGATAAAAAAGGTTTAAACTCAACATCACTTCATGAGGACCTGGTGCCAGCTCCAGCTGTTGAAGCTGGAAAAGGAGTGAATTACCTGGGATTTTTCTTTCCATGTGCAATTTGCATATCCTAACTAAACATAGGGAGGAGAAGGAGGGGAACAGCAAAGGGAACAATAAGGATTTTGTCTGAGGCCAGGTCAACACTTGCCCTAGATAATGGTTGATGCTTGAATTGCTTAGAGTGGGTTCCCTCCCAGCACGGGCTGGTTTTCATCATGATGATAAAGGAAAACATTTCACACAATAACCATTGAGCCCCTTGTTGTGACTTGAAAGCTGCACAACTGCTTTTTATTCCAGGAGCATAGGACTGAAAAATCGTCTTAAGAACATGGCAATCCTTTGGTATTGTACACATTACTTTCCGTAATGTGTATAATCACACACGAAGCCAGGGTGGGAAGATATTGTACCCCTTTTAGTATGAAACTTAAACCTGTGAATAAAACTTGTTTAGCATAACTACATAGAATTTTCTTGACTGGGTTTATTTTGGCTCCTCCACTGTCACAGATGTTCACTATTACTGAAAGAAAACACTGTAAACTTAGTAGAGATTTTAAAGGAGGAAAGAGGGAAATCTGAATAAAATCTGGAGGTTTTTTTGTTGTCTGTGACCTGATCATCAGCTGTAGAAAGCATGTGAGCAACCTGCTGGGATCTGGTTTCCTCTGGGGAGAGCAGTGACGTAAATCCATTTACCCCTCATAGGAGCTGGGCAGATTATGGAGTGATTTGGCTGAGGGTCAAATGAAAGGGAATCGTGAAGGAAAAAAAAAAAAAAAAGCTTTCAAAGGTTGTTTTCAGGTTTGAATGAGATAAGATGAGTTTTGTGGCTCTTTTATCAATTTCTCATGCCAGGGTAGCTCAGATGTGCCTGGAGGAATGTGGCCCTCGCGGCTGCAGTCGCTGAATTCACACGGGAATTTGAGCTGACCTTGTCAGCTCTGGGAGCAGCGCCTTAGACAGTGCAGAGACCCTTCCTGGGCTTTGAGAGCTCTATTAATAGATCTGTGGCACCCAGCCCAACTCCAGGGCTGGAGGTGTGAGCTTTTGCACTCCTCTAAGGTTTTGCTTGCATGTGTTAGCACTGTACAAAGCCACCTTGCATGCCAAGATAAGAGAGGCAAAATCCCCAGCTCTCTATCAGCATCTGGCTCTGCTTCTACCTCAAGTTTTTTGTGGCTTCCAGAGCATTTTTGTGCTCAGGGCTTTTTTTTTTTTTTTTTCAAGGTGTCCTAGTGATGCTGGAATTTAAAAGTCGAGTTATAGACCAGTTTTATGAATTCTCTCTGCTTTACTTTTCTGTTCTTACATGGATGTCTCACTAGGCCTGCCCTGCTTTCAATCCATCATGCATCATGAGGGCATTTTCCTGCTAATTGGCATTTTCAGTTTAAATAGACCTGAGAGACCTAGAGAGACCTAAATTACTCTTCAGAAATTATAAGGACTGAATTTTTCAATTCTTTCTTTTTTTTTTCCAGTGGATTCTTCATTCAGTCCTGTAGCTGCATTGCTGAGTGATCTCTCAAAATAAGCTGCTGGTTTGGAAGTTCGGAGAAGAAAAATCGCATTCCACATAGGTTTAAATGCATGCCACAGATACAGAATCCCTTTAGACTGCAGTAAAAACACCTCTTCCAGTTCAATTGCCATCTAATTTACCTATAGCTCATGGCCTAATGTCATTTATCTTGCTAACAGAGCAAGGAAAAATGCTTCAGCTGTAAAATGGGTCATAAGCACTTTATATCCTCAAGGATTTTGAAAAAGGGAAAGAAAAATAAAATCTTGTTGTGAAGGAAAGACAGCTATTTCCCAGAAAAACATGGAAACCTATTTCTATTAGTAATAATGCTTCCTTTGAAAACACACTTTCTTTTTCTTGGAAGGCAAACAGAATGAAGCCTGAAATGATAGCAAAGGTCATAAAAAGGATTCAGCTATAAAAGGACATATATGTTTTAGCAAGTGACTTCTTCAAACAGCAGGGAAGTCTGAAATAATGCCTAAAAGTTCCTAGCATTGAGGAAAATTATTCCATAACCTCATTATTCTTGTCGTTCTTCTGGCATACCTAAATTTACCTATTGATTTTTATATTCTGTAAATATCTCTTGAATTCTGTTATCACATTTTAGTCAGAAAATAGTCATGCAGATTTTTATTGTGGTATAGTGTCAGAAGTAAAAATTCTTTGAACTTAGAAAGTTCATGTCTAGCAGACCTTAGAAATTCTTTGGACTTGTCAGTGAGTGGGTGAAAGAGAAGGTGAAATATGTGAGGGCAGATGTTGTACAGCAACCAGGAGGATGAAAGAAAGAACAGAATAACCCCGCTCCTTAACAGAAGAGAATTGGCAGAATTCACAATTCACAAAATCTTTTTTCATTTAAATGAAAAAAACTTGGGGTGCTTGGTTGGTTTTTGATATGGAAAAAACTACATCGTTGATATAGTTCTGGAAATAGTAAAATTTGCATTTTTACATGCAGTGACATAAATATTAGATTTTTTTCATCATTATTACTTTGTTTTTGTATAATTTGTATCAAAAAATATCTATTCTTCTGGTGACCGTCTCAGTGTCTTTGACACAATGATCATAATGAAAATAATTATGTAATTCCCTTCATGGGAATCAAGAAAATTGCAGGAGAAAGAAAGGAAGAATTACAGAAATACAGTCCCTAGGGGGTTTCCAGACAATTTGCAAAAATTTTTGGGCTTTATTGATTTGTAGGGAAAAAAAAAAAAAAGCAGGTGGAATAAATTTAAGCTACTAAATCAAAGCAAACATCCCACAGCAGGCTGTCGGCTTTTGAAAGAATTGAGAGCTGGAAGAAGAACAAAAACTTCCATTTTCTATTTAAAAGGTACCTTGGATTAGACATCTAGAAGAGAAAAGAGAATTGTGGGAAACCAAAGGAGCTCTCTCTAATGAAATTCAGAACTCATCTGTTAATACCACCTCTAGAATGTGTTTTAGAGAGTAACCTCCTCCAGGAGTCCGGACTGTATTGGCCATTTTGTAAAGGTACCAAAAAAAACCCCTAAAAATTATTTCTGCAACATATTACACATTAATATCAAGATAGTGAAGGGAAAGAAGTTCACCGATCACAGAACCCCAGAATGAGTCAGGGTGGAAAGGACCACAATGGGGCATCTGCTCAGGCAGGGTTATGCCAGGGCACAGGAGTGTGCCCAGGTGTTCTGGAACATCCCCAGGAGGAGACCCCAGAGCCTCTCTGGTCCCTGCTCAGGGCTGGGCACTGCCCAGGGCAGAAGTTCAGGGGAATTGTTGGGATCAGTCCCTGCCCATTCCTCTGGTGCCACTGATGGGCCCTGGAGCAGAACCTGGGCCCTGCTCTGCTCCTGCACACAGGGACAGCCAGGGCTGAGGGCCCCTCTCAGCTCCTGGGGCTCCTCTCCAGGCTGAGCAGCTCCAGCTCCCTCAGCCTTTCCTGGGCACAGAGGTGCTCCAGGCCCTTCAGAGAATCATGTGCCAATGCCAGGTCAGCCCATCCCATCAGAAGATAAATTCCTGCTGTGGGACATGAGTCACCTCTGGAGATGCTGCCTGGATGGCTGCCCACCAGCAACATCTGGAGAGCAACACGAGGTGTGACGGGCTCCTCCAGAAGGGAGCACGCAGAGGGCCAAGCAAGAGGAGGTTTAGAACAACAGGAGCATCCAGAGCAAGCAGGAAGTCCCAGCTAAGCTGGAATTCCATGGTATGGGCCACAGCTCCCTGGGCAAGCTCCCACTGACCAGGCAACACCTACCAGGTCCCCCTGGCTTTTCCACCAGCTCAAGTACAAAACACTTTGCTGATAAAAATCCTCAAGAATATTCAGCTCCATTACTTATCACTTGTCCTTCCCTTTTCTCCCCTGAGGTCTATCAATTTTAAACACTTTTAAAAGACGTAAGACAATTTCAGAACTGTTTTCTCAGTTTTTCTTAAAAATCAAAAAATATTTAGAAAACTCATAATAGCAGATTCTGGACACAACTTCATGGATATAATTCATCTGAAGTTATGGGTGAATTATTTACATTTATGCCCTCTCCTATTTCAGGTTGATTCTCTGCCTTTCTGTCTGTTTTGCTGGTTTTTTGGTGCAGGTATTTATTTACATCACTGAAAATTCATACAATACTACAAATAGTTGTCTATTTAAATGTCTACATTTCTTCACTGAAAGCTGCATTTATTGCTGATGTATGCTTGGTATATGGAATACACATATTTCTTCTTGTTTTATGTGTTATTCCAGGGAAGCTTCATGTGTTGAAAACCATACAGAGATTCAAATATGTTATGTTCATTGTTAGGATTAAATCCTAGGGGTGAAAAAATTACATTTTCTGTGTGTGAAGATACGGTCACTGGCAGTAATTGATGTGTTTATTTGCAGAAAGCAAAAAACTGGAAAAAGTCAATTAGGACACAAAAGTATGTGGAAGAAAATCCTGCAAAACAAGGTGTTACACTCATTTTTCTGGCTGTTGTTTCAGTATATTTAAGACTGCACATCGGAGGAGTGCGCTCCCTTTTTTATTTTGTTTAGTTTTTCAATCTATCTAGAAAGACTGATGTATTTTCATGGTAGAGATGAAATCTTGGATAGACTTGTGGCTTTCTAGACTTCTGCAGGTGTATACTGGAAATTCAATATGCCTTTGTACTCAGGGATGAAAAAGATTTGGCAGCTTAGGGAAGCATAAAACATAGTTTAAAATTCTGGTTGACTGGAACAGGCTGAAGCAGTTAATGCTGTATTGCACAGCGTGGTATTCCTGTTCATCCTTGTTTATCTTTCTTCAGCTGTTAACAGCTCAGGGCAGCACAATAAATTAACCCTATTGCTTGGACTAATGAGTTGTCATTCTCTGCTTTTTGTTCAGTTCTTGCTTGGTGTTATCATCCAAATTCTTATAGGCTTCGGCTGCTCAGGAAAGTTGTGGAGTTACTGTGTATCACAATTTTTGTCTCATTTATTAAATACTACCCTGGCCAGGTAGTGAAACACACGACATGAAAACAACCAGAAAGGAATTTTACTGTTATAAAAACATGTACTTATTTCCATTATCCTGATTTTTTTTTTTGGTACTGTTGTGACAGGTTTTAACTGTGTGCTCAGAGATCTTGCACCTAGAGGCACATAGGAAGTGTGAAATAGGGATTCTCATTGCGCTCTCATTACCCACTGCTATCCTTCCAAGCAATTGCCTGAAGGAATCACATTCCCTTTGAGCGTTTCAATGTTATTAGGAACAATTTATTTAAACCAGTATCCATCTGTGGTTTGTGTGTGGCTTGTGAGGAGCTTGAAGTGTGGCTCTCCCCACAGGACTGTGTGACTGGAACATCCACCCAAAACTGTGCTGGTGCACGAGGCACCTGTGGGAAACAATCTGGATTTCTGTGGAAGGCAGGGAATCTGCAGGCTGAAGGAGACAGTGACAAATGGCCTCAGGTCTCTGCTGCATCACCAGCAGTGATGGAACTTGTAGGTTTTCCTGCAGAGAGCCACACTCACAGCAATTTATCCTCAGTTCTTTAAAGCAATATCTATTTACTGTAGATCCTCCTCCAGTTTGGAGAGCCCTTCCAGGCTCTTGGCTTGTAGAGGTTTCATTTTTTACGTCTTGCATTGTGATAAAAATCATAATTATCTGAGTCAGAAAACATTTCACCAGAACTGCTGAGAAGTTGGAGTTCCTGAAAATTGTGTGACCACGTTCAGGTTAGTGTTCTGTGATCAGTGCAGTGTTAAGCAACACACAGCTGTTAGTCCAAGGAAATGGTGTTCCAATCACTATTTGGGACATAAACATCTATATCATGTTATAATTAGCTTTTAAAACAAAACAAAACAGAAATAAACAAGCCAACCAATAAACCTGATCACTTTAAGAGTGTGGGAATTTTAACATTAAATTTACCTCTACTACAATTTGAATTAATAGCATTGGCTTCTCTGCCTTTTTGGAAGCAGTTCTGTATGAAAGAAATATCTTTTGCTTGTCAGGGAGAAAATTTTGAGAAAATATTGTGATAACTGGAAATATAATTGCTTTCATTTTGTACCATTCTAGAGAGTTTTTTCCAGTGCTGGATAAACTTGGCTCTGATAGGGACCATAGAGGGAATGACAACTTTATTTCCATCATGCTGGAAGGAGTCAGATGTTCAAAGTTGATTAAAATCTTTTCCTCTCTTTGGAGCTTCACTGGTTTGCAGCAGGGTTTTGTTCTTGGGCTCTGAAGAACTCTTTTTCTTTCTGTTTTACCCTATATTGCTGAATGTGTCATCACATTGCAACCAGGTGTCTTTGGGGTAAAAGCTCTTGTGTCAGTATAGGATCAGTCAGGGAAGGACAAACCTTAAGCAATTATCCCCGGAGCATAACTTGGAGAATTTGTTCTTCTTCCTGCCTGTCATGGCTCAGCTGTGAAGTTTGCTAGATCATAAGACAAGAGGAAAGTCAGGTAGGAAAAAGGTGGCTCATTTCTGACTGTAAAATTCACAACTTGGTAGTGGCCAGCTTATCCCATTTTTAATGGGAAGGGCACAGAGCGTGAGTGACACTTAAACGTCCTTGAAACACTGTCTGACATTGTCCCTGTGCTAAACACTTGCACAGAGTCCAAAGTGAGAATTCAGTGATCATTGTGAGTCGGCAAACCCAGGGAATCTCCATCCTGGCCTTTGAATGTCTCCTTGGCGCTGTTCCTGGAGGAACAAGAGCACAGAGGTGGGGGGGAAAGTGCAGCTCCCAGGTCTTTCTGAACTGAAGAAAGCACTACTGCTGCTGGCAGCTGGGCAGCAGGAGGAGATTTGGAAACTGTGGTCGTTTGTTCCACTCATTATGCCCAGTTCTTTCCAGTCAGCTGCTTATCCATTAGCTTAGAAAGTACAAGAATCACCTAGAGCTATCCCAGCTTTTTTACTGCACATTTACAACATTCATCTCCCTCTTGCTTTTGTGGGTCTCCTTCCATTTGTCATCTTTCTCATTTAAGGAGAGATTATTTGCCAGCCATTCTGCCCACGAGTGTTCTAGGCAGGGAGCTGAACTGCCCACAAAGTCCCAGACCTCTCCAGGGAGTGTGTTAAAAGTAATGATGTGCAATGAACTGGAGGTGCAATAAAAACCAGGTGCAGCTGTTATTGCATAGAAGCAAAACGCATAACATAAAAAATGTAAAAAACCCTAAATAGCTACTGGAACTTCACAGGTCTTCAATATTTTTCTGCAGACACCACTATGGCACAGTGACACCTTGTGCATCACATTCATTTTATTGCTTGCCAAATAAAAATCTTTCAGAGAGGTCCTGTGCCATACCTTGAAGTCCTTTTTCTCTGAATTCTTTTCTCATCATTCATTTAACTTGAATGGAAGAAGGAAAACTCTTCCTCTCCGTGAGGTGATAATCTCAGGCCTTTACCTCAGAAAGCACCTATGTATATTCCCAAGCCTGCATTAATCTCATTAATTAATGAGACTTAAGCACATGTTTAAGCAAATATTTTGTAGTGATGGGCTGGTGAACTAATGATGAATATTGTTGACTAATATTCAGGATGTGCTGAAGGGCTGTTGCAATCTGAGGACCAGCAAGTTGAAGGTGTGAAGGGAATCAGGACACACAGAAAGAACTGAATCTGTTGGAAATAAGAAGTGGGGGAGAGGATGTGGGAAATGGCTGGTACTTTTGGGTAAGCTCACCATGCAAAATGTTGTGCTTACAATTCACACCTGCCATAAATTATCTGTGCTGTGCTATAAATTATCAGTGCTGTCTTGTTTTATTAAACACAGAGAATCTGAAATCCCCTTTGCTCAGCCTTTGCTAACCCTTTAGTCATCCTCCCATATATTTGGAGAATAAAAATCCCTGCAGCTGGAACATGTAGTGTTGGCTGTGGTTTTTTGTCCAACAAAGGCTGGAGGAACACAGAGTTCAAATGAATTCTTGTTTTGTTAAATTTCTGGCAGCTTTGCATGAACAGAGCTAGACTAAAAAGAATGACAGGCTGCATAAGTCAGCATAACAAAATGTGTATTTCTGGTGATGTACAGTGGTTCTGAAAGTGGGTAACAGTGTCTTAGAGAGAGAAAAAAAGCTGTGTTTGGGGTTTTTGCTTTGTCTTTCTGCTTCCCCTGGTGTGTGTTTTAGTTGACAGCAGGATCCAGTTTAGGAATACATTTTATCAGGGAAATTATGTCAATTAGCAATAGAAATGCTGCCAATGTCTTATAAACAAACACTTCTTGATAATATTTTTTTCTGGGGGTTAAACAAAGGATTGAAAAAGTAATGTGGCCCTAATGCCAATATAACAGTAAAAGCCTAGTCAGTAATTCTAAACTCCTTTAATTGAAAATAGTATCATGATCTGATTCTTTTTTGTAACACTCAAGAGTTAAATTTTATACTTCAGCACCATATCTTCTTCCACTAACATATAATTTACCAGTCATATATTTCATTATGATGTGAGCATGTATCTTACCAACAAAAGTTCTGGCCAACAATAGCAATTTTTTTTTTAATAAGTAGGAGTAAAAATATTTAAAAAATAGCTTTCAATAAACTAAAAAGACAATAGAAGTTTGATTTTCTTTTTTTTTTTTTTTACAGGGAAGAAATATGAGAGAAAAATAGTTTCTTCTAAGTATGTCCTTTGTGAACACTGAGACATATATTGATATTAATTTCTCTACAGTAGTGGATGGTGCTTTGAGTTGGAAGGGACTGTAAAGCTCATCCAGACTCACCTCTGCCATGGGCAGGGACAATTTTCACTACCCCAGCTTGCTCCATCCAGGCCTTGGACACTTCTAGGGATGGGGCATCCTCAGTTTCTCTAGGCAATCTGTTTTTCCCACATTACAATTGGTGTCCTTGTGGACCAATTCCCATTTATAAAAGAGGGGCAGACTACTGCTTTTTCTATCCTCTGTCAGCCCACCAGACTGAACTTTCTCTGTACAATAACCAGCAAAACTCTAAAGTCTGATTTGGGGCCTCCAGTTTTTCTAAAAACTGAGCCAATAAATAAAATTGCTGACAATGAAATTGCTGAGGTTGACTCTTGACTTTTTTTGGGGTTAATTTTGTATTAGTCATTTTTGTCTCTGACTATTTGTCACTGCTTTAAAGCAATACTTTTTGTTTTCTGCAACATTATTCTGAAATGCAGAGAGTTTCGGGTTTCAATCCCATGAACCCTCCTTTGAGGCTACAAAGCACATACTGGTCCTTATTCTCTGATTTCCTGCCAAAATGTAATCATCTGTTGTTTTTCAGTGTGCTGGGGGCAGTTTGGAGTAAAAAAGGAGATTTTGATACCTCCAAGAACAAATTCACTGTAAGGAATTCACCTACTTCTCAAATAGGCTATAAATGTGTCTTATATCTAGAATTTTTGTATCATCTTAAGGGACAGACTGTGATTTGCCTTAATTAACCGAATCTAAAGCACTGAATGCAATATTTTCCTTTCACTGAGGACTCTTGAGGGTGAGCTAGTGGAAAAGGAGGTAACACATTCCCACTGGAGTGAACAAGGTAAATGTGATGCTCACGTGTGAAGTGTGGCAGGAATTTCACAACAGGGCTGTAAGAATGCCTGAAACTGCTCTGTCAATGTAACTTTCTGGTGAAAACAACCAGCAAATTCAGGACATCTTTGCTGCATTGGAATCATAGCTGTTTACAGTTCAAGAATACCTCTTTGGTTCTCTTTCAGTGCAGAGCAAAATTAAATTTTAGAAGAAATGTGATTCAGGAGGTTTTTTGTTAACTCTGTCTCATGTGCTTTTACATTTCCTCCTTGTTTCTTTCCCGTCATTGTCACCAGATGTTTGTGTGAAGCATTATGTTTTCAGCTCTGATGATTAAAACTGGAATTTAGGTCTCAACAAGAAAGTGGTTTAAGTTCTTTGTATAGTCCATAAGTCAAATAGAAAACTGTAACACCAAAAGTGAGAAAATTTGATTTTATTTATTCCAAAGTAGATCATGGGAAAGATTCATGTTGGTTTCAGTGCTTTTCTGGCTTTAAGTCATTGAAAAAATCATTGACACAATGGATAAACTCTGATCACTTGAACTTCCCTTAAATGTCCTCTTAGCAAAGAGCAGTCTTCTTCAAGAACTTTTACATAAGAAAAACTGAAGCATTTTGGCACAGACTGTGCTATGAACGTGAACACCCTCAAAAAAAGCACGCTTTTTTTCCCAAATTTTGTGCTTTATGATGCAGTTCCACAGGCAGTTGCTCGTGCACCTTGCTGCATGAATGAATATCTTAGAAGTTTGTGTTACTGTTGCTTTTTAAAAAAGTAGCACCAGTCAATGAGCAATTTATCATCATAGTTCAATACACTGATTTATCTGTATATAGCATCTGAGAAAATACACTTAAAATGCTTTGAACATGTGAAGGAAGACATCTGGAACCCCTTGTGGCTGCATTATATTCTACATTCTTTCTATCTTATTTTCCTGATGTGCGAGCCCTTGACAGATGAAGTTGTGGAGAATGATGCTCCTTGTCTGGAAAAGAGAAAAAAAGAAAAAAACTCCAAAAATCTGCACACACTAAGCAATTATTTAAATTGAAATTACAGCCTGTACTCCCATAGTCAGTGCAAGTTGATCACGTGCAGTGATTATTGAGTTAGTACTTGTTGGGTAGGCTGTGGAAATCAACAACCGTGTGCTCGTCCTTTGCCTGTTCCATGTGGAATAAGATGTTGAATTTCATTTGCAACTGAAGCAAGAGCTGTTCACCTGATCATTTATCAAACTTTGGTCTTCTTAAACAAGGTTCTGGTCCCATAAGGAGAGGGAATGCTTAATTTTCATACCACTGCCTGGCTGTGTGTAAATCTCAGCTACAGAGTCCTGCTTTCTATGGAATGTTGAAGTCCTGGATTTGTTTAAATTCTGGCCTTGTGCTCAGGGATGTTTATACTGAAATCAAACATAGAAGATGGCACCATTCCTGTCCCAAAGAGATCCCTACAATCACAAGCCAAACAATGTAAAATAAAACCAGTGGTTGTTTCTGGCTCTAAATTTTAACCAGAGCGGGTCTAGTAGTTATAAAACATTGTCCTATATACAATGTAATACAATCTGTGTTAGACTGTTCTTTATCAGTTGTGTCACCTAGGACTAGAAAAAAGTTTGTTTTTTTTACTAAAATATTCAACAGATTTGTGTGTGTATATAAACACAGTATATTTTTCTTGCATGTGTATCTAGATTTATAGAGAGAGATCTATCAAATTAGGCACGTATGGACACACCCACACATGCACTGTGCACTTCATGAACTCAGATATTAATAAGAAAATAAATTACCATTCCAGCTGGTAAAAGTTTAGCATTTTCCCACTTCACTGTTGAAATGAGTAGGTCATATGTTCACAGGATTAATCTGATCTGTATTGTCACCACCCAGCTGGGAGTCCCCGAAATCTTTTGAGCTCTTCAGCAGAAATCGTGTCTAAGTCTTTCATCTGCTCTTTGAATTTCTGGGTGCTGAGGGACTGGAGCTTTTTGCACTTGCCCAGATTACCTCAGGTACTTTTGGAAGTGAGTCAGCTTGGAAAAAATTATCAGGTCAGGTTAAAGATAGAAGTGAGTGAAAGATGAAAAGTCACTGCACTTCACATTCTAAAATGTCTAAGTCAACCTTGGAAAATACAAGTTTGCTTTCCCCTTGACCCTAAATCTTCATTAATCAGCCTCTACAACTGACAGTGGTATAGAGAGTTGCAATTTAGGTGCATCACGCTGTTGTTTTTACACTGGATTTGGGCACTCCCTCTTTTTGCCTGATGCACTTTGATTTTGGGATGCTGATCATGCATAATTCTGAAATGTAAAGTGGCAGAATAGGAGAGAGACATCCTTGTTCCTTTGGATCAGCTGCTATGCTCATGACGTGTCACTAGAACACATCTTTCTCCAAAAACCACATGCGAGGCATTTAGAAGATTCACAGTTTGTTCTAAAATGGAAAGAAAAAAAAAATCCTTTCCATATTTCAGTATTAAAGAGGGAAAGGGAGGGTACAGTCAGTGGGGATAGAATCTTCTTCAAAAGTAGAGGTTATATAGAATTGTATTTTATTGTCTAGTGACAATAAAAGGAGGTTAGAGATGAGATATTTTTGAAACCCTTTAGCCATTTTAAAACTCTCTCTCTTCATAATGGAGGATGTAATTTATGGGAGGTTTTTACAGTACACATATTATATAGATTATCTATAGGTTGCATAGGTTTTAAAGGCAATGCCTCAGTGCATGGATGTGGGTGGAAAGGGAGCACAGCCTTGAGAGTGCAAAGCTTGAGGGGAAGAGAAGAACTTCTCTGTTAAAACTCTTAGAAACCAACGTGGTTTTCATGTTTTGCTCACCAAGATTTGGATGTGAAATTGGCAAAAACTGTAACCAGAGAAACCCCACTCCCTTCAAATACAAAAGTGAGGAGGCACATACCCTAAGAAAATTCATAGGGAAAGAGAAAAATAAATCAATGCAGGAGCAAGGCCTGTGCTGCTGCAGAATGCTTGGCTATTGAGAGGAACAGGTTCAGTAAATTTTGGGCCTTACAGAGCCCAAAACGGAACGTTGCTTGCTGAAACTTGCAGCCTCTAGGGCTGGAGCTCCTTTTCCTGGTTGACAAGGAGCTTGCACTAGCACGACACATTCCCCAGGGAACTGGAAGGGTGCCAAGGAGCCACAGTTTGAGTCAGATTTTGTTGACTGGCGAAGAGATGAGACTGGGAAGGAGGGTGGGCTCACACACCTTTGTGTGCATCAGAAAGTCGAGCTCGGTGCGCTGGAGAGCCAGGAAATGCTGGGTTTAGTGAACCACTGCATCGGAGCAGAGTGTGTTGACTTCTCAATCCACTCAAACAGGGATTTTGTTTGGTGTTTTGTAAACTGGGACAGCAAAGCGCCACGTTCTACTCACTGAGTAAAGCCTGACATGTGTTGTCCTGTCTGCTCCACTCCTGTGCTCCTTGTGTGACAAAGACAGCAGAGACTGAGGTGGCTTTTCCAGGTCATATCCTATGTAACTATTTACTAAATGTTTCATTTATTAATTGATAAAATGGTTAAGTAATAATGTGCTTCCAGTAGTATTCCCAAATATATATCAGTGCTGCAAAACTTGTCATTTGGAATTGCCTCCCAGTTGCTTCAGGAATCTTGGTCATTTAAATCAAAATTATAATTTGAATGAGGAGGCAAGGCAAGGCAAGGCAAGGCATTTTAAATTCAACATAATTTCATAGTTGAGATGCAAAAGGAAAATTTTGGGTAGCCTTTATACCCATGAAAGGAAAGAATTATTTTGCAATGAAATAATTGTAATCAGAGAAAGAAAAGCCAAGCACATCCTGAGAGTTCTAAGTAAACATTTCTGAGTCATCCAAAATAGTTCTCACATAAATAATTAGACAGCTGTTAAAATAGATTCAATTATTGTTTATGTTTAGTAAATTCATTTGTTCAAAAGCCAAACCAATCAATCCTCTTAGATATAGAGTCAAAATGGCTGTTGTAACATAATTTTTGATTTCACTTCTAGATAAAAATGTCTATACAAAAAAAAAATACTTTTTGAGAGAAAAGTAAAAAGACAGATTGTAAGGAAAATATCCAAAATTATCTGAATGCCTGCAACAGAAATAGAAAAGTTATAGATAAATATTATTTCTGCCTTCAGAAGTCAAAAATGAAATACGGTTTCATCCTTGTTAATTTTAAAACCTCTGTGAATATATTCATTAGGTTTTAATGTTAATTTGGAGAGCAAGTTAAATAAAGCATGTTCATAATTTTGCTAAGCACAGGCACTTTTACCACATCAATTTTCTCATTGCCAGTGGCACAAAAAATTGTGGAATTGCTATTTTATTTTGAAATCTGAACTGAGACCAGATAGGAATTAAATTTAGCCATGCTCATGAATATATGAATAATATCTGTCAGGTAGATTCTCAGTATGAATTAGATAATAATGTCTGCAATAATTATCTGCAATTACTCCATTACCTTAGGGACCTAGAAAGATAAAAGCCTGCCCGTGAAAGCATAAATTGTGTGCTACAGATTGTTGTAGACCATCCCCTGTTGATTTATGCTGTACACACCAAGAACTAGTTCCAGCTTGAGCACTCACTCCCAGCTCTGGGCTACATGCATTTGGACAGGAAGCCAAATATGGATATCCTGGGAGAGATCAGATTTCCTCTGGGAACAAGGCCATTGCACCCCTGGCTGTGCTGATGGCTGGGCACGTCAGGCAGGGGACGTGTTGGAATTGCCTGGGCTCTGAGCAGGCCTGGGACATGGATGCTTCTCTCTGGATAGCCACCAGTAATGGGATGCTGGAAGTGGATCCCATGAACAGCTGCCTTACAAACAGGGACGTCCCATCCCTGGAAGTTTTCAGGGACAGGCTGGATGGGGCTTGGATCAACCTGCTCTAGTAGGAAGTCACCCATGGCAGAAGGGTTGGAAGATCTTTAAGGTCTTTTTGAATCCAAACCATTCTGTGATTCCATGATTCTGTGCTTCCTTAAACTCAGGTTTAAGACTATACCTGGAATTTTAGACAGAAGATATTTCTTCTCAGTGCTGAAGTCATGCAGAGCTCTGGAGGGGCAAACCTTAGAAGCAACCCCTCCTCCTGCACTCCATCTCCTCATCCTCCATCTAAGAGCAGCGGATTGCTGACACAGCTTTATAGGAATAATTTACCAAAACAGGGTAAAGCTTCTCTTTAGGTCAGAACTCTGCCTTGGATGCTTTTGCCTATTACAGCCTCAGTAAAAATGTCTTGCCCATCTTCAGCAATCAACCTCAGGTACCATTCTGTGTCTCTCTCAAAACCTATCACATCATTTCTATTTCTAAAAGTGCAAAGTTGCACAAAATGCAAGCCAACTACTAAAGGATGAAAATGGCTTGTTATATGACAAAAAAGTGCGTTCCCACAGTTCTTTAGGTTAATTAAATATTCAGTGTTTGACTTCAACTTACACCAGAGATAAGTCTACCAAAACAAACTGACAGCTCTGGATGTGATAAAACTGGAATTAGCTGCATTGAGGACAAGTCTTGTGTTTTTAGTTAATGACCGAGGTATCATTTCTGTCAAACTGACATCAGAATTATTAGAAATGTAAGTTGAATTTAAAAAGCAATAGATTGAGTGGACACAGATAAGGGCAAGGGGGTAGTATCTGTGAAATAACAGCACTTTGCCAGATGTTTCCATGCCAAACCAGATGGAAGCTGCAGTATTATTTATTTTTTAGCAGAATGCAGAGTCTAAGTTGGTAGATGTATTACTGTAATCATAAAGACACTTGAGAGCCATTTTTTAAACTTAATTGGTTTGATTGCCAGCTGTAGTATAATTATGGCAAGTGTGGCCATCAGATGCCCAGGACTTTTCCAGATGGGCTCAGAGCATGGCCCGTGGTGGTTAATTAGTGGCAGGTTAATCCAAGCTAAACTTGTCCAGACTTCCCTCTATGGTATTCAGTTTCAACAATGAAAGGTGAAGGTTTCCTTATCTAAGGTTATGAGAGATGCCCACATTAAAATCAGATGGATTAATTAGAGTCACTTTTCAGTGTGGGACTTGTTCTGTGAGAGAACTCTATCACCTGTGAATTTATTTGTCTGAGGCCCTTTTACACAACTGGGAGAATTTTATGTTTTCTCAGGGGTCAGTGACAATGACAATGTACAGTTGCTCGACATAACAAAGTGCAGGAGAGCCTTAATTAGCACTGAATTAGTGCTTCCTCCTACATTTCAACCCCACTAACCTGACCTGAGGCCCCTGTGTGTATCATGCAGCTGCCAGCTGGGCCAGCTTTTCTCTTATGACCAGTTTCTCCCTTTCCTGGAATTCCTCTTAAAAATTTCCACAGAGGGGAATACTTTTCCTCTTAGAAGCTCTGGCTGCAGTCTATCTCTAGGTCTGTTTTGTTGGCTGATGCAGGGGTTTGTGCTTCAGCCACACTCCCTTGCTCAGCTACATCTCTTTAACTTCTGGCTTGTATTTTCTAGGCTGTCATGGCAGAAGTGTCCAGAGAATATTGCTAAATATTTCGTCAGGGGTGGATTAGATGCAGTCACTGTCCAACAACGGTGGCTTAGCTACCTAAGGTGTTTTTTGTGGCATTTCTGGCTCAACTTTTGTCAATTTGAAGCCATTCCCCCTTGTCCTGTCACTCCTGGCCCATGTAAATAATTTCTCCATCTTTCTTGTTTTTCATATATAAACAGATTATTTTCACCTAAAGCAGGGCAGATTTACCGTGTTTTCTCCTGAAACCATTTACAGATGCAAACAAAGAGGAGATACTGCAAAGGAAATTAGGAACAGGAACTTCCATGAGTTCAGTGTCAGGAGATAAGCTACACAAAGAGTTACAAATTTAAGAGGCTCACCCTTTGACAGGTAGGAAAAGTATGAAAGTAGTGTAATCTGAAAGCCATGGCAAAAAATAATAACTGGAGATCCCTGCAAAAGTCCTGCAAAAAATTACTATCAGCCACTGCTGCTTCCAGAAAGAGAAGAAAGGAAATGTATATATGTAAGGTCCTTTTGTTCTTTTCCAGGAGTGTGTTTTCTTCTTATCTTGTGTCTACAGCTTTTTCTAAGATAAAACAATTATAAAGATAAGGCTAGTATTCTGACATCAGGGACTGCATCATGAGAGCTATCTTAAAAGTCTGTTGTGGGAATTTGGCTCTAAAAACTTTAATTAGCAAAATTTGCTAATTTTCTTTAAAGCAGCTATGGCTTTGAAAAAATATGGATAGCTTTCATTTTGCCTAAAATAGTTGCTATTTGCAAAAAAAATATTTTTCTTACCTTTATTTAAAGATAAATATAATACCTTCATAACCCTAGTTTTCTAATTTGAGGTCTTCTGAACTGTGTATGGGAGAATAATGCAATTACATTTTTTTTTCCTGTTCTATAATTTTGATAATTTCTAAGCAACATAATCTCCCTGTGTGAAAAAAACATCCTCAGAACAATACTTTACTGCAGAATTTGCTGAAATACGAGGACACAACAGGAGCCATGTAGGCACAGAGCCTCCTGGTAGCAGGCAATTCATTTTTAGCTTGAGCCTTTTGTCCCTTGCCCTGAGTTTTGTGTGGAGCCACTTCTGATGTTCGACCCCGGGAGACTTGTATTCCTTCCAGACACTTTGGGGAAACTGTGGTTAGACATTTAAACCATGCTGTTGATGGGTTGGTGAAAGATAATAAGCCTCATTTTGTCTGCAAATGTTACAAGTTGTCCCTTGCCAATCCTTTTTATGTCTTTGATCTTTTAATTTTGCAACTTTGGCTTAACAAAGAGGCCAGTTAAAATGGTCTTTTAGGAGAAAATCTGCTCTTTTGAACAAGCAGGAGTTTTTGTGGGAGGTGTCTGCAGAAAATACTGATCTGAAAGCATTGTTTCATGGTTTGCAGGGGTTGAGCTGAGTGTCATAAATTGGTGGCATTTCTCTGGGTCAATTTTTTTGTGTGGACTTTGTTTGGTGACACTTTACCCAGAGAATACTTCTGTTAACATTTTATAAAGCAGACACACCTGCTTCCCTGCAAACAAGCCACAAACAGACCATGGTGAAATAAGAAAGATTTTAGGTATCTTTTGGGTTTTTTTTAGCAGTGAAAGGAGCCTTAAATTTATTTTCATTGCAAACCAGTCCTCAAGGCAGATTTCCCTGGGCTAGGTTATCCCAGTGGAAAGTGAGAGCAGCAGAACTGCAGCCTTCCAGATGTCTGAGATTTTGCTGTTTTGTGGTACTTAAAACACTTTACAAGCAATTCTCAAAAGGTCTCAGTCAGTGAAACACGAGCATATCAAAGGGGCTTTGCCAGCATTGTCATGTTAAAAACCTTTCCAAAGCACTCCAGTGAAGGGCCAGGTATCTCTCACACCCACAATGAGCTTTTGGTATCATCAGAGGTTTCCATTTCCGTAGGAATCCCTGTAGATCATGAGGCTGCCAGCAAGGATTCAGGCTGGGTAGCAAATGATGAATGGGAAGCTGCAGCTTCCACGTTTTCTGCTGCTTGAGACACATTTTAAGGCAAAATGACAGCTCCAGAATCACACCCTGTTCCTCGCACATCTCGGCGAAAAACAAGATGAAAAAAGAACCTGTCTCAGTCCCCAGCCAGACATGGAAATATCTGCTCAAAAGTGCAACCTCTACTTCTCTCAGGGGGAATTCCTGGAAATATGTTTTCTTATTATTGCATGGTCAGATTGCACCTTGCAGGGCAATAATAGATATAATAATTATTCTGCACAGTGTTTTATAAAGGCATTGCTAGTGGATCACAATCTTGAGCTCCCTTGGACTTGATGAAGCAGGGAATTCCTCTCTGAAAAGACAGAAACTAAATTTCAGTGCATGTGGGCAGCTTAAACTTTTGCCAGAAAGGTGCTGTGATTATAGCAAAAATACTGTAGGAGAAGTTATTTTGGGAAGAATAATTATGCCAACAGAGCAAAGAGATTCAAGGAAGAAAACAGAGTGGTTATGACTGCAATTACAGGGGCAACCAATAGCTATTTTCCAGCATTACAAAAGCCATATATATTGTAGATTCCAGATGCTCAATGGCATCCAAAACACCTGGGTTCTATATGTCAGTGTCATGTAAATGACATTTTCTTTGACAGAGACACTATGGAGTTACACCCTCTCTACAATTTTGAAATACCCGGGAAGAAAGTAAATAAAAGCAGTTGCATTTGGGACATCCTGGATGAATATTAGAAATTTTAAACCTGTCCAGAAGTCCAGAAGTAGCAGTTAGCCACTAGATATCATATAATTAATGAGCTTGAAATGAGTAAGGCTGGGCACTTCATTACACAACCAGACTGATTTAGAAGGCAGAATGAGGCTATATTGTTTTTTCATGTCATAAAAGTTGCAAACTTGGATAACAAAATGTCAGAGACACTCTGGTCTTACAGCTCAGCTGTTTCTTGAAGCCCTGCTTTTATTTTCAGATTTGCTGGTAATTCCACTGAAATTTGACCCAAAGGAATTTTGTGCTACTATTTGAGGAACATAAAGATCATGAGTGGATTGCAAAATTGTTCTAGGATATTACCTCTTTTCAACAATGCTTCTTCCCTATAACAACTTAAAAGCAAACAAAATGAAGAGATAAATCTATGAAACATAAAGTGTTTGGGGAGTGCCCCATGGAATGAAATTATATGACAAGACCTCAATTCTCTGTGCCAGCCATTGGAACAGAGAGTGCCAAGTAAAGAATGAATGGTGGAAAATTGGCTTTTAAATAATTGTAAAGGAAAACAGAGATTGCAGGAGACTATCATTAAAATGTGGTGGTTTAAAAATCAAAAGCTGGTTGCAATTTTGACAATTCTAAGTTGGCAGGTGGCTGCAGACAAAATTATACTTTTCATCTGCTCTGGAAATAGTAGTTAATAACTCTTAGGCATTTCTTGCCTGTGGGACTCCAAAAACAAACGAGTGTGCCCAGATGAGATATTAATGGGTGGTTCATGAACACTGGTGCCAATACGAACCAACTCAGAGCAGCAGAGCAGTGTAGTAGCAAAAACTATTATATATATATATATATATATATATATATATATATATATATATGGAGGAAATGAGAATGAGAACAGAGGAAGCTGGTGAGATCTATTTAATTGGCATTGGGATAAATGGTTTCTGAAGAAGTAGAGAGTTTTTTATAAGATGCACTTCTGTCTCTTCTGTGCTGGGAAAAAATAAAAAAGGGGAGAAAAAAAGCCTAGACTAGAAAAGTTTCTGCTTGCCAGCAAAAATTCCATAGGTTGCTAATTTGAGGAAGAGAGAGAGCTCTGGGCAGTACCATGAGCTGTAGATCTCCCATGAATGCAAAGCAAGACACTTAAGTTCTTCTGGGTATTCTGGGGGAGAAATGACACAGTTGTGCCACCTTTCCCCGTGGGGCAGACACTGCTGTCACTGCACACAGCGGTGGTTTGAATTCCAGGCATCCAAGACCTTCAGCTGACAACAAGAGACCACCCTGGCCTGGGTGACATGAGAGCTAGAAAATCCTCCCTGCCCTGGCCCTTGCAGTTTTGTCATTCTTATTGATTACAGTCTCTCTGAGCTCTGAATAAGCCATGTATGACTTCTAAACACGATGGGTTTTGGGGGAGGGGGAAATAGCTGTGCTTTGTGACTTCATATTTTTTCTTTCTGAGTCTTTGGCTTGGAAAGCTCAATAACAGGAGCAACATATAAAAAATGCTGTGGGAAACATGGAATGAAAGCAGCTTTACCTTGTTTTTGGATGAAATGGAGCTGATGAGTCAGTAAAGCATATTCCTATTCCTCTTGTTCTGTTCAGATAAATATTCTCAGTTAAAAACCCCAGAGATTTTGCCCAGACTCTGACTTAAAATCTTGCCCAATGCAGACCTGTTCATTCAGTGAACAAAACTTTTGTTTAGTCTCAGAATAAAAGCTCATCTTTAGTTGTGCATGTTTCAAAGGAAAGGATGCAGGCACAGCAAATACCATGCATGCATTCAGTGAATTCATGAGGAACAGATGTCATTTCCAGGCAAAAACAAGGGGAGGCACTTACATTTTGAATTATTTAAGCATATGAGAGCAAAGAACAACCAAAAGATAAAACAGAAAGTATTTTTGCTCTGTTAGTCCAAATTGCATATTCTCATGGTCATTCAAAATCCGGCTAGGAAAAATTAATAATCAGCTTTTGTTGGCAACAGGCCTCTATTTGGAAGACCCCAAGCAAGATTAGAGTGCTCCTGTGCTGGGCTATTTGAGGAGATCAGGTGAGAACCAGTTCCACAGAAATCTGTGATTCCAAGGCACAAAATTCCCACTAGGGATTGCCTACAGGGAGTTGTATCCTGACTTGCCCACTGTAACATTTTGTGCTTTTCTGCAGGTGACATCTCAGGAAATATCTCATGTCCGGTTGCTCTGTTCAAGGCAGAAATGGTCCTTCCACACTCAGGATGTCCCATGCAGTGGGACACTGGAGCTATATGAGGGCTCTGTAGGGCCACAAAAGTGATAAAGGGAATGGAGCATCCTTTCTATGGAGACAGGCTGAGAAAATTTGGGGTGTTCAGCATGGAGATGAGAGGGTTGTGTGGTAACCTCACAGCACCTTCCAGTATCTGAAGGGGCTACAAGGAAGCTGGAGGGGGACTCTGCATCCGGAACTGGAGTGATGGGACAAGGGAGAATGGCTTCAAACTGAGAGTGGGTTTAAATTAGATATTGGGAAGAAATTCTTGTCTGTGAGGGTGGTGAGGCCCTGGCACAGGGTGCCCAGAGAAGCTGCCCCTGGATCCCTGGCAGGGTCCAAGGCCAGGCTGGACACTGGGGCTTGGAGCAGCCTGGGGTAGTGGAAGGTGTCCCTGCACATGTGTCGTGTTCCACTATGGGGAACTGCAAAGAGCTCTTTTAAAACTAGATGGTCAGGAACGGAATTAAGTCAAACAAGACAAACATTGTATCTGAGGACAGGTTATTGGTAATGAAAAAAGAAATGGAAAAAAAAAAAAAGAAAACCAAACCAAACAAAAAAGAAACCTTCAAACAAACAAACAACCACAAAAACAAACCAACAAAAAACAAACAAAACCACCAAAATAGGAAGTAATTACCCTACTAAGAGAGGTACAGGGAGCGAGAGCAGAGACACAGAGGGCGTTCCCGGCGGAGCTCGGGGCTGCCATCCGTGTCCCTGGGCAGGGCTGTGTGCCTGTGTGCCTCTGAGCCACTGCTGGGCCAAAACAAAACAAATCAGCTCCTCACACCCTGGCAGGGGTGGCACTGCATGATCTGAAGGTCCCTTCCAAGCTAAACCATTCCATGATTCTCTGATTAACAGCACTGGCTCCAGAATGAGGCAGGATAAAATGTTAAGACCAAAGTAAATCACCTCTCCAAACACCTCTGCCCATCACAGCAAACATGACATTGCACAGCAATAACTTCTCACTTTGCCTTTCACCTTCAATATTTGTATGGAAAGTGTTAAGACCATAATTAATTCTGAAAAGCAGATAAATGCAACGAGCATGCATCTGATCCTATAAAAATCAAACGGGATATTCCCCTCTTGGTAACAGGATTTTTATAAAAATCCTGATAGTTCTTAATAGGGATTAGGTTTAAGTAGGAAGGTTTTTAACATTGGAAATCAGATTATTTTTGTGGTCTTTTTATGCTATGATTTTTATTCCCAAAATACACATTGTGTTAAAAATAACAGTTTTTATATGGTCTAGAAAACTGTTAAACTCACCAGAATTAGGAAGGCAAGAAATGAAATTAATACATGTAATAATTATGCTTCTCCAAAATGAAACTTTCCCCAGCTAAATGGAAAAACATCAGTTACTGCACATCTATGCCTAACACAGCTCTAGTGACTGCAAAGTAAATTTTGCCACATCTTATAATTTAAACTATTGAACCTTTGGAGTGTAAACTAGTCACAACACTGTATTCAAAAAGGGCTTATTTATATGTTTAGTTTCATGTGCAAAATATGTGCAGAGTTAAAAGTTAAGAGTCAGGAGAATCATAAATAAAATTACAGGTGAGAGGTGCCATGGAAGAGTCCAGAAGAACAGTACATCTGTAAATCATCATTAATGTAGATTCATTTGTAGATTCATTAGTCAGCCTTTGCCTAAATTAAAAGAAATGTCATTATCATGGAAGCAGTACTGGTACTTATAGAGCTAATGCATATTTTAAGCTGAAATATAAGCAGCAATTAATTTATGTATTTAGAACAAAATTTATTGAACTATTTTGTATCTGTTTCCACAAATTCTATAGCCAGTTCTATTTTGTTGTTAATAAAATAAAGCCTAATTATTGCAGGACAGAAAACACCTTGCCAAAATCCACCTCTTTGTGTTAGCATGCTCAGTATCCAGTCACCAAGGAAAAGTAGTTCTGCAGCACTTTAGGAACCAAATTGGTACAGGGAAGTCAAAATGGAGATGTGGGAAATGAATTTTTTTTTTTCACCCCATGAGCATTTGTCATAAAATGTTAACATTCCTCACTAGACCAGCCCCAAACAGTTGGCATTTTTAAAAACAGAGCTGGGAATGTTTTTCCTGTGTGAAAAAGCCCAAAGGGATACTTTGAGTTTTTGTCCTGATTTGGTATCAGGACGAAGTGTTTCAATAATGGAATTTCCTGTGTGATGAAAACCCTGGGTATCTGTCAGCTCTTTTTATAAAATCTGAAGAATTTCACAGAATAATACATGGAAGCAAATATTGGTGAAGAAAATCCAGCTGTGCTGCTTGCACCAGCAGGAAGCTCAGCCTGAGGGCTCCAAACTCCCTTTTTCTGCAGACTAGATATAGAACATATTTTTAATGCAGTGTTCAATTTCAGGAGCCAGAATAGAATTTTTTTCAAGACACTTAGTAATGTCTTAGAGGATATTTCCTGTAGACCCTTGGTTTTAATCTGTACTTTGTTTCTTTTTTTTTTCCTTTGCATAGCTTGCACATCCATCACTTCTCTGAAACATTCATTGGTTAATAATTTGATATCTAATTATTTGCAAATTTGTTTAATCATTTTCAAGAATTTCTGTGTCTTTGGAGGAGAAGTTCTCAACTGTGAAATAATATCATCATGATCTTATAATATATTACTAATTCAACAATATTCTGACTGAAAATGAATCATGATACTGAGTAATAAAGACTTTCAACTCATTTAAAATGTTGATTTGCAATTCACTTGAATTTAATCAGAGGAAAAGCTAATGATTTCCAGAAAGAGACTTGTAAAAGTTAATAGCTATTATTTGTGTTTTCCTAACAATAAAATATCATAGAATGCTTTGGGTTGAAAGTGGCCTTAAAGATTATCTCATTCCAAGACTCTGCCATGAGGGATTGCTGTGTCACTTGATTTTACTTCATTTCAACCAGTAAAAAGTTGGATTTAACAATATTTCCATGCACTGCCTATGAAACGCCGTGCTAAATTAAAAGAGTAGTTTGCAGTTTTAGCCTAAAAATTCCCTCACCAGGCTTGTTTGCTGGAGAAATGCTCCTTGGTTTCTCTACAGTGCACAGGTGATTTTACAGACCAGTGACATTTGTGTACTGGAGGCTGGTTTGAGAAAATATGGCCAAATAAAATAAAGGCAATGGGAGTGCAGAATGGTTTTGTGATTAAGTGTGCAAAGGAAAACTGAGAGGAAGAGTAAAGTGTAGAGACTGCCTTTTTGCAATGAAAAGCAAGAGCTGATATAAATATTTGTCTTTCTTCTTGGAATCAGGGCCTTGTTAATTTTTTTTTTTTGTTAAGATATAATAAGGATTGTTCAGTGCTGGCTTGTCATAGAAAAATGAAACCTTTTAATAGTACTGAGGGCAGTTAATGATAGATTTTTTTTATAGGCAGTGTCAAAAGCCTGGGCCATTTGCATTAAAACCAAGCACCTCCTGTGTCATCTCCTATTTTCTTACATCTCTGACTTTAATAGTTCATATTCATCTTCCCATGAGCTCACTGAAAATTCATGGCCCAGAGAGCAGAAAGGGCCATTCTAGAGCCTGGACATTTTCAAAGATATTCAGTGGGGTTGTACTGAACCGTTTGTGACACATCACCTTCAGGAGCTCCAGCCTGAAGAGAGGAGACCTTGATTGTCAGCAGCACATGGGGAGATGAATATAAACTATGCAGGGAGTGAATGCAGCTGCTTTTCAGATGACTGGTCACACCCTGTTCTTCCCATGTCCAAATCATCCCGTTGTTCTGGTCCATGCTCTGTTTTTAACCTCATTCTTACTTACCCTTAATACTCTCGGTTTGTCTTTTGACTGTGCTCAGGCACTTCCATTTATGCTTTCCGCAACATTTTGGAGCATGGAACGTTCTACTGAGTTCAGCTTTCCCTTATAGCCCTCAGGAAAATCCCTACTCTACCCATCACTTGGGTGAGGGAGGTGGTGAATACACTGGAAAAAATTCAAATAGCCAAGTTAGAAATAGTCTGACGGTGATCTGAGCAGGATATTAATGTAGGGAAAATATGATACAATATTTCACTTTAGGTGAGTTTGCAGTGGAAGATGAAGTGACTTGAGTGTTTGTGACTACTGTGAATTACTCTTAAATTCTCCTCTTAGCATTTGGCAGAACAGACTGGAAGATTAAGATCAGGTAGTAAGAGATATTTTGCTGGTTTTGCTCCAGAAAATATTGACATTTTACAATAAGAATACATATAGACCTTCAAAATGTTCAGGGCAAACCATAAAAAGCCTTTGACACCTCTGCAGTTCATAAAATACTCAACTAGAAGCATTACTATGCTATAAAGAGTTTTAAATGAGTGAGGCTTAGGGTTTTCTTGAAGATTATGCTTTTCTTTGTGACTGGTCAAATTCCTTCTGGAAATTAGATTAATTAAAAGTGACATCTAAAATAGTTTTAGCCCCCTTTTTGAATGTTTTCAAAACAGCCCTGAAATAACAACTTATCACATACAACTCTTTCCTGTGCATGAAGTCATCTTATTTGCAAAAGCCAGGTTAGATTTTAATAAATGCTTTCTCCTGTTAATAAATAACACATGTTCTTTTATGTATGTGCTCAGTATGTGAAAGGAGTTTTCACCTCCTTTTTGATACAAAGTCAGACAAGTCTGGTAGAAAATTTAAGTCAGTAAATTCAGATTTTTTTCAGGAACATGTGAGAACTCTTTGGATAGTTGAAATATAATAAGTTTGATATGTGAACTTATATAAGTTTTATACTTTTTGTCACTATGTAGACATTCATATACTTTAAAATTTATTCATATATTACAATTAATGCATTTATTAAATGGCAATAGTCTGTGCTAAAATTCATCATTACCATTACAAAGGGAAGTACTTGAAAGCCAGGAAGACACCAGCAGCAGGGATGCGTGTTTGGATGGCTGCATTAAGGTACAGCATTAAGGAGATAGTGGAATCACCACAAAATCCAAGGAAATCATTAGCTTGACACCAGGTTTTGGGTTATATCAATTGTCCTCACTTCTTGTGAGAAGTGCCAGCCAGTAATGGAAAGCAAACCACACCAATCTGGTTCAGCATGTTAAAATTTGCAAGCTTCTTTACAAGTGGAATGCTTGTGGTTTCACAAAGTTTTTAGGATTTTTAATTCCTCTTTACTGTGTTTTAATTTTGTGAGGGTGCCTGACTTAAAAAAAAAAAAAATTAAAACCTGCTTTGAGGTCAGCAGGAAGTGCAAAATCTTAATATTAAATGATTATTCTTTTTTTAGAATCTGAGCATTGCTCTGGTTTTTCACCTCAAACATTTTCATTTGCATCCCCTGAGGAGAATTGGAGGGGGCCATCATTTAAATTAATGCAATTGTTCTTGATAGGTTAACTTAAATATTGACCAAGTATTTACTATCCTATTCCTCCTAGCTAGCAAAATCTGATTATTAACACACAGCTGCTTCATTTTAAGGTGTGACCTCAGTAACTTCCAGAGTTTTTCCAATAGACATTTAACTGAGAGAGAAAGATGAAGTCTACAGTTGATAAGTATTGAATTTTATTTCCACAAATGTTACTGAAGAAAGTTTTGCACTTTTTATTGGAAGACTTAATTCTCAGCTGCAGTGAGCCTGATCCCTTGAATTCAGAATTTTGATGTTCAGGGAGGAAAACTTTGCCACAAATCTCAGTGGTTTGAGAAGGGAGTCTCAGGTTTTCAGTACTTCATCTGTTTGTCTCTTTGAAACTATATCTTTGCTTTTGTTTTCTGTTTGTAAATAGATTGCACTAATAACAGAAATTTAATGTTTTTGAGAACTATATGCTAAGAACTAAAGAAGAATATAGAAAACCCAGTGCTTCTAAGTGAGAAAATGTGCTTTTAGAAAAATATGTGTTTGAATTATTCTTTACATTGAATTAGCTTAATATGATCCCAGTCTTCTCTGTCACATGGCTCCTTTGTGCTGACATGTGCAATAACAGAGTAGTGAATACCATAAGCCAAACATTTATGCAAAGAACCTTTGGATAATCTTCCAAAAAAGCAAATGTTCACCAAACCTGATGTTTGGGAAGTAAAATAATTGCACAAGCTGAAGACAGGTAATAGTGCATGAAAGCAAAGGTATGCATCAGCTCAACTCAGCAGTGCAAGGAATTCCTGTTTAAACCTCCAGGAATGAAAAATTATGTTCTGTCATTTATTAGGACAAGACTTGTAGGACCCAAACCTCGCTGTAATGGATGGGAAAACCTACCACAGTATGAAATACATTTTAATTGCAAACATACTATTTCCTCTTACTATTCCCTGCTTTATGTGCATGAATAAAATGTGAAACCCATAAGAATGAAAAAGTAAAGATTTTCCAGCTGATAATATTAACATTTTCTTCCCTTTTTTATGGCCTCTAATTTTTCAAACAAATATTTATTGATCTGTCCAAGAACTGCACTTACTGATTAAACCTTTAAAATCTAAATATTTAATAACTTTCCTGTTAGAAGCACAGACATCTGGAAGAAGTCAGCTACCTTTTAGGTCAACCTACAATGTTCAAAAATATGACTTTGTGTGCTTGAAGAGATAATATCTCTTGAACATCATAATCATGGCATGTATCTCATGGTAAGGAATTTTTCATGGAAAATATACCCAGGGAGATGCTCTGGCATTTGGGTATTTTGTAGTCCCTTTACTGCCGTTCTCTGAGCCAGGGCCTCAACTAGATCCTCATACATCCCAAACCCATGACCTCATCTTCAGGCTGTAGTGTGTGAGCACACTTTCCCTCTCAGCTCTCCCCACAAAACCCTTGTGGACGCAGATATGTCTCTGAAAAATGTTGTTTTGGCTTGGATGAACCAGCGTATTTCAATGAAATTTCATTTAGCTGAGAATGTTCCGACCCGCTCTAATTACAGGCCTGTGTTTTAAGCTGGTTATGGCTTTGCCAGACATTAATGGGTTGAAATTGGCTGAAACTTTCCATGATTGTTCTCTGCCTTAGGCTGAGTCTTTTGAAGGCAAAGGTTTAACCATTTTGTAGGTCAGAAAAACTGGGGCTGTTCCACCAATGTGCAGAGATCACTCTCATACCTCTGTGGTTTGGAGGAATACCTTCAAATTTGAGAGGGAGAAGACCTGATGCATTGAAATGTCTTTTGCAATTCTCAAGGAAATTCTTTTGAGTTTAGTCTCTAGCAGTGCACATCTGTAAGGCAGCAGAACTTAGCTGATAATTATGTTCAGTTGCCTCAGCACCGATCAAGCTCAGCCTCCACAGAGCTGGAGTGCAAGGGATGATGCTTTACCCCCTTGTCCTGGGACATCAGGGAAATGACAACTTCCATCACTCCCTTTTGCTGAATGGTATAGGAAGAAATTTCTCTTCAAAATTCTGAAAATAGAAATTCAATTGAAATTGAGCAGTCATAGCTCATGGACGAGGAATTCTCCAGAGAGTCATTGTTTTATCAGTAAAGCACTGTCTCAGGAAAGGGCCTTTTTCTTCCTTCTCTAGTTTCTGCTGTGACCACAACTCAGTGTCCTGTGGTGGATTGAGTCATCCCAGACTGTACTATAAGTATTAATAAAGTGAGACTGCAGCACACTTTGTGCAACAAGATTTTAATCTCCTGCCCTCTTCACCCCTTCTTTTAAGATTATGAAAGAGTTTTAATGAGGAAATGTTTGACATTTAAAATTACTCAGCCTAAGACAAGAAGAATAAAGTTACTGATGTGTCTTCAATATTTATTATAACAAGTGACTTTTGTTCAAAAGCACAGGCTCAGGAAGCTGCATTTAGTAAAATGTTTAACTAACATTTTTATCATTTAACTAACATTTTTACCATGAACCATGTAATTCATTCACAGAAAGTGAAAGAACATTCAGATCTCCCTGGGGCACTGCTTTACCAAAATAAAGGGTAATCTACTACTTCCAGAAGTTATATTTTGGTGTGTCCTCCTCCAGTTAGGACTTTCAGGAATCCACTTATCAAAGGCAGCATTTCACCTGCAGCTCTGAAGTCCTGACAGATGAGTCCCCAGTTCCTCATTTCCCAGAACCCAAATAAAATCATTCTGAGGTAATGACTCATAAAATGGCTACACCAGTCTCAGCAAGGAGCTATTTTTTTCTTTTGCTGTGGCCATTCATTTCAGCTTCACAAAACATCTTTTTTTGGACTTTTCACAAGGCTGCCTCGTCCAGTTATGTCAGGGAGCTCCAGGCAGGAAAAGTCCCCGCTGGCAGCATGCCACAGTGCTGGGGAAGGCTGGCTGTGGCTCTGTCTGCACCAGGATTTTGCCAGGCTGGCCTTTTACATGAGGGGAACCAGGAGAAATTGGCTTGGTGATGGAGACTGAAACTGAGCTGCTGTAGCCTCATTCTTGTGTGGATGAAGGACCAGCTTTGGGTCAGGCAGGCAAATAAATTTATTTCATTGGGTCATGGAGTCATAGAGTCATAGGATGGTCTGGATTGAAAAAGACCTTAAAGATTCTTTAGTTCCACCCCCTGCCATTGGGCAGGGGCAGCTGCCACTGTCTCAGGTTGCTCCAAGCCCTGTCCAGCCTGGCCTTGGACACTTCCAGGGATCCAGGGGCAGCCACATCTGCTCTGGGCACCCTGTGCCAGGGCCTGCCCACCCTGAAACTAGAGTAAATCTGATATTTTCCATACATTTTTCCTCACTGAGCATCTGGCATATATGGCATTGTCTTTTTATGTGTGAAAATTTCAATTTTAATTTTTTTTTTCTGTTCTCCAGTGGAAAAATTGAATGACAGCTTGGACTGGAAGTGGTTCAGTCTGATATCAATCTGTATCACCTGCTGTACCATATGTTGATAGCTAAGAATAAGAGTCTCTACTATTTCCCCCTGAGGTATGGGCAAAATGGTAGAGACTATTCCACCTATTCCATCCTCTGTTTTTTCTTTTTTTTTTTCCTCCTGTAAGTTTTGACACCTTTTCACACCAGAATTTCTCCTCTGGACTCTGGTAGCTGCTAACTGTCAGGATTTCAAAAACTGCCCTCTATGTAGGCTTTCAATCTGCTTATCTTGCCCAGCTCTGGTTCATGTATATCCTCATAGCACAATTTTCACAATAAAGCTGTGCCAAGATCACACATATGAGTTGAATCAAGCAGCAGGTTGGACTTCCAGGCTGCTAAAAGTGTGGGTATAATTCACCCAAAGTACAGTTCCCACGAGAGGTTAGGTCCCACAAGGAGTTTCTGTGTTAAAATTTTCAAAAATGTTTCAGGCACAAAAAAAAAAAAAATACATATGTTCTGGTTTGGAATGAAAAGCTGAGTGCCCCATGCAAGAATGGGAGTTTCGATTTTTAATTGCTTCTTTTTTAAAACCGTATGAAGTATTTGTGATTTGTTGTCTTTCAAGTCTTTATAGATAATGCACTCAGAACAATAAAATGTGTTTATTTATTACTCTATCCCACAGCTGAAACATGTTTTCAATTATGATTTATCTCCTTAGAAAAGTGCCCTGCATCCCTAATCCTGAGTGAGTTGGGGAATGTGAAGACACAAGTCATGGATTCATCAATCCCAGGCCCTAAAGACCAGGGGATAATTTGTAGGAAGGAAAATCTACCTTTGGTGGAAGAGGACCAGGTCAGGGAGCACTTCAGGAAGCTGGACAAGTGTAAATCCATGAGCCCTGACAGGACGAACCCGTAAGTACTGGAGGTCCTCACTTATGTCATCATGAAACTGCACTTGGCAGTCTTTGCATTATTGAATTTGAATTATTGGTGACTGGAGGAACTGGAGCAGAACCAGTGTCACTCCTGTCCTCACTGAGGGCAAGGAGGGCCTAGGGAACAACAGCAGGACTTCAGTCCCTGGAAAGGTAATGGAGTCATTCATCCTGGAAGCTGTTTGCAGGCACAGGAAGGACAGGAAAGTCATGAATGGTCAGCATGAATTCACCTCAGGGATGTCATGCTTGACAAACCTGATAATCTTCCATAACAAAATGCCTGGCTTTTGTTTCTCCTCCCTTCTCCCCTCTGCTTCCATTTCCTTCCATGCATAGATATTTTTCATGCTCACTTTATCCCCTGAATCACTTTTTCTCCTACCCTGTCTCCCAATTAGCTCCATTCTTCCAAAGCCAAGTAATTACTTTGTACCATATTCTTCATTTTTCCCCACAGCATTGGAATATGCAATCCAAACTATTCCTTGGCTCTTGTTTAACAAATGGAGATTTCTTATTCATTCCAATTTGTTCCTACTAATCATTCCTTTTAACAGTCTCCTGACAATAAGTCCAGCCAAAGAAAAGCAAAGCTGCTTTAATCTTTGTACTCCACAAAGTGTCCCCCTATTTTATGGTCATTGCAAGGCTGAGGGAGCTGGGGGGCTCAGACTGGAGAAAAAGAGGCTCAAGGGGGACCTTCTCCCTCTCCACAACTCCCTGACAGAGGGTGCAGCCAGGGAAGGGTCATACCACTTAAAAAAAGATACAGTTCCACATTGAACTTGTGGGAAAAACATTGCATTTTTTTAATGGTAAAAATATTTGAGAGAATTTCTATTTACATTAAAAACAGAGAAAAGTGGGATGGGGAAAGGGGTGGGGAATGAGCTTGTGCTGTTCCACTACAGTAATGATTGTCAAAATGATGTAATCCTTTACAGGGTGGAAATTCCCTTCTTTTTTACAGGACAACTCCTTCTGAAAATCTGGTGTTAACTTTAGTGATGGATACATATTTCCAAGTCTTTGTTGGCCAAAAGTAGAATCATAATATTGCATAACTTCCATTTCTGTGGTTCAGCAAAGATAACCCCATTATTTTCTTTATTAAAAGTGAAGATATTAACAGGAACGAGAAAACCCTTAAGATATTTACAGATTAATCCATCAGGTTTCTACAAATGTAACTTTCCCAAATGAAAGTGGTTAAACAGAGTGGATTTGTGAGGGTGATGTGATGTAACTTCATACAAATCTTTAGGCCAGTGTTGGTTTACAATGGACAAATATCTGATCCCCATTGTTTTTGCTGATTCTCTTCTTTTTCTATGGTTATTTTCTTTCTCTTTTTGTAATTCCTCATTAGCTGGTTAAGCTAGTTCCAATTCTTCAGTGACAGAATATGAACTCTACTCATTGTGAAGAAAACACATATATCATCCTTGCTGCACTCTTAAACTTCACAATTCTCATATATGTCAAGGAAAACCCTGATTTAAGTTGGGATGTAAGAATTTTGCATGGCTCATGATGGCTTTTTGAGCAAGGGTTAATTTTCCCCATTTTTGACATTTCATAGCCTTACTCTGCCTTTGTAGGACTGGAAAAGAATTGATCTGGAGCTGATGGAGTGATAAGGGCCTGGGCTGAAATGTGAAGCTTTATTTTCAGCAGAGCCTCCTTGTAAGGCAGCTCTTTGCCCCCTGCAATTATCTCATATTGTACCAACACCACAAGCTACTGTGCAGTAGCAATTGTGGCTTCCAGAACATCCATCATGGATTTACCACACACTTAGCACAAAACTGCACATTGGATTTTTGTGGTGCTCCAGTGAGTAAATCACCCTGCCAGGCTGTGCAGAAGATGAGCGCTGTGTCCCAGAAGCTGAGAATGCCTTTTTGTGGAATAGAGAGAGCCTGGGGAGTTCCACACTCCTCCAGGGTGATTATTTTCTCTTTCTGTATCCTTCTCCACTTAACCTACCCCAGAACTTCCTGGAGGTGAGGTCCATCATTCTACTTCTCACACAGACCCTTTCATACAACCCACTGAGCCAGATTGTGTCAGTGCAACACATCTGAGTTTTAATGTTTCTCTCCAGAACTAATAGGAAACAGCTGTTCTAACAAAAATTTACGTATTTGCCTTCCGATAGAAAATTCAAATATTTTTAATTTTATAGCACAGCAGTAGAGATGTTCTCTAAAAGGCTGGGGATCAAGATCCAAACTCTCCTGGGCCAAAATCTGAGTTTAACTGGTAGGATGTGTTTGGTCTAAGGCGAAGTTCTAGCTCATGTCTCAGGAAACTCAGGGGATTTCATGGGAGCAGCTGGGGATTGACGTAGGGTCTTTTTATGCAGCTCTTCCAGGGGACTCCAGCAGCTACCTGAGGTCACGGTGGTTAAATTCACACCTACAAACATTTACAAACACCACACTGGCACCAGGATCTGGGGATTATCAGCTGTCACCTCCTCTTCTAAACATTATGACAAATAACAACAATATTATTTGGATTACCATCGCTATATCTCATTTTTACAAATATATTGCCCCAAATTCTAGCTACAGATAGTGCAGCCAAGGGGATTTTGTGTCTGTTTTGGAGAGAGGGTTTAGATCCACTATGTAAAAGTAAACTGATAGCTTCAATTATTAAATGCAAGTACTTGGCCAGGCTTTAGTGAAGGAGGCCATTAAAGTTTCTGAGATATTTTTTATTTTGGTTACCAAATCCTGTTTCCAAGAGCCAGTGTCTGAATCCTGTTAAAGCAGGAATTTCCATCATTTTCCATTAAAGAAAAAAAGTCTGGATTGGGAAGTATTACCACTGCATCAGGCTTCTGCCAAAGCCTCTGCTTGGACTGCACAGCTGCCTTTAAGGTGTTTGAAAAGCCAGTCCTTCCCTGGTATATCTGAAATCGCTCCCTTTTCAAATAAGGCTCATTTTCCTTTTGGAAAGATAGCAGGAGAACTGCTAAGTAAGAAAGGCTAGGCTGTAGGACCAGCTATAATAATTTATTTGAACACCTTTAGTGGGGTTTTAGTGAAGTACAATACCAAAATGCCACTTCCTCCACTCCAAGATCACTGTTGTGAGCCCTGCCCTCCTTCTTGAGCTCCAAGGTGGCTCTTCCCTCCCCACAGGTTTGGGCCAAAAAGGGGAAAAGGATGTGAGAGGGGACAGGGTTGTGAAATGTTCTGTCTGCCCTTTATTGTATCACCAGTCTCCCGCCCTTAGGACACCCCTTGGGAGACTCCAATTGATGTCAGCTCCAAAATATGAAAATTAAACACAACCCCCACCATATTAAGGGACAGCAAAGGTGGTTAGAACCGTCTTTGAAACCTCACTGGGAAATAAAACCTGGATGATTGCTTGGTAGCCCAAGAGAAAGCTGTGGAATTAAACAAATGGATAATGTTGGATTGGTAGGGCAGCAATAGAAACCACTCAGTTCTGCTCAAGTTTTTCTATTATATTTTGTAAAGAGACTTTAGGCAAATGCCTTTTTTCTGAGCACATGGTGGTGAGTATAACCCTATCAGAGATATCAGAAGAGCCCCACAGATATGATTGCAAACTGAATTATTTTTTATTTTCCACTTAGTTTGCCCAGCTAAACACAAAACATATTTTATAGCTGATGGATTTGTTTCAGCTGGCATTTAGTTGACAACTCAGAGATCCCAGCTTGATTACTCTGTAAAATACTGAAATATAGTGCTGATGGGAAATAGTGCCATGAGAAAATAGGTTATGCATCTAAAACATCTCAGGCAATAAGAAAAAAGAAAATTATTAAAATTATACATTTATAATTTTTTCTACCCTCATCCACCCTTCCTGACTTGAGTTTTTCAGGGTATTTTCCTGAATTGTGATTTGTTCTTTTTTCATTTGTGGTACAGCAGAAAAGACACTGATGGTGTCTGTACCCACACAGAGCCAAACCCTCAGCTGCAAGTAAGGCCTCCAATGCAGCCTAATGCTGCTTTTTCTTCAATTATATATTTGCAATATATATAATCTGCTCTTTTTTTTCCTACATTTGTCTTTCCTAATGCTTCCCTTTTGATACCAACATAATCACTCTCACAATGCTCTTAATGCAACCTAAAATCAGGTTTTCATTTTATATTATGGCTACTAAAAGAAATTAGTTGCCATACCAGAGTGTGAGATGGCCAAGCTATTTTTGGGATTTGTAGATACTTAGGATCTTTGAAAGAATTATTCATCTTAAATGAGGAATTAAAGCCTATTTTTCTTCCCCTAAAGCATGACCCTTTGTTGCATAGAAAGATGTCCCAAAGTTTTGTGGGGTTTTTTTGGGGGTTTTGTTTTGTTTTGGTTTTTTTTGTTTGTTTGTTTGGGGTTTTTTGGGGGTTTTGTTTGTTTGTTTGTTTGTTTGTTTGTTTTGTTTTGTTTTTGTGTTGGTTTTTTTTTATTAATATTACTCACCTATAAGTTTCTTGTTTGAGCTGTATGTAAACTTGGGTAATCAGAAATATTCACACCCTCAGAGTACAGTGTGTATTGCTAAAAGACAGATCTCTTTCTTAGAGTGAAACTGTCCATGTGTCATTGTCATCTCAGTGCTGATAAATCAGTTGTAATTTTATTGTTTACATAATTCCACTCCTGATTCAATTCACTCTGCTGGGGATCCTCTCTGTAAAGGGGGACTGGAGCATCACATCTTTGAAAACATTTAGAATTGTGTATTTGAGATCAATGTGAAAAACACCTTTGGGGAATTCCAAGGTGAAATATTTCAGCCGAGGAAGATGATTCTTTACTTTTGCATATATTTCCCCATGGTTTTTTGGCATCCTGATGGATTTAGGGGTAATTTGGTGTGCCCAACAGCAATATGAAGATATGAAATTCAGAGTTAATTTGAGAGTTAGTGCTTTGATAGACAAACTTGCCAAAGATTCTGCTTGAAAAATACCTTCCACTGATAAGCTTTACTTCACTTTCTAAAGGAGTAAAACTGAAATAAACTCATCAACTTAAAAAAAAAAAAAGAAATCTGAGAGTTTTAAGGACAATAATACAATCCAGTGCCTTCCCAGGAGTAAGTACTTATTTCCAGTGTAGAACTCTGAAAAAATTAAGTACAAAATTAGGTATTAACTAAAGGAAAGAAGATACTTGTTTACTGCTGTTGATAGATTTGACAGGACTTTGCTCTGGGTTTCACAAAGTCTTCAGCTTATTCCTACTTATTTATTTGTGGAGGTACCTGTGTTTCCTTATTTCCAGCTGTATCTCCAGTAGGTGTTCACAGACAGAGGTAGCCACAGCCACTCTTTGAAAACACCTTGTGCCTTGCAGCTATTTGATCCTGCAATTGTGCACAAAAGCTTGGATCCAGTGCTGATGCTGGGAATATTTTAATGCTCACTAAAGAGCACTTTGTGGCTATGTTTCAATAGCCAGGTTTGTGTTCTGGAAATGTTCAGGGATTCCAGGAGGCCATCAGAGCAGGAATATTATTGTGTTTTTTAATGAAAAAAGAAACATACTAGAGACTAGTGAAACAACCTCCATAGGTAATAATCATCAATAATAAAAGAACATCTCTTGAATAAAACTCATAGAGTAAAATGGTGTCAGTTTTAATTTACTTTCATCAGCTAGAAGAAACAGATGCAAGTACACAACTCCCATAATAAGGTTTAGCAAAAAAAAAAAAATCACTTTTTTTTTTATTAGAACACCCACATCTTTATATGGTCAGTATCATATTTTTCTCTCTTGCAACCCTGCAGGGAAACCACATACTCTGGATGAGAAACCACTGAACAGAGTTATATTGTGTACTGAGAAACAGGGATTCAAACAGAGCTCTGTTCATTTTGTCACCATAGATGTCAAGATGAATTTACAGCTCAGGACTTGTGGGAAAAAAAAAGCTTCACACTTGCACTCCACTTGACAAATACTGGAATATGTTTTAAAAAATTGGCTTATTTAACATTCAGACATCTTACATACCAGAATAATCGATTTATTCTGATAATGATACAGTTTTTATGATATTTCTATAAAATTATTTATCTGGAGCACCAGGGAATTAATAATTAATATAAATTGCTGTAGAATTGAATTTTACAGAGAATGTATGAAACAATCTGTGGGGAAGAAGGCAGAGGAACTCAGACTGTCTGATGGTTTTTAGGCTGTCACAGAGCTTCAGCTTAAGTGTCTTGTTATTCTGCTGAGTGTTCCCTTCTGGGATGAAGCAGGAGTGTCTTACACTTTTCCTGTTGCAAGTTTTTATATTTAATATTCTTTAAATTGCTGAAGACTGCAGAAACAAATCCCTCATTGCTACCTAATTTATGCGTCTTCTGTTCTACCCTCATTTGTGCACTGCTTTCATCACTGTGCTACCTAAGTCTTTCCCAAATGATTTTTTACTAGTTATCACCTGTCCTCTTAAAGGAAGGATATGTGTGCAGCAGAGTGATTATTTTGTTTTAGTTATGGATGACTACTCTCTCCTAATCATTCTCTGAGCACTAAAGGTATTTTACATAAGCAAATCTATTTTTAAAAGAAAATAATCTAAAATATGGATGCATTTTTGGTTGGGTTTTCTAATTTTTTTTTTTCAATACAGCTTGCACTTCACAGGCTTGGAGGAAATTTCAGAACATACCTTGCATATGGAACGTGCCTTCTTCCACCAGACTGTTTCTGGTGTTTTAGTTACACTACACTTAGCTATTCAGGAAGGTATTTTGACATTGTGTTGGCTGGTTCCTGTTTAAAATAAAACACTGTTGTTCAGAACTTGTATTTTCTACCTTAAGAGCATAAATATTAAAATCAAATAAACTCTTGCTTTTGTAAACAATATTTTATAAGCAAATATATAAAAACACCCTGTGCGATTACTGACCCTGCTTTTATTGAGGGTGAAATGTGGGTCTTTTATTAGAAGAGTTAATGTAGAACATAGATCAATACAGACGGTATTCATTAGATAATTTTTAAGCTTTTTTTTTCCAGAGATATTCCATAGATTCCCAACTAATTTCCAGCCTCCTTGTCAATACCTCCCTTAGGTAAAGCACAGCTTTGGCTTGACATTTCCCAGTGTCCTGAGAGATTTTCTGCTTTTGCTTTGGTCTAAGGAAGTTCTGCTGTTGTTTGAAAGATTCCTACTCCTTTTATTGTTCTCTGTCTGTTTTTCCCCTGCTATTTCTGCCCCTCCCTCCTCAACCTATCTCCTAAAAGCCTCCCCCAGTAGGTGTAGCTTGGGTCATCCTTGAATTTCTCTCTTCTCATCTTTATTGGGTATTACCACACTGGTTCAGCCTTTTCCATTTGTCCACCTGTCTTGGTTGTGAACTGCAGATGACTTGTTGCATATTTCTGCATTCCTGAATTGATTCCTCTCACATCCTCCTACCCTTGTCCCTCATCCCCCATCCCCACACACTCACAGGTTTTGAAAATCTCGAGTGTATTACACTGTGTGATCTTTGGTAATCTATAGCAGAATCTAATCCCTTCCCTCTCTGTGGTTCCTGGCTGTACCCTAATAATAATAACTTATTAAATGCTTTATACAGCTAAGCAATCTGTTTTGGCTATCTCAGATCTGTGTTTCAGTGCTCAAAGCCCATGTGGTTTTGTTTTCCCCGTCACATGTGTGTCCACTTGTTTGTCTGGCTCTGTTTCCTGAACTCTGCCATTCTCACTCTTTCCCCAGCACTGAAAGCCTTTCCATGCCTCCACACTCTTGGAACTCTCCTCTCCTGATTTACCTGCCCTCCTCAGGGGACACAGAGCAGCTCAGCTCATGCCCCACGATGCTGCAGAGGTGGTGTGGTGTGCACAACCCACAGCTTGAGGCTCTTTCCAGGGTTATTCCCTCTGTGGGGACAAATTCCCTTGCTGCTGTCAGGTTTTCTAGACAGGACATTACCCCACAAAGTCACTACAGAGGTTTCCCCTTAGAAGGGTAACTGTGACTTTGCAAGGTATGTCCTGCAATGGAAAGTTTCCTGGGATAGGAATTAACTTCACAAAAGAATGTGATGATTTTTTTTTACATGTTTTTAAAATAAATACTTGGGCTAGTAGACAGGCTATTGTAGGTGGAATGGTATCACTAAAATGTGCTGATATTGGAGATTGAGCTCAAATTCTGGGTCCTCTTTTGAGCAGAAGTGGTTTTCTAGATTTTAACCCATAAAGTTGCTTGTTGCACCATTCTGTACTAGCAACTATAAACAATTTATAGAAAAATGAGCATTTTTTTCCAAGGGGGCATAAAAACAATAAATTTAGGACCTTGCAATGTCATGTTTATTGATATTTTTAGAGAGGGATTTAACTGACCAGCGTTGTGCCTTCAACCATTCTCTGAGGAATTATTTCTGAAGTTAACTGGCATCCCAGCCTTTCTGCTATCCATACTGACTGTTAAAAGAAAGATATTATTTGCTGAAATTCTACTTGTAAAATGGAACAGTGTTTAAAATGTGACTGCTTGAAGAAGCCCTGAGGGCTCCTCAGGGGGATTGTCAGGTTAGCACAACATGGTGGAGAGAGCCCAGGCCAGGGAGGTTATTCCAGCTCCTCAAAAAAGGGGAGAATTCTTGGTGGGGAGAGTCATTACCTAAGGAATGCAATGACAAAACAGCACAGTATTCCAGGGTAGTACTGGACATTTTGCAGGATCATAAAAAATCTTGGCTTCTATTCACAAGGGCCTTTAAGCAGCTAAATGATCCAACTACTTTCAAATGCTTAGCAGAACAAGTGTTACATTGGGGTTTGGAAATCTAGCAAGCAAAACTATGTGAAGTTCATTAAAATGAAAAAGAAAGTATTATATTTCTTTTTATTTTGGTAGAGAGCTGTATTCCTCTGCAAATGAGAGGATGATTGGGGACTTTAAAACTGCAAATACCACCTGGCCTCATAGAAAGTCATTATTGAAATTCATAGTTTTAACCTGGGCTACTCTCAGGAAAATTGGGAGATTACTGGATTATGAAAATTAGTTTGTGGTTTGGGTTTTTTTTTTTTTAATAATTGAGTGGAAAATAATTCTTGTTTCCATTCACATTGAAAAAGATAAAAGAGTCATGTATTTGTTTCAGTTACATTATTTTGTCTCTTTTAAAGCTTGGGATGGATTATCCATGTTGCTCACAGCAAATCTCTGTACAGTAGTAGAATAATGTGGAAAAGCTGATCTTGGTTTTAAATGCTTGTTGCTCTAATGTGGCCATTACCTGGTCGTGCAAACACTTGAGTTATGGCACAACTGAGACTTTTTTTGGACAATTATTCCAAATTTTCTAGGCAGGTTTTGATAATAGTTTGGATGGACTAGCCTGCCAGTCACTTATGGACAACTCCTCCATTTACCATAAAGTTTAGAGAAATAACTGTGTGGTGGGGTTTTTATTCATATTTAGAGTGTTGGATAAGTAGGATGGATTTCACGATGACAAACCAGGAGACAAGAATGCAGGTCTGCACGTGCCTCGTTCCTTCCTGGTTCAGCTTTTAAGGGCTCGTTCTAAAAATCTTGGATTTGTCCGTGTCAGTTTATCCAAAGTGGGGGAAGGGTGAGCAAGGTATGAACTGAAGGTATTTACATTTGAACACTAAGCAATTTCTGAAGAATGAGGTAGGAACTAGTTATTGCAAGAACTGTTGCTTAGTTTAATTAAACCCAGCTGGGCCTGGAAGAGATTCCAGCCAAAAGCCTGAGGCTGCTTGCCAGGAGCCTGTCACATTTGATAGTTCACACTGCTCTGAACTTGGCTGAGAGGGGTCAGGCACACAGCACAAACCGAGCTCTCCTCTTCTGTATCCAGGCTTGCTCAAAAATGCAGAGATGCTGCCAGCTGACTCGAAAGCCTCTCTCCTTTCAGCCCTGTTTGAAGAGGCCCCCGGGTTCTTGGAAGTGAGGGAGCCCAGCACTGGAAAGGCACGGGAAGGTGTCCTGTACATGGAGCCAGGGAAGGAGCTCTGCACATGGAG
>QUSF01000016.1:14187177-14549098 GCA_003676055.1 Chloebia gouldiae
TCTGCACATGGAGCCAGGGAAGGAGCTCTGCACATGGAGCCACGGGCAGCAGCTGCTGCAGGATGCCCCAGGCATCTGCTGCCAGCAAAGCCTCCCTGTGCCTCTGAGCTGGCAGCTGGAGCCAGCCCCTGTTCCTGGGAGTGGTACACAGTGTGTGCAACACTGCTCATCCATTGCTGCTTTAAAATATCCCTGTGTCACAAATACCACCTTCTTCTTAGGGTACCTCCCCGTCAGGTTTTTGTAGCTCTGTGCAGTATAATTTAGCACAAACCATCACAGCAAATATCCCATATTCATCACAGGAGCAGGCACCTTAAATCTGATGAATTTCACATTGCTTTCCTTCCTTGATAACTACCTGAATGGTAGGCTAAACCAACAATTTTAATGGAATAGTAAACATGTAGATAAAGACAACTAATTTTCTATTAAACTACACTTTTCCTTGTAAACTCACGTGGTGAGTATAACTATTTATATTGTTTGAAAGAGTTAAGGAGGCGCCTCTTTTCCCCATAGAGATCCCTTGGGGTTCCTAGGTCCATTTTCTCTTTTTTTCTCTCTCCTCTCCATAACCACCATGGGAGAACTCTCTCAGCCTCTCCAGAAAAGCATTTCCACTTTGCTGAAATAATTAAATATTCCTTGGACCAGAGGACTGGAACCTCTACAAAGGGCTTATTTTTTCCCCTCTTTCTTTATTCTTTGTTTCCCTGGTACCCAGTGAATACTTAATTACAAGCTGGAAAAGTCCAACTGGAGAGATGAAATCAGGGAAGATCCTCTAGGTCAGGGGAATTGGCTTTCAAACAGCATTGTCCCACTGGAGTGAAACAAAATTATCCTTCCACAGCTGAAGAGTTGGCTCATTTAATGCAAAGCACTGCCCTTCTCCTTTTTCATAATAGAGACATTCAAGGAACACTTCTGTGGCAAAATGCAAACTGCTATGAACCTGATTACTAACTCTGGAATAAATGTTGCACAGGTTGATTATTACTGAATTTAGCAAGTAAGATATAGAAATAAAGTGTATAAAGTGAGGTGTTTACCTATCCTGTGGAACAAGGAATTGGGTATGGAGATTTAGAAAATAACCCTAGGGATGTAAATCATCCACACCACTGTCTGGTTGCAATCAAATCTTGCTACTAGTGCAATTTGGTGCTACAAAATAAGCTCTAAATCTCCTTCCTGCTCATGTGAACATAAATAATTAGCATCTTGGTCATTTTTGGATGGTATTCTCATCAGATAGGCAGCTGTAGAGAATTCATTGTCTTCTCTTGTATTTCTATTTAACAGCATCTACCTAGGTAGAAGGAATGTGTTTCAAATATGGTCTGGACAGAGACAAAAATCAGGAACAGATTTCTTGGCCATTTTATTGTGTAAGCAGAGAGAAACACTGTGAGGGCAAAGTTGAACACTGGGTGTTCAAATACAGTCATTTTGGCAGTCAGATACTAGAAGTGGAAATTTAGATGCCAGATGTGTGTGTTTATACTTGAACTGAGTTCCACCTTTTTAGAGTACAGCACCTCTTTTCATTTGGTCAGGTGTAAAAATTGTTTCCAACGAAGAGAGGCAAAGCTGATCTAAGTCTTGGATTCTAATGCTGTGATGTGGGTGGCTGGGCAGAATCAGGCAGACGTGCATCATTGATTATTTTGTGTCCTCTCATACATTGCAGAGGTTGAAAATCTGCCTAATTTAGCCCAGTTCAAGCTTTTAATAACCTGGTCCCTGAGAATTTGCCCACTGCTGGACTGAGCTAGAGCATGAAAGTCAGTGTGGATCCTGTTGAGGCCCACGAGCAGAAGTCTGTGATGTTGCAGGACATTTTTCCTGGTGTTCATGTTAGGAATTCAACTGCCTGATATCTGCTGGCATTAGCAGAATTCACAGTTGCTTTAGGCTACACCAGTCCTATGTTCTCTCAGGCACCAGGTGAAAAATTCAGTGTACTGTAGGCACTAGACCCCAATCCTGTTTAACTTGAGCAGTCTTCCTGTGGCAATCCTACCTTGGCTCTTGGTTGTAGCAGAAGGACTGCAAGAACTTTTCATCCTTTGGTCTTGCTTCAGTGGTCACTGTTAACCAGCAACAGGCTGTAAATAGAGCAGCCCGTCAAGCCTGTGATGCCTGCTGCAATATTAATTTATATTACATTAAAAGCAATGATGTAGTCCATTGAAGTGACCTTGTGGATTATAGTCTGACCCTCTGTTTTACACAAACAGCATCACTGCTGTCAGTTACGGATTAATTCTCATTTTTCCCTTCCCTGAGCTTCAGGGCAATATTTTAAAGTAATGTGGCGGGATTGTTGAAGTTTAGGAATGGTATTCTCCAGTTTAGTGTTCCCATTGGAACACCCTACACCCTGTCCTGGCCAAAAGGAGCAGACAGGGTTTTCTTTACTGCTTCTATTGACTTATTAATATTTGTTTTCCCTTTCTTCCCCTTATGAGTTTTGTTTGGCTTTTCTCTTTTTTTCCCTCTCCTGTCATTCAATTTTTAACTTTTCCCATGGCACTTGAAAGTGCCATGGGAAAAGTTAAAAATTTAAAAAAATATATATATATATTGATACTGAATATCAATAATGTTAATCATAGGTTTAAAGTGCACCTTAACTGTAGATATATCTACTTTTTTTTCCTTTTTCTTTTCTACTTTTTTTTAACTTTTTTTTATTGCTAAATAGTGCACAACTTTCATTTGAAACCTTGGGTTACATTTTTTAAATGTTTTTATTTTAAGCTCTCTATTTTAAAGCTAATTGTATATTTCATCTGAAGTCTAAATACCTCCTTCACAATCAGGAGCATTTTCCAAACCTTTTTTTTTCCTGCTTTTAACCAAAAAGCAAAAAAGGACATTTATTTGCAGCAGCACTAGGTTGCAGTACAGTAAAACTAAAAGCAAAGCACTGCCAAGTTTTCCAGCTGGAATTTCCCCCTTCAGCTGCGCTGATCCTCCTTTCTGTTCCTTTGGATAATTAGTGATGTTCCTGAGTGCTTCTTTTATCAGCAGGGATAATCTCTGTACGTCAGCCTTGCAGCTTTCCATGAGGTCTAGGACATGTTTGCCTCAAAAATAAACAAATCCTGCAGTACACTTTGTCCACCCCAAATGGCAGCACTTTTTGGATGGGTACACTTCAGACCAGCACTGCCAGGACCAGACTTTCCTCTTTTTTAACTCCATGGTGTTGGAGTTAACCATGGTGATGGTTAAGTTACTGTTCAGTATTTGTGTTGTCACTTCAAAGTCCTCATAATGTGAGGACATATCTCAGATTTTTGCATAATTTGTCTTAACCAAAAAGGAAAAATAGATTTATGCTGCTCAGGAGCAACCTGTGGGAGATATTTCAGCCGCTGGTGATTCAGCAGCTCATGAGAAGTTCTGCAGCTCTGATGGTGCATTAGTAAGAAAAGTATATAGAGACTAATCAGGATAAAATGGGCAAAGTCTTTTATTAGTTTTAGTATTGCATCAGTGTCATGCTTAATGGGAGTTTAGTTGTATCCATAAATATTTAATAAAATAATAAAATTCAAGAATAACTGAATCATGTTTGACTCAGTTTTGTCATTACTCACACTTGGATTGGGAATTTAATAGTAAAGATATAAAATCTATTTGCACTTCATGTCACACATTTTTGGTGCAATTATTTGTTACTATTTTCACATCATCTTAAAGAAAAATTTGCAATGTCATCCTGCAATGTAACAAATGCCCAGAGATTGCCAAGAGTCCTCAAACTTTCACCTACTGAACTTTCTCTAATGTGACTTTTATCTAACTTTTAGCTCTAGCTCCTAATATTTCTTTTGGTTAGAAAAAAAATCTAACATCACAAACAAAACACCCACCAACAAAACACCTCCAGTTATTTCCTATATACTAAAACCCAAACAAATAAATAAGAAAACAAAAAAACCCTCAACATGTCTTGGTATTTGGTCAGACATTCTAGTGAAAGAGCACAGTGATGACAAGGAGGGAGAATGCTGAAATTAAAAAGACTTGTAGGCACGAGCAAAGGGAGAAGCATTTGCTTTGAACCTGGGAGCCTCCCAAGCGTGTCCCAGGTGTGGGCCACATGAGCTGGGGAAGGAATGCGGCTCCAAGGGGTGATGACAGCTCCCAGTCTGTCCTGCCTCAGTCCCAACATGCACCAGTGCATCTGTTGTGCATTTCCAAAGGATTTGTCTTTTTCTTGCTTTCTCTTTCCCTTGGTAAATTATTTAAACAATTGAAGTAAAAAAATGGAAGCCATTATTCTGAACAGAAGCACAGAAACTCTCTGAAAGAAGATGTCTTCTGTGAAGACAGGCTGAGAGAGTTGGGATTACTCACCCTGGAGAAATCTTACAGGATTTTCCAAAACCTGAAAAGAGCCTACAAGAAAACTGAGAGGGAATTTTTAGGATAGGACAAGGGCTAAACTCTGCCTCACCACTCAGGCCCTAACCATTAGAGCCAGACTGAAAAGACAAATGTTAATAGCTATGTAAAAGGTTGTGTGTTCCTTCCATTTTCATCAGGCAAGAAATCTAGCTGGTTTTATTAAACAAGAATAATAAATAACATAATTTAATTCTGATATTATACTCAACTTGTAAGGTAACACCCAGTCATCAGTGGGGCCTGGATCCTGGCTCAGAATGCTACTGTGTTTAAGAGAAAATTCAATGTGGTATAGAAATCATAACATCATTTAGGTTGGAAAAGACCTTTAAGACCATTGAGTCCAAGTGTAAACTCTATTAAACAACTCCATTAGTAATTTGTTCAATTTACTGTGAACACTGCTAAATAATAGAAGCAGAAATGTAGGATACAATGAGAAAGATGAAGAAATATAGAACAATGCTTGTTTGGATTTTATTGTGAAGTTAATTTCAGAGAGTCCAGTTAATGCATAGAAATTAAGAGCTATGACCTCAAATGGTTGACAAAATTGCTGGTAAGTGTTAAAGTTTTTGCAGTTTTAGAAGGAAACAAACAAACCAAGCGATCCTCCCAAATCTAAAAGCTCAGTCAAACACCTGCAGAGTCCCAAGGGAGGGCTGGCTGTGAAGCTGGCTGAGGGGAAGATTATTTCTAACCTCCCTGGTCCCTTCTCATACCCATTATCCAGGTCATTAGGGCCCTTTTTGTTGTCCCCAGAGCTGGACTCCAGAGAAGGCTTGTGCTGGGACAATAAATCTGGTGCAGAAAACGTGAGGTTCTGAACTCACTTTGGCAGGTTTTTCATTTCTTTTTGATTTTCAGAAGTCCCTGCAGCCAAGCAGAGAGGGACAAAGTTGACTGTGCAATTGCCAGTATTGAGTTCTTGCCTTATTATATACGAGGGCTGAAGGGAATCATCTGCTCCTCAGATGTTTTTATTTATTATCTTTGTGCAACGAGACCTAATCTTCAGTAATAACAAAGATTTATTATAAATGTAATAAACTGCTTTAAAACTCCAAGTGACTGTGGAGTGGCTTTGGTTCAATGAACCAGTGGAGGGTTGTGGACTTTGAGCATCTCTCATGAAGGCAGAAGCTTCTGAATTCAGGATTGCACCAAAGCAAAAACAAAACCAAGAAATAAACTCTTGCAGGAGATCTCAGGCAGGGTGGTCCCCAGCCTTGTTGCTCTCAGTGTTTCTGTTTTGCTGAGGAGAGCAAGCGAGGCTATGTGAGACATTGCCCCAGATGTGGGGCCTTCAGGCTGGCCACCAGCCAGGAGAAAGCAGAGAGCAAAACCAATTTCTAGGATGTGATAGGAATGAGTGGGAAAGAGGTGGAAAGGAGCAGCACTCAGCTGAGCCAGCCAGCAGTGTAGGTCCTCAGCTTTCTGCTTTTATTGTGGCTGTGAAATGCACAGAATTGCTGCATTTTTGAGGAAAGTTGTGGAAATCACCCTGTTTCTCAAGTCTTTTGGTAGAGCCTGAGCCTTCTGTTCCTCTTGACCCACAAGACACAGAAAATTAGGTCCATCATTGAGATCTCTCCTCTGTCCTTTCCTACTCTGTCTCTACCTATATGACCATGGTTGTGTGGCTTCTGGTAAGAAAAAGACACGAGAAATGGGGACATTTCCCACTGTCCTCTCATTTGAAACTGTTGTGAGTAATCTGACTGGATCTGTAATTTTTTTCAGATAACAAGAGCAAAGCAACTGGTAAAGACAAGGTCATTTGACCCTAAAATTCATAATGTGAATTCTGCCGCAAAATATTTAAGATGGAGTTTTCATAAAATATGTTCTTACTTATGGAGAAGTGGAGATCAGACAAAGCACAACTGGACTTTTAGGTAAAAAAACCCAAAAATTTTAACATTAAATCAAAACCTCAGACTATACAGAAGAGAAATTTTTTATCTATCTTCTCTTCTCTGTCATTTCTTTCCATAATCTGAAATTATTCATAGTTCCCATTCTATACTGGACAACTTTTTTCATGTGCTTAAAAAAATTAAGCAGAGTCTTTTTGCTTAAGAAAGGGAGAATAAGTACCCTTCTAAAAGTATCATTATAGATTTTCTTTCCCAAAGCATCCACCTCCTCCATTAGGATGATTAAATTCATTTTAATGTCGTGCCAGCCAGGTGGGATTGTTGCCTTCCATCAGAGAACCATTAAACAAATAACCTGCTTTGTTTTTATTATTCTCATGTAGAAGGCTGGTTTCTGTCTCTGGACCTGCTAAGTCTTTGGGGAATATGTCAGCTCTTTCATCTTTTCCCCGAGCTTGTTTTAGAATGGCATTCAGTGTGACTGTGGATGTGGTAGGATTTGCTGCACAAGTGATAAGGTTATCAAATTTTGAGCCCTTCTCCATGCAGTAGTTTAATTTCCCCTTGTTTAGTCAAGTTGCCTTTAGGGTTTTTTGGGTGGTTTTTTTGTTTGTTTGTTTGTTTGTTTGTTTGTTTTTCTGGTCTCTATTCCCCCTCTGTGACAGTAGCCAAAACAAGGAGTTCTTAAAATCTTTACAGATGTGAACAGGACCTTAAAAACTGGTACGAAAAAATCACGACACCATGTCCTGTGAGATTAATCCCAGCTTCTTGACAGTATTGGGCCTTTCAGAAAACCACATTTTCCCTGGTGCTAGAGTCAATGATACCACTCCCATCACTTCCTTCACTCATCAGACAGAAAAGGATTTAAATACACGTCCAACTCAAATTAATATATGCATTCTATATAGTTTTGCCATCCTTATTTGTTAAGGAACAGAATTCCTTATCTCATAATGAATTTTCAACCTTTATCTGTAGTGGGTTTAGAACTAATTGGCTCTTTTCCTGCTATGATCATATTTTTCCATTGAAATCAATTCTAATTGGATTGAATCTTAGCAAGAAAGGCCAAATGTTACCAGAGAAAATGTGCTCTAGTCAGTAAATCTTGTGGTTGCACACAGATGACATTACTGAAATAGATAATCCTCTACAGATGCATTAATTTCATAATCTAAAAATGCTCTCTGAAGTATTTTACAGGAACAAATAAAGGCCAGCTAGATGACACAGCTTATGAGGGCAACGATAAATAAATAATTGCTAACGCAAGTCTGTGATTTCAAGAACTTTTAAAACCAGCATCTCCCACTTGATCAAAATTTGTAACACTACTTTTCCCACAGAATTTCTCTGTAACCATATTTACAAACTCAGTTATTTTACAGAAAGAGATGATCAAAGCTTAGAAGAACCTGTAGCAAATCCTGTTTGCTTGACACTTGGAGCACTTGGCATCCAGCCTGCTGTCCTGGGGTTGTGCTGCCAAGGGAAAAAATACGACATGCATCTTTGTAAAACTTGTGCTGCTTTCTTTGGCACTCCCCTCTCCCAGGGCCCGTGTCCATGTGGTAGTTCTGCTTTGTTTCTTCTAATTACTAGCAGCTGAGAGAGTTGGTGTCCAGGGAAAAGGTCTCCAAACAGCCTTAACAGGTGTTCCAAGGCCAAAGTTTCTGTGCAACACAGGTGTAAAATGAGATGTTTGCTGCACCTGATCCACTATTGATCAAATGGAACAAGTACTGGACAAGAAAATACAAGCCTGTTTTCCTAAATAGCTGCATTGTCCAATGCACAGTGCTGAAAGAGGTGTGAAAGAGTGCTTACTTTCCTTTAACAGCTCTATTCTTTGTCTTTTCCAAAGGCTTTCAACAAATGGGTTGAAATCTCTTATCTGTCATGGGCATTTCCAGCATGCTGGAAGTGTTTCAGTACTCCGGAGAACATGTGTACCTTTCCTGAAATGCATCCTTTTGTTGGCTCTTCAGATATTGCTGGGATCATGGACATGGGCAGCTTTAACTGAGGTTCCTGAAAACTACTTATGAACCTTTTTCCCTCGGAAAATGTTACATTAACAGCCCTCGTTATGCAATGTTTGGAAACAACTGAAATGTTTATAACAGATGATAAGAAATAGAAAATATATTCTGCACTTCTATTGCAGTCAGTAACACCTGTGTGACGTTGAAGCTTATTTCTTTTATACTTTGCTGCGAGCAAGGTCTTCTACAATCAGGTTTTATTTTCACGTTATTCCTTATGAGTTATTCATAAAATCCAACATGTAAATTTTAGTACTTGCAGTTAAGCTCAGTCTGTTGGGTCTCAGTGCATCCAAGGGGTGTTTCAGGCCATGTGTGAGCAGTATTTTCACAACTGGGTGTTTTGTTTGGATGGAGTGACCTTGATAGGATTCTTTGAGCCCTAGATTTTCATTGTGTTCATAGTGGAATCCTTTATCCTTCTCCCTGCAGTGAGTGCTGGTCTGGTGCCTGCTCTGGGCCTGAGACTGGAGTCCCTCATCAGAGTAAGATGCAGGGGACTGGGGTTGATTTGTCCTTTTTAAAGAATCACTGGTGATTTGGGGCAGAAGGTATGTAGAATGTTGCAGAAAAATCAGAGCAAAAATAGAGCATAGAGTCTTTGAGTGATGGAAAAGGACTGGCTTTTCCATGCTTCTTTGTGTTTGTGCATATGGTCATGTTCATAGCTGTGTGCTTTAGAGCTGTTGTGCTTGAGTCTGAAAATAGAGATGTGGCATAAATTGGGTGAAATTTCAGCAAGAAACAATAAATTCACTGAAAATATTATGATGGGACCTGTCCTGTTATGTCAGCCCCCCGACTCAAGGTGCAGGTTTTCTGTCCTTGCCAATTTCTGTAGGGTCTGGAGGATTTTTGTATGGAAGCTCTGCCATGTGGCTGACCAGGGACTGGGTTTTTGTCTAGCAGGGTGATGCCCAGTCCCTGACTGAGTATGGTTTTACTGCTAACACAAACCTTGCTGCAGTGGCAGTTGCTATTAAATTAATCAAAGTATAATTAATACTAGACCAAAATATCTACATAGAAATCACTGTCAAGTTTCTCTCAACAAAGCATCAGCAATGGCACCAGAGGAGCAGAGAGGAACTGATTCCCAGGAATTTCCTCAGCACAGGAGGCAGAATTTCTTCCCTGGGCATTGCCTGAGCCCTGAACAGATTGTCCAGAGAGGGTGTGCAACTCTTAAATTAGCACTAATATAGCCAAAAAGAATGAGAGAAGCCTCAAAGCAATGAAGTAGAGACCCAAAAGAACAAAAAATATTGGCCTGTAGACAGAATTTCGAGTGTTCTGGCAAAGATGAACACAGAAATTACTCTAGAGGGAATGAAAAAAAAAAAACGGAACATTTGGAAGAGAAAGCACAATAAATGGGGAAAATTGGCAATGAACAGCAATCTTAAATTAACTGCAACCTTGTGTTAAATCTTCTGTTTTGTTGACTCTCACTTCAGATTTATGTGACACCTGATATATTTCTTAGTTTGTCAATAAAGCAGTCTTGCATCAAGATAATGTAAAATGGAAAAAAATATTGTTATTAAGTAAAAAATATATCTAGGCATCTGAACTGTGTTTATGTGTGTTTTTTTTCATAGTATAATGAGTGTTAACTACTGCAAACTGTTAGGCAGAAAACCTGTGCCCTGCTTCATAATGTGCAAAACCCCCAAGTGACTAAAAATACACAGAGATTTAAGAAATAATCAAGTAGGTAAAAAGGAGTAATGTTTTTTGAAGATTTATGTATTGTGTATTTCAAATAACAGTAATAAGAAAGGCAGAAAGTGCTGGCCTCAGGGTCTATGGCTGTCTTTTCACTTTTGGACAAAAATTTAGTGATCAGTAGAAAGTAATGGTCCCATTTATGGTTTCTTCCTACATTTTTGCCTCATAAAATGGAAGTTAGTGAGCACTTGCCTCAGAAGTGGCATTAGTAAACTCTTCCCTTGTCCTCTTTTCCTCAGCTTGTAGGAAATGAGAATTTTCTCAGAATTCTGTTTGAGACCCTTAAGACCTTTCATAATTTCCTGGAATCAGGTCGAGAGGAAGATTCCTCCATACATGAACACACAGTGACCTTAAGTGCAGTAATTTCTTAGAGCTCAGGTTAAAGTTTTGTCCTAAATCCCTTCTGCTCACAGAAACTTGGCAGGGCTGATGTACCTCAATGCCATCCTCATTTATTGGGCCAGACTTTCTGCCTTTCTCCTAGAATTTGACCTCCTTGTCACAGCACCAGTTCCTTTCTGGGTGCAACAATCTCTGAGTTTTCTGCTTGTTTATCTTCATGGTGCACTGGCCCTCTAACAGGTGGTGGAAAAAAAAGCTGATAATGTTTCACTAGATTACATCCTTTACTGTGGGCACTGTTTTGAGCAGGTTTTGGAAATCGGTTTTGTCAGAGTTATTTAATGATAACGTCAGCAGTGAAAGTTCTGTGATCATCTGCTACATTCTAAATCCTGCAGAATTTCTGTTTCATTCCAAGCCATCTGTGATTCTGCTGTTGCTGTGAAACATTTGTTTCAGTTGTGCTACTAAAAACCCTGAAGTACCTTCAAGCCTTTGATAATTGTTATTGATCTCTCAGCAGATAAAAAGAGTCCTCCAAGCCAATATTTGACTTCTCTTTGGTGTATTGAAATTATGTGGGGAGGGGGAAATGGCCTTTTTTCCCCTTTATTAATGAAAAAAACCTATTGGCCAGCACATTGAATTAATGCTTTCATGTAAGACATGTTTTCTGTGGAGACCTGCCATGTTTGTTTCATGTGAAGAGAGTCACACTATTTCATTTTGTTCAGTCAAACGCAGGAAATGTCTGATCATCTCTCCATCCTTCCTCCCACAGCAGTGATTAATCACTCCCTTTGAAAAACTTGTATTTTTGCAGTTGGAAGGAAAACATTGATAACTGATTAAATTCTAGCTCTGCAAATGCTGCATGCAGCTTTTACACCATAAATAATTACTTAGGTTTTAGACAGACTTGTCTGTAATTTGTGCTAAAATATCTGAATACTTGGAGAGTTTGGGAGTTTACTTTGGGAGTTTGGAAGTATTTCAATCACTCTTATAGAAGACCCACATATTTTGAGTTGTGGTGAGTTTTCCAGCCTTGATGATTCTATTAACTTATAGATCCCAGGACAAAATCCTGCTGGAATTCCACTGGCAACTGATCTTCAACCAGGGTGAAAGAAATATTCCCAGGTTTTTCCAAATGCTAAGACCCATGTATCTCTGTTAAAACTTAGTGGATCTTCCAAGATTTAGATGTTCCTAGAGCTCCTAGCAGAATTTGCTTGGTGACTCCCTGAGCACCTATAATTTGTAACCTGTCTTTTCTCCTAGGAGTCACTTTTTGCTCTATTGTTCTTCTTACTTAGAAGAGAATGCTGAGATTTTCAGTCCTGTAGACTGTGAGCTGCAGCTATCCCAGATTCTGTGATAAAGGCTAACACAGCAAGGATTATGTCTCAAGTGCTACCTATGCAAGGGAATGTCTCCTTCCATCAGAAAAATTGAATTTCAAGTTGCTGAATTAAAGTGGTGTCAGGAATTCACTGCTTTTCTTTGAAAGTTCAGGGGTGGCAGCTGAAGTATATCTAACACCCACTTATTCCAGTGTAGATAATACATTCCAGTGTATTATCTACACTGGAATAATAAAAGCCCTCAGAAACAAACTACCAGGCTCACTGATCATTGCACTGACTTTGGCATCCTGTTTCAACATTTTTTTGCAGCATTTCATCTCTGGGCAGCTGAATAGTGTGTTCCTCCACACAACTTACAAATGTTTATGTAGATAGCCTGAAATGTTATGTAAATAAAAATTTACTCCACAGCCTTATCATGATTTATAAAACCTACACTGGGATTTGGAAGCCTAGTTTGCAGCACAGTTTGCTGTGGAACATGAAATGGGACTGGAATGGAGCCTGGTTTGTGTGAGAGAGAGGCACCAGTAAAGTGAGAGGGAGCCAAGCTATCCCGGCACAAACCTGGTTTCCTGCAGCACCCCATCTCTTTTCTTGGTGGTCTCCTGCTCCTGTCCAAAACAGGAACATGGCAGAGGGGCAGGTTTCCCTCCAAGCATCCTCAAATTCCTACCACAGTCTAAATGGGAAAAGCAAAGGCAACACTTAGGAGCATTATCCTGCTACTCAGCTGTGTACAGTGTGAGGCAAACACTAAAAATGTTATTGTCCTATATGCCTAGGATGAGGTAAATTTAAACACTTCATCTCACTGGCTAAAAAACCAGGCTGCAATTCACGGGAATTTTCACAGGAATTTTCACAGGAATATTCACAGGAACCTAGGAGCATTCTTTAAGTATGATTGGAGTAAAAATTCTGTCACAAGTCATTCTGGTGTGACCTCACTGTGACCTCATGCAGAGCTAAGATTTAGCCAGCACCTCTTGTAGGATTTCCCTCTGGAAAGCTCACACTGTGACTTGATGCTCTGACCATTTGAATTATGATTTTTTTCTTTCTCCCCCCACTTACCAAATTGCATGGAGTAGTTCTTGAATTTTGCAGTGGTTGTAAGAAAATAAATGTAATATTAGGGCCAGATCTATTAGGAACTGGCAGAGCTCCATGGACTTGCTAAGGTTGTGCTGCCCCAGCATTCACAAAGGTCAGATGGTTACAGACTCATGCGAGCAACACAACGTTTAGGGCTTTGGCCAGGTTCCAAACTGGTGTGGTCAGTCTTACTTTGCTTCAGAATTTGGGGCTTATTTGCTTATATCTACTTATTAGCTTATATCTCTGTAAATATGCAAAATCATATTTTTAAATGTGGCCTACTTAGCAAACCAGAACATTTGGCTTGCCAAAATGTGTCTGTGCTTTCTCTTAAAGCTCATGGCTTTGTATGGAGTCTTCCTTCAGTGACTTTGCACATCGACATCTTTTATGCTGTGCTGTGGTTGAGGGTGCAAACCTCACAAGCAGGTGAGGAAAATTGTAGTTCCACCTCAGACTCTCAGCCACAGCTCTGAGACTGCAGGTGAAGATTTTTCTCCAGACAGAACTAGGGAGGAGATAGGATGTGATATTCTATAGGACAGCAGTACTTCTCTTATGGGCCTCATTTTCTTGAAGATGAGAACAAAATCATTTTAGATTAAATTTGGCTTGTTAGAACTGTCAGAGTGCTTCATTCTCCACAATTTCATTCATCTTCCTGAGGAAAGAAGTCTTTGGATCCAGGAGCTGACAGGAAACAACAACTAATGATGATTATTTGTATAATCTAGAAGTACTTTCTCTTCCTTTCATTTGGGAACACTTGCACTCTCTCTTTGTGTCCCTGAGTTCAGCTGAACAACTGCCAAGCTGCATCACTCAGTTGCTTCTTTAGTCTTTTAGAAAGGGCAGGACAAGCAAGTGAGCAAGGCTGAAGTAAGAAGGGCTTTGTTTCACGGGTGGGAAAAGGGCTTCTCTGTGCTCTGAGATTGAGTTGGAAAACCTGAATTTTTAAGAAAGACAAGAAAAAATATTTAAGATTCCTGATTGTAAGATGAACAGGAGAAAAAGAAGGAAAAAATGATGGGTTGAATTCTTTAAGTTCATTAATACCTTTGGAGCAAAGTTTGCTGTAAAATGTCGTGTCTGATTTCTTGCAAGCCTATAAAATTGTAAGAGAGATTCTGAGTCCTAAAATACATCAAGTGCTGAAGAGAAAATGTAAGTGGGAAATCAAATTTTATATCAGTTCATTGGTCATTCTTTTCATAGACTCACAGTGTCACAGCATGGTTTGGGCTGGAAGGGAGCTAAAAGCTCATCTCCGTTCAATCCATGCCATGGTCAGGGACACCTTCCACTATCCCAAGCCCCACCCAGCCTGTCCTTGGGCACTGCCAGGGATCCAAGGGCAGCCACAGCTGCTCTGGGCACCTGTGCCAGGGCCTCACCACCCTCACAGACAGGAATTTCTTCACAATTATCTAATCTAGACCTGCCCACTTTCAGTTTAAAACCATTCCCCCTTGTCCTGTCACTCTAGGCCCTTGTGAATAGTCCCTTTCCATTTTATTTTTTTTTTGTAAGTTACCTTCAGGTACTGGAAGGCTGCTTGAAGCCTTCTCCAGGCTGAATAATCCCAATTTTCTCAGCCTTTCCACTCATCTGTATGTTGTAGTTTGGCAATAAAGGCAGGAAGAGACATCTCAGCAGAGATTTTTCCATAGGAATTAGTGTTTGATGTCATTGGGAACACTTTTATTTCCATTTCAGATGCAATAGTAGGTTTTCAGCATCTACAGCATTCCCCATTTGGCATTCAAGAAGAGCTGATTTTCTGTGATCTTTAAGCTGGAAAGACACACAAAATTTAAGTAAAAGCTAAGTTTAAAAAATATAATGCATTAGAAAGGGAGCAGTGTTTGCAGTATTTCCATTATAAATTAATGTTCTTGTTACTTCCCTGTCCAAAGAAAACTGGTGTGTTCCTGTGCCTGAGGACACTGTGTGGGAAGTACAAAGCAGTTTTTGCTGATCTACAGTTCATTAAAAAATAAAAATTAAAAAAAAAAAAACTTGCCATTAGTGGGTCATCTGATACTATAACTGTTTGCTGGTGCCCAGCTTCCAGGTAAGTTTTACAATAAAGTTTGTTTCTGGGGGTTTTCCATTTGATTTTTGAAAAATTATTTATCTATACTCAATAACATGCTTTGTCCACACCTGTTATTCAACTCTTCTGTGCTGCCAGGAGGCTTTCCCTGTTATCCTTTTGCCAGAGTGTTTCACTGCAGATGTGTTTTGGCATGGAAATGACATTCACACTTTGTCTTTGCAGCCATGACCTCACTGATGCCATCATCACTGCGCAGAACACATAACTATGGTGTAGCTCTGAGCAGCTCTGTATTTTGTGTGGTGGTACCTTCATGTAGATAGCAGGGATTTCAGGGAGGATTGTTTTTATTCCCTGTCCATTCCTCCCCCATTTGCCTGGTTACCTGTTCCCAGTCCTGCCTGCCAGGTGCCTCTACTGAGAAGAAAAGCAAATGCCCCCAGTGCCTGGCCATGGCTGAGGGAACAGCGTGCAGAGGGAATTTTTCAGCTGCTTGTTTATCAGAGGCTTGGAATTGAGCTGGGAATCAGAGTAGGCAAATCAGAGTCTGATTAGCATCCAGTTCTGTTTAATATCAAGGACAGCTGCAGTGCTTGCACAAGGCAGAACCTTAGCTGATCAGCTAGCTCGGTTTACTCTGCAGGAAAAGGCCAGAGAAAGCTTTCATTTTAATGGAAATGTGGTTCTGCAATACATAAACAAAATTTGCTCAAAAATCCTGAACAACAATCACGCTTTAAGTTGTCTCTTTGTTTTGCTTTTCTTTTCAGAGTTTCTGGTGTCCTTTCCAGTGGAGGGGTTGTTCATGTCTGAGGCTGCAGGCCAAGAAAAGAAGGAAGAAGCCTGAAAAACCCCACATCCTCTTGTAGGACCAGATCCATCCTTTGGATATGGTTCCTATTGAGTACAACAGATATTTCCCAAGTGGAGCTAAGCACAGAGCTTGACCTACTGATTTTGCAAGTCCCAATTTAAGTTCCATGTGTGCTTTTATCCAGTTAATCAAACAAGTGTTTCTCCTGTGAGATAAATGCCCTCCTCTGAGATGTCTCCAGGCTGTTCTATCTTTTCTCCTGCTTCTCAAACCCTCTCTGTCTGACCACTGGGTGTCAGTAAAAGACTGCAAAATGGTTCTTTGTAATTAAGTATACATTAGTTCCTCTCAGGCTCTGGGGGTGTTCCTTACTTAAGGTGGCCAAGGCAAATTTGAGAATACAATTCACACACACACCAGGAGTATAGAATATTTACCAAAAGCAGCTCAGATCAGTAAGCTTTTCCTGAATCATGTCACTATGCATACTATCAGGAAACTAAATAAATTAAAGAAAAATAATTTACTTTTTTCTTTCTTGTTTGAGCAAAAGCACTATTCCCAATATAATCATGAGGTATAAAGCTGTTACATTTTACTGTATTCATATTTCTGGTTCATTAGCCATTATGTGACTGGAGGTCCCAGTCCTGAAAGGTGCTGTCCTCATGCATGTTCATCTGTAGGAAAATACCCTTACATATGTATGAGAATTCAGGGAGTTCCACACCATTAAAAAAAAAAAAAAATCTAATTTCAAGGCTCTTCCTCCTTCCACCAATGGGGGAAAATTCTGCTCTGGGTTCTTTGGCAGAATGAATTCAAAAGATGTGATTATCTCACCTGAGACATGAGCTGAAAATTAAGTGACAGCTGAAAATAGTTTAATTGAATGGAATGGGTAATTCTGTGTGTGCACATAATAGCTCCTGTATTTACATGTCACGTTTATTATATGTTGAATTTTAGTCCAATTTTCAATATGTTGAAGGTGTAACAGCATTGGAAGAAACCTGAAGAGTTTTGGACACCTGTCAGGAAACAAGTGGCCCCTGGAAGCTGGGCAGGTATCACAAGTGTTTGGGGTTATGTAATAGGCACGTTAATTGTATGGCACTGCAAAAATCATCTGCTGTCAAAAAAATGAGTTTCAGTCAGTTTGGTCCTACCTCTTTAGGCTGCAGAATCCTCTGATCACTAAAATAAGTTAAATAGTCAATTACTGTGGTTTGGTGCTCCATAATGCTGCCATGTTCAGGAGGATACTGCTGCCTTTGCTCAAACTCTACTCAGAATTTAAGGCAAATTTGAAAAATTAAGCCATGTAAATACTTACTTTAAAATAACCTATTTTGATTGTAATTTCTTAGAATAAAAAAAAAATCTGCAGCAAACTCTTGGGCAATACAAATAAAATACACATTGGACTCCTGTTCAGAGTATAAATAGAACAAAACAAGATTCATGCCAGAAGTTCTCTTTTGCATATACAAAATTGAATACTGAATTCCCCCTCCAGGTTCTTTCTTTTTCCAGAGTGGATGGTAAAATTCACAGGTATTTGAGACTTAACCATGCTACCCAAATATGGTGTGGAGCAAGGAGCAAAGGTTTATTTAACTGAATCTGTGTCCAAAACTTCTTGATATTGTGATTAGTAGGTGTACACAACCTAAATTATGTATCTAAATTAGGGGGAAATAACAGCTGAGCACTGGGAATTCTCTTTTTTTTCCCTGCCCTGAGTACCACTAGAGGCCCTTTTGTCACAGCTCCTGCCCCTACTCCGTGCTGGTGGAAAAGAGCTGCAAAGTTTCCACCATTGTCAGTAATGCAACAAGAAGTCTGGAGGTCGAAGACAAAATCTCTGGGCAGCTAAAATCAAGAATTAGCATTATTTTCCCTGTATTGTCAATCAAATGAAAAAGAGCATTTTTGCTTTACTCTAAAGCTGAACTCCTCCACATGTACCTTCTTAAGTGTCCTAGTGAAATTAAAAACCACTTGTTTTAATTACAAGAATTTCAGTTCTTTTGAAACAGTGATGCTCAGAATTTTTTTAAAAGAAGCTATTATTTCAGCAATGAAACAAAAGACTCTTAACTGGTCTGTTGTCATTTATAATGGTTGGAACATGAAATACTTTTCTGTTTTAACAGGATCTAGTACTGAGAGTGTTCCATGTGCAACGTGCTCTTAAATAGTTCAGATCAAAGCCTATGAACTGAATGTCTTTCAGCATTAATGAGAACAGATAAGCTGGAGACACTCTGCTTTTACAAACTTGATTTTATTAGACATTAAAAAGATCACATCCCAAATTAGATTTGTGCAGTGGCACATATATTGAATTTGAAGACCAGAAATCTAATATTTTTGTAAAAAAATAGGTACTTCGGGCAAATGTTTCTTCATATATGTAAGGCATGATTCATTTCAAAGTTGCTCAATAACAATGTAATACTTTATTATTTTTGTACATTACCTCACCATTTTAACTATCATGACTTCAGAAAGGAGTGAAAGTGAAATAAAGGAAGGGTCAAACATCTCAGAATTCTATTTCTGGGAAATTTAAATAGGAATCTTTAGAATTATTATCAGAAGGATGTTTGCTGGACCTGATCCAGTTGCTGCCAAGCTGGAATGGATAATCCTATTAAATTAGACATCTTTTTTTCAGGAAGAACCCCTTGTTTCTGGAGAAGGACTCACCTTCAGCTGTTTTAGATCTCCAGAAATTAAGACTTTTATTCTCCATTATAGACTGAGGTAAAGTGTAGCAAAAAAATGAGTCAGCAGTGAGTGGTGGTTTTTCACAATCAGGATAATCCATCACTGGCCTACCCTCACATGAGTTGTGGTGGCTTTTTCACCACCAGCATTTTCTATCAAAGTCTAATATTTTATAAAATACAATAATTAACTTGGGAATATCCTGTGATATGTGGTGCACAGGAGATCAGTTACTACAGTGGTCACTTCTGACCTTATGATTTTTGCCTGTATTTGCTTCAACAGTTATTTCAGATGTTTAATATTTGCAATTTTTTGTGTTTTATTTCATAGAATTAAACCTCTTGTGTTGGTGGCACATGTCATGCTTCCCAAAAGCAAACAGCATAGAAAAAGCTACTGCCTTTGGCTGGTTTGAGACTAAACAAAAATTTAATTAAATCTAAGGGATTAGTGAATATAAAAAGGAATGAGAACAAACATACAAGTAATTTAAGAGACCAGAAATACAGTCAGCTAACTTCAAGACAATTAAAAAATGGCTTGAGTTTTAAAAGTGCATGTTAAACTAAAAACCAAAATAGCTCCTACAGCCTCCCCATGTATAATTGAACATCTTAAATTATGCCATTAAATCTGGGGAATACTGAACTGTGACCCAAATAAAATTACTTCAAATAACACTTTGTTTTTTAATAGAAGTACTGATGATTTAAATGCAGTTTGATATAAAAATGAGTATATATATATGTATATATATACATATAAATGTATATACACATGAAAAATCACTTTAGAACAAAGGAAGCCTATCTCCTAGGAAGCAATCTGATAATTTCCAAGATAAACTCTCTTTGAAGTGTAGCTCTGCCCCTGAGAGCACCCTGCCACTGGTGCTGCTCCTAAGTGACCTCTTGGGAGGGCTTTAGGCAGAAAATGCCCACCAGGCTTGGGCTGGAGCTGGTGTAGGATGGAAGGGACGAGGAGAAGAGACTTTCTGCCTGCCTGGATTCTGCCTCTCACTCCAGAGCACTCCAGGCCTTTCTGAGACACTTCTCAACCTCTCCCACCCTTTCAGTGGAGGAAGTTTTTGGCAGTGGTGTGGGTCAAGCTTTAAAGCTCTCTTCAGGGGTTCAGCATCCTGCCTTAATGGAACAGATTAGGGACTCTGCAGTTAATACTTCTCTGTTTGCTGATGAGGTGTGGAGTGACAGGGACATAGGGAAGCTGTGTTTTCCAGCTTCCCTTGCTTATTTGCTATCTCTCCATCATTTAATTTCAATTAAAAGATTAGTGGTAGTTTACTTCAACCACTGTGACATGAAGCTCCTGCTTCTCTAATTGCAGTTGAGGGGGGAGGAAGGATAAAGAAATAATCGTATAGGCTTGGAGAAGGAAAGAAGGAAGAGCTGTCTCCTAGCAGCACTCTTTGCTCTGAACTCTGCCATGGCCACTGAAATTTACTATTATATGTGTCAAGAATGAGATACAAATTATTATCTGTATCTCAGCATAACCTGCTGGAGTATTTTGCATTTTAAGGGTTTAATTGAAGTTCATTTGCTGCCAAAGTGTACAATTATTTATTTCAGCTGAAATAACTCTCTTTAAGTGAATATTTGGCCAGTAATGCAGGCTTGTCTCTGAGGGCAAATCCCCTGAATGAGCTGCAGATCACAACACCCAGACAGAAGAGTTATTTTCCTGGGCTGCTTTTTTTTTTTTTTCTTTTTACCTTTTTAATCCTCTTATTCTTTTCTTTGCAGAATAGTGAGGCTTTTTTATAGTTACAGAATAGCCCTTTCATTATGGGTTACATGATTGTTCTTGGAGAAATGATGTTATGCATGCAAGTTGCCCAGGTCAGTTGATGTGTAATGTATGTAATGTCTGCTTAAAGCCTGATTTGGTAAATTTAGCCTTGCCATGCCACTTGAAATTGGGCTCTTGGAACTGTTTCCACAGCCTTCTCACCAACAATGGGGCTGCTGCTTCTCCTTATGAGGTATTTTGCAGAGATCTGAAGGGTTCCAGTGCTCAGCTGTACTCATTTGTCAGTCCTGCAGGTGGAGAGACAATGGGAAAGGTTTTCACTAAATTTCTCCAAGTGCTGGATAAGAAGCCTGGTCACATTAGGTACATTTAACATGTCATTTGTAGCTCTAATTTTCTCAGTGGTAGGCAATTGAAATATTCCTTCCAGTGTTTGTCATTAAGATGTTAAACCCACTTATTTCCTTTGTTATTCAAACATATGTATCCACCCTCAGGGTTTTGGTTTCATGGGAAGCTGAGCCCCTGAATTCTTTGTGGTGAAACAGGTGGCATTCAGGTACCTGAACACCAGAGTGACTTCAGAACATGTTACATTTATTTCAAAGGTTGTTTATGGGAGGAAACCAACCAAATAACCAAACTACAGAGCAATATCAGCACTCTGGCCTCAGCTCAGTGTAACTGAGCATGTCGCAGAGAATGTGTGGGAACCACACAGGAGCCATCAGGAAATAAATTCATGATGCCCTGATGCCCCCTTGAAAAGCGTTTTTTTTGTTTTATTTTTCTTGGAGTTCACTTATGGATCAACTCACCAGGCTGGAAAATAATAAAAGGAGAAGGCAAGATGACATCCAGAGCTGGTCAGCTGTGTGGGAGTTCAGAATACCTTAAATTCATATTTTAGCTGACATTTCTCATTTTTGACCCTGGTCTTTGTACATAACTCCTCTGGGCAGTCATTCATGCTCATTTAAAGGCTGAATAACAATGTCTGCATGTTTGCAGATTTAACAGCAATCCATATTATCTCATTCAAAGTGCTATCTTCAGCAGAGATTAGCAATTACCTTGCTGCATTTAAAATTAAATTTATTTGAATAGTGCTTGATTCTACAGCAGTGATATCATGAAACTAGATTGTGGCCTGAACAGTTCATTGCATGTGTTCTTACTTCTTTCAAAAGTGTAAACGTCTGTATTATTTTAAATATCCTCTAGTTATTGTTGTACTTCTGTATTGCTGTACAACTGGGAGTACACTAGACTCCCTCCCTTTAAGCCAGTAAAATTGAGTCCTCTTTATTCCTACCAACTAAAATGGGATTAATCAGCTTCAACTCACAACTTCCTTATGACAATCCATTCAGGAAGTGTTGCCATTAATTTCACAGATGAACTAGCCCAAGTCTCCCTGACTTTTCCCACAAAGATGGAGCTGGGAGAAGCCACCAGTGCCAAGATTCTCCATCTAGATATGGAAATTATTAATTGCTGAATAGAACTAATAAACACCCCAAAGGCAGGTTTGCTTTCTACTTCATTGTGGCTGATACTCATCAAAATCAGTGTCAGAAAAACGTAGGAAGGGTTTAAGGTTGTGAATAGCTCCCTTCCCCTAAAATATCAGCAGTTGTCTCACACTGCTGCAGCTGAAATCCTGTCCTAAATTGTAGGTGCTGATCCCCATGCAGGCTCAGAGAGGGGTGCCCTCCAATACAGTTTTATTTATTCAGGGCAAAACACAGATCAGCATGTTTAAACCAGAGTGAAAATAATAATAATGAAAGTAAAAATCTTGGTCCATTCCTTCATCCTTCTTCACTAATATTGAAGCATTTTTTGATCATCACACACTTTCCCATAAAGAAAAAAAAATGCTAAAGAGTTTCTGTTAGTTTTGTGTCAGTACTCACTGTGGAGTTTTATCTTTATTAGTGAAATAGGGTGATACCACTTAGTCATGCTCCCATACTGCTTTGTAGTCTGGAAATCTGAAACTTGAAACATATGTGGAGCAGTATTAACCTTGCAAACCCATCTTGGCAAGTGCTGCACCCAGCTCTGTTTATTCTAAAAATACATTTTTATTCAAAGGGATTTAAGTTCCTTGAGTGCCATCCTCCCCTGCCAAAGCAAACCCATCAAAAGAGATGCTGAGAAATCGGACATTTCTTACTGATATTCTCTCACAGCATGTTTTCTTTGACAATGGCAGGAATTTTTGCCTTCCTCAGATGAAGAAGCAGAGCCCCCTGAATGTGTTCACTGCTCTGCTCACTGTCACAAGCCCTGCCTTAACACCCAAACCCACCAGTGGGTCCTGAGCCCTGACAGATGGTCCCAGGCTGAGTGCAGGTTGTTTGTCTGGGCTTGAAGCATGAAGTCATGTGTGCGGCGGATCCTCACTGCTTCTTGCTCACCCTTTAAACATCAGTTTATTGACTGAAAACTGAGGTAGAAGATGGAATTTTCCTGGGTTTTCTCATTAAAAATTGTGTTCTGTTTGCAGTTCATGCATCCCTTTCCTTTGTCTTTTTGTGGGTTGTGTGTTCTGAGCTCAGAGATTCTTTTAAAATGCAGAAAGGAGCCCCCAGGCAATGTTTAGGTCTTGAGAGTATATGACAGCCAGAAATTTGTGCAGCCACTTGCTGCTGTTTATATCTGCTAAAGGTCTGGATTCCTGCTCTGCTGGAAGGTGGAATACTCAGGAAATCCACAGCTGCATTTTAAATATATTTCCTTAACTTGTACTCTATGAACTGTCATATCAGGGCATAAACAGAGCACTAAATAAGGTTGCCAAAAAAAAAAAAAAGAGCTGCTTTTTATTAACCACTCGCAGGATGATTGCCAACATCAGAAATCATAATCATATGAGAGAACTTCAGGTCTCATTTTGTAAATTGATAGTGATTTTCTTTTTCTTTTTAGGCATTTTTCTGTTACGCTTTGGGTTTGAAGCACAAGTTTCCACACCTCTGTGATGGTGTTTGCCATACAATAGAACTTTTTGAAGGGGAAAAGAGAAGAAACTCCACTTTTTCTGAGAGAGGATTTGGAATTCTCTGGCCTGTCCACATCCTTTGCCTTGCAAATGATTGATATCACTGTGGTTTCATGCAGTGACATCATCTCTTATGGAAGAAAATGGTTTCAGTCTAAAGGAGCACTGCCCAAAATGACCAGGATGTAAATAACACCCTGTTTGTCATCAAGCCTGCTGGGAAAAGGCCACTTTATGCAAAGATTTACTGTAAATTGGTAGAGAGCAGGATGGGTTTGGATTTACAGTTGGAAAGCTCCACAAGGCTTGGGAAAGCCAAGGTGGGAAATCACCTTTGGGGTGCACAAATGAGGAGTGCACAGAACAGAATTCTTCCTGATCAGGGAAGTTTATGTAAAAGCAAGGTTTCTTGAGAAAAATAAAAGGGTATTATGTTCTCATTTTCTTCAGCAGTGAAGTCACTGTTGTGAGGATTGACTAAAAAAGACTGGTGTGTTTTGGGGTGGATTTTTTTTGCACCAGTGACAAGATAATTGTCTTGAGATTCCTGGTAGTTTTTATGAGAACTTGTAATTGCAGGTGGCCTGTCACTGTGCAAAACTGCACAGGAAAAAAATAGACCTGCACTCAGAATAGATGAATAGATTGCCTGTAAAAAATGGTTTTAATTCAGTCACTCTTCAAACTCTCTTCTCACCCAAGTACCTCTGAATTTATCAGATTTTGTGTAACTGTGATGAGTAGAACAAGGTGAAAATCACCTTCACCAGTATTTATAAATTTGCCCCTTAATAGATTTTTGTAGTAAACTGAGGATTTGGCTCATTGGAAATACTGAAACCAGGAAATATCCAAGTCATTAGAGACACTCAGCTCTTATAAGACCAGAGTGCTCTTACACACAGTTCAGATGTCACTGCCAAATTCAGTTTAAAATATAAAGAACATATTATTTCTCAAAACATTAATGATCCCAATGGTTTTAGGAATATCTGGGAAATATTCTCTATTAAAGGGGATTAAGGCCAGAAAATCTGAATCTGGGAAGCATATTTAATCCAAAATGTACTTGAGTTAATTACAATGTACATCATCTTCAGTATCTGTGCTATCAGAACTAAGGCAGAGTGAGATTCAACTGCTTAATTAGTATAACACAGGAAAAAAAGTTAATTGTTACACAAATTTAACCCTCAAATTACAAAATTGCAGAAGTCCAAGTGACTGTTCAATGACCACCACTATTCCAATTTTGCTGGTGTTTGCTACCAGAGTTTCTTGTGATTCTGTTAAATCTGCATGGCACTTTAGGTCACCCTTTCTAGGAACTGTTTTCTAAGGATTCAGCTGGAATGCAAACTTCTTCTGCTGCAGAATACCAACCCCAAAACCAGTGGGAAATCAGGAACCGAGTGTAGACTCTCTGTGAAACACTTCAGTGACATTTCCTATGTAACAAATCTTTGCTCTTCATCCAATGTGTTCAGGTTTTCCTGTGAAAATTCACTTTTACTTAAAAAAATCAAGCTCTTTTCCTTGATAAATTTTCCACAGATTTCCCAGAATATTCTGCATGGGAAAGGACTCACAAGGATTATCAAATGTAACTTTTTCATGGATGTGCCGTGAGAGGATGGAACCCTTGACCTTGGTTTTATTAGCATCATGCTCTGACCAACTGTGCTAATCCCAGGTTTTCCTCAAGGCTTGTGGTTCTCAGAAATATTTTGGTCAGTCAAGACTTTCTTTGGTGGAAAAGACTTCTGATTGGAAAGAGCTGTCCATGGAAGAAAGTCAGATGCTTTTTCTTCAGCAAAGTAAAACTCACTAAAGTATTTTGGTTTAATTATGATGTGAATTTTCTATATTTTATACTCATCTGTAACACTTATACAAAACAGAACATATTTTCATGCTTTCAGTTTTCATGAAATCACTTATTTGGCCTAGCATAGCTTTAAAGCATAACTTTAAGGTTTTCCAGCTTCCATGGATGAGAGAATATTAAAAATTATTTTCCATTGATTTGGAAAAAAATTGTTAATAAAAAAATAATCATAATTTTTAAAATCTTAATCTGACAATAATGACTATGGCAAAGATTTTGAGGGTTTTTAACTGTGAAATCTCTCTACTCTTATTCTCAACTTTGTAAAACTTCATGGAATCATAGAATGGTTTGGGTTGGAAGGGACCTTAAAGCCCATCCAGTGCCACCCCTGCCATGGGCAGGGACTGCTCCCACTGTCCCAGGCTGCTCCAAGCCCTGTCCAGCCTGGCCTTGGACACATCCAGGGATCCAGGGGCAGCCACAGCTGCTCTGGGCACCTGTGCCAGGGCTTGCCCACCCTCACAGGGAAAACTTTTTTGTTTTTTCAGCAAGTGTGACTTTTTACCACTTCTTATTACAGAATATCCTGGACAAGAGTCCAGTCAAGAAGAGCTTTTAAAATTGAATGGGATTCTTTTTTTTCCATGGACTTTTCTAGGTTTTGGATGAGTATCTACAGAAAAGCAACTCATAAATTGTAGAATAATTGATAGTTGCTGACAAGAGTCTCAAATGTAGGCTTGCCACTGCCTTGGGGTAATAGAAGTTATATAAATCTGGGAATAATGAAATCATCCATTTTTTCCACAAACAAATGGGATCCAGAATTGAAGCTGTGAAACCACATCTGATGTTAGATGAAGGGAATATTAACATATTTATGTTCCCAGCTTTGGGAGCATTTCTTCAGATGTGTGTTCTTTCATTCTTGCCTTCCTGGCAGCTTTTTCCAAGTCCAGGTTTTCCAGGTAAAGCGATGCACAGCACAGGTGAGACAAGCAGGTGTAAATATCAGGCCTTTGCTGATGTGTCTCCCTAAAATCCACTGATCTCAGGGGCAGGACACAGATGCTGTGTTGTTAATGCTACTTTATTCATCAACCTTTGTGATTTTTAATCATTTGAAAATATTAAACTATAAAATATTAAGGATACACTTTTACATCAAATTTTATTTGATCTGTAACTTTGATGTTGAAAGGATTGCTTATACTCCCAAAATATATTTGCAGAGACCTTTGACCAGTTAGCACCTTGTCCCCAGCCCAGAGCACTGAGTGCCTTCCTTGGACTCCTCCAGGGATGGGCACTCTAAACCTCCCTGGGCAGCCCCTGCCAAGGCCTGAGCACCCTTTCTGTAAGGAAATTCCTCCTGGCGTCGCATCTGAGCCTCCCCTGGCCCAGCCTGAGGCCGTTCCCTCTCCTCCTGTCCCTGTTCTGGGAGCAGAGCCCGACCCCCCTGGCTGTCCCCTCTGGTCAGGGGTTGTGCAGAGCCACAAGGGCCCCCCTGAACCTCCTTTTCTCCAGGCTGAGCCCCTTTCCAGCTCCTTCAGCAGCTCCTGGGGCTCCAGCCCCTTCCCCAGTTCTGTTCCCTGCCCTGGACATGCTCCAGCCCCTCCATGTCCTTCTGAGGGGCCCAAAACTGGACACAGGATTTGAGGTGTGGCCTCAGCAGTGGGTGATAATCACTGGATATGCATCAAAAAATTCAGCTTGAAATAAACTCATGTGACTGAATATATTCTATTCACTTGTTTAGCTTGTTTGCATGAGCTGTAAATTTGATTTTTACGTAAAATACTGTCGAACTTCCCTGAAGTCCTTCTGAAGGAGATTAAGTCCACCCTTAACTGTAAATCCTCTTGTGGATTTTACTCAGACCCTATAATACACGTGATTGTCCATTATTTTCTTTACTATATGATCATTATAGATTACTAGAAGAGACCCATCTTTAAGAACATTTGAAATAAATGGAACAGTTATTTTCAAAGTTGGTGGCAAGCATTCAAAATCTGCTTGTAAATGAGAGTATTTTTAAAATCAAATACAAAGAATCCCTTTAGGTATATGTTTTCCTACCTTGAGGCTCAGAGTGAAGTTTTTGTGTATGATTTGTTGATACAAAGGTTAGATCTGGCTTCAAAAATGGCAAAGTATCTTTACGTAAAGTCCAAAGACGTCAGCGTCCACACAGTGTAGCTTTCTAAAACCCTGCAGAACCCAAATCAAAATGTTTATTTAAACCTGTTCCCTCCTTCCAGAAAGCCAAAAAAAGAAATGCAACAAAATTCAAACTGCAACACCTCAGTTGGATCCTTTCTCCATGATGGTTGGTTCCAAAAAAAAGCTGTTTCCAACACATTTTTTTACAAGAAAACAGAACTCTCAGCTTATCTTAGTACACGGTGTATTTCCATGGAAAAGTGCAGCCCCTGTAAATTTGTGGTTATATGTGAGTTCTCTGTTTGGCTGCGTGTTTGTAAAGCTTCACTTGATGTGTGCAACCCTTGGGTTATGACCCTGTGGTCACCATGCCATGGATCAGGTTGTTTTAGAGAATCCCAGAATGAACTGGCTTGGAAGTGACCTTAAGGATCATCCCATCCCACTCCTGCCATAGACAGGACACCTTCCACTGTCCCAGATGGCTCCAAGCCCCTTCCAACCTGGCCTTGGACACTTCCAGGGATCCAGGGGCAGCCACAGCTTCTCTGGGCACCCTGTGCCAGGGCCTCACCATCCTCAGAGGGAACAATTTTTTATCTATAAGAAAAATTGCCCAGCTGATGAAAATTTTTCACAATTCCCCTTTTTAAAGCAAAAGGGAAAAAGCTCGCCTAGGAAATTAAAAATTCTTAAATTCTTAAAAATGATCCATGATATTTATACTTTCTGACTAAATGTAGGATCTGTGACAATGCCACACTTCTTTTCAGAAAGGACTTTTTTTAGAGAAAGAATTGTATTTATGTGATCCCCTAAAAGAAATGGGAAATTAGATAACAAAAATATGCAGTTATAAATCAATTAGAGTTATTCTACCTAAAAATTATATGAGAAGACATGAAATAACAAAATTGAACATCAGTCTATATATTCACTTTTCCCAAAAAAAGTAACCAATAGAAGCCATCAAATCCCATCTCAAAGCTCTGCTGGGAGGGATGTCCCCTCTTCAGAAGTCTGCTGCAGTCCAGAACTGTTTACAAAGTGTAACTCAATTTTTGAAGGTAATTACAACGTGGTTTTATCTGTCTTATAAAAAAGACCTCTTGCGGGTGGGTGGAGCCTGGTGGTGTTTGGGTTTTTTCTGAAGGGATTTTTTTGTATTGATTGTGGATGTAGATTCTCATTTCTTATAAAGAAAAAGCTCCATATTCTAGATCTAGATCCCACAGTTATATCTCAAAGTGCTGAACAAAGGTTGATTCTGCTTTCACTTTGTCCTGTCTTTGTATGTTATTTTCACTGAGTGCAAAATATTTCTGCTTTTAGGTTTTTGCTAACTCATTCCAGAGCTGATTTATGTAAATAACTTACATCTCTCCTTTCCTGGCTTTCCTGGCTGCCTCTGTTCTGCTGCTGGTTTTAATTCAGGTTTGTAAGCTCTTCAGTTCAGGCCCTGCTTTCTTGAGAGTCAGTAGAGCTCCCAGTGAAGTAATTCACTGATAAATGGGAGTAAAGTCCTAATTTGGGACCTTGGATTCTTTAAATTGGTAATAGATACTCCTAGATACAACATCCTGAAACACTGGATTTATGGGCATGAATTATTTTTGTTCCTTGCACTTGATGGAATTGAAATTTGTTCCTTGCATTTGCTGGGCCTTTGAAAAGGCTGAATAAACTCCTAAAGTGGGCTCTCTAATTGCAGACCAAATCAGCTCCTCTGACCTCAAACAGATGAGATTTGTGGCTTTTCCAAGCTCAGCTAAACGTGCTCAGTAAGTGTTGCCACAAGCTGCTACTCCAGCAGGCTCTGGGAATGCAGGGATTGCTCCCGTCTCCTGGTGGGACAGCAAAAGCCAAAATTGACAGTGCCTCCATCCCCTGAGGAGATTCAAGTCTAGATCCCTCTGACACCCAATGGTGTAACTCCTCTGCTGACACAAAATGCCTGTGTAGGTCAACACACTTTTGCCCATCATGAAATTTATCCTGCTTTTTTCTAAAATACGATTATTTACCAAAGCAGACTCTCCTCACGCTGGATTTTTTCAGCCTCTGTGCCCTAAGTCTTGAAGTATGTGGAGTTTATTTTACTGAGAATACTTATGGTGTATAGTGAAAGCATTTGGCTTCTGACTGCTGGCTCTGGTTCCACCAGTTCAATCATGATGTGGTTAAGGGTTATTTATAGCTCTTAGACATTCTTTAGGGATGAAGACATTGGCTGAAAAAACAAACAGCCATGGTGCTCATGGGTAATTTATAGCAATTTTTAAGTGAGGAGAAACCTGTGATCTCATACTACACGCTGAAAACCTGTCCATTCATTACTGCACAGTGATGGAATTTGGTTGGGACACTGACATGCCCTGAGGAAACTGAGATCCACAGCATCCAGGTACCCCTGAGCTGGGAAAGGCTCAGTTATGAGTCCTAAGGAACTACATAACTTTTTCTGCTCTTATCCTCTGCTAGCACAGGCACTAACAGAATCAGAAAGAACTTTTTTCTTTTCAGTACACTCCACTTGTTCTTTAATTTAATTTAAAAAATTAATCCCACCAGTGTCGGAACACATCATTTTACAGAAAGCAGAAACTCTGGGTTTATTTTCAGAAAGATGTTTCTAAATTCTAAACCATATCTTTAAATCAGAAGTTGTTTTTTTACATATACCACACTTCATTGCCTGTAATTTAAGTGCACATTTACATCACTCTGGGTGCGCTGTGAAATCCAGCCTGGGTGTGATGTCACTACCAGACAGAGAGCCCATCACCTCTCCTGTGAAGTTGTGTCACTGCTGAGATGTTTCCTGGCCTCAAGATCACTGCTGGATTCATTACTCCTCTACTAATTTTGAGTAGAGCTTTTCTCACATAAAACTGACTCCTGACACTGCAGGTTATAGGGGATGGCAGTGCACCTCTGTGAGCAGCCTGTCTGGCTCTCAATGCAAACTGCTGTGCCATGCAAGAGCCATAGATTTGCAGGGGAGGGAAAGGAAATACCTTTATGACCTCATGCTCTCCATTTATACTCTGAGTCATTAAAATGATTGCTTCTTATAAAAGTTATCTTTGCTAGCAGAGGAATATGTGGGCAAATGCTCCCTCTGACAATCAGTGTGCTTTGGATCGAACTCAAAACACACATATTATTCAAACTTAACTTTCCTTCACTCCTACTGAATGATTTGCCCCCAAATGAAAACATCTGACTCTCCATAAAACTGCAGGTGATGGCGAAATTCCTGTCAAGCACTGGAGGTCCAGTGTGCTCCTCAGGTTAATTGTAAATTACTCTGGAACCTGCTAGGCAAAAATGAGATTTTGTTCCACCTGTGGCCCGCCACTGAATATGGAACAAGAGTTAATTGTCAGTAGACCAGATTTATTGCATAGTGTCCTTTCCATCAATGGAAAAATTTAGGGGATCTATAAATAAAAAAAAAATTGACTACACTCCACTGTGTCCAAACATTCAACTTCCAAACAAGTTGCCTTTCTGTTTGTCAGTTTAATTACAGAATAACTTATAGTTTACTGTAAGTTATTTTCTGTAAGTATTAAAGGAGTTACTGAGGGAAAATGAATAGCAGTGGAAGGGCAGAATGAAGGACAGATGAATTTCATAAAACTGTGATTCAGTTCATGCACACATGTTTAGGTATTATTTCAATGGAAATGAAGTTACAGGAGGGGGATGATTCAGAACAGATCTCGCTCTGATGTGGCAGTAAGGACTGAAGTCCCTGAACAAGGAAGTAGGAATTGCTCCCAGGTCCTGCAGTTTAAATTAGAAGAAAATAGATCTTGCTATAGCAGTTAAGAGAGCAAACTCCACCAGTTCATCCAGTTAAATCCACTTTTGCTCAAGCACTCTGCAGGCTAATGCAGTTCAGACTCTGTGTCATTCCATTTCTCAATCATTTCATCTCACTTAACCACATTTTGCTAGTCACTATTTGTTTTTGCAACCATAGTGATGAAATATATTTATTGGCGACAAAAGCAGGTGCCTCGCTTTTTCAAATTTCAATAATTTAGAACATCTCCTCTCCATAATACTAATAATTGAAATTTAAAAGATTTTTGTTCTGGTATCAAATCACAAACATCTAAATTTGGGAATGGCTAAGAAGATATGAGACTATTTATACGCAGTTCAATATTTCTGCCAGTACCTTGCAAATAATTTTGTCAGATTTTTTAGGTTATTGTCATTTGGTAACTGGACTTCATATTTTAATTGAATTTGTGTCTTCTCCTCTAGGACAATTAGAAGTGTAATGTGTTATGATATTGTTATGACAGTGACATCTGATACTTATTGCACTAACGATACTTAGAATATATTTGTTGGCTCATTTTTAAGCTGGCATTTTCCTTCAGTGCTGTTGGAAATATCCTTATAACCAAAGAATTGTCAGGTTCAGAGAAAGCTGCTTTCATTACAGAATCCAATTACCCTCTACCTTTTATTATAGGAGACATCAAATCTTGGTTTTTATTTTGGAGTTTAAAAATTTTTTTAATCATTCTTTGATCATATTTAATTCCCTTCACTTTTTTACAAGTAAACACAGACTCATGAAAATTCATTAATTTTACATTTGTCTCAGCTATTTCAGTATTGCAAAATGCTGTATAAAATATGCTCTTAAAAACCTTATAAGGAACTTTAATATTTTTAAACTGTGTGGCAAAGGAGAGACCATTTTATCCTCTGTTCTTCATACAACTTAATCACCTTATAATCCATAACAGCATCCCACCCCACTGCTACAAATGTCTTGAACTACCTCAAGGGAAAATTTCCATATGGTCAAAATTAAGATTATTAAAAATCAATAGCATTATGATGATAGAAATTTATCCTGATATAACCAGTGAATTTTCAGAAGGAAGTGAAAAGGAAGAAGTTTTGCTGATATATTTATATATTGGTATAATTTTTATTTATTATCAGTCTCAAAATGCCACCACACAAAGAACATGTTCAGAAAGAGAGATGTGCTTGGACTTGATCATCTCAGTATTACCATGACTGATTAATTATTTGATATGACTGAATATTCAGCCATAGAAATGACACAGTGGAAATCAAAATAGCAATAATTTGTCAGACTGTCTCATATGTCAGTGGCAAAAGGAAATTTTTTAACCAGGTTGGAGGAACTGAGAGGTAGTCTCTAGTTTTTGTCTAAATATTTTTGCAGTGGGTGCCAACAGCTGGCAACCTTGATTCTGGTCCTTCATCTTCCTCCCTTCAGCTCTGTTTATTGCTGCTTTATTCATCCTTTCCTAAGGAGATATTGAAATGGAGCTAGGCTTGGAACAGGCGATGATTATAATTTCAGCTTGGTTTCAGTTTTTGGCAGCTGAACTTGAAGACTTCTGGAAACCTTGAAAAATATATATGCAAGGGAGGCTACTAAAGCCATTAGTCAATTGGGAAACATCCCCTTTTCCCAACCACACAGAGTGGAACAATGAATAACATGGACAAAGCTACCAGTGATGTCAGTTGTTGTCACTGCATCGAAGTTGATGATGAGACAATAACTCAAATTTATGATCTGAACTCTTGCTCCTCTCCATTTCCCATAAGTAGATGTATTAAAAGTCTTATAAGAGGACATGGAATTTAAAACAGGAATGACATGTGTCTATGGAATCAACTGAAGCATATTGAAGGAACATCATTTGTTATTAAAATTTAATTGGAAAGATAAGATGTCAGCAAAATGACTGGAAAAATGTAATTTTCTTTCTCCCCAGAAATATTATTAAATACTTACAGCATAACAGTACACGTGGTAGATTCCTAAAGGATCATTTCCTTTCTCTGCTGCTCTATAGCGCCTTCCATTCCAAGTACTTCAGGTTTCTTTTATTTATTTTCCTTTTATACCATATAACTCCCTTGTCACTCTCTATATTTTGTTAGGATACAAAACAGCCCACTCAGCAATTGTTTTGCATTCACACCTTGCATTTGAAAAGAGGAAAAAAAAGCTGCAGTATGAAGTGCAGCTGAGGACAGGCAATATAATCTGTCTTACTTGTGTTTCACTCTATGGAAAATAACTGGCACTATTAATGAAGTCAACTGCACTTCATCCTAAGCAAAGATGGCAGAGTTCAAGTGCTTTTAAGGGAGAGAGAAATAAAACTGGGTAGATTTAAATTGTGAGCACAGGAAGAGGTTAAAGAAGACTTTTTTTCTCCTAGTTTTGAAGAATGTTTAGTCTGGAAGATAGAATAGGCACAAGATTTCCTATCTCAGAGAGTGCCACCCTTAAGGCTTACATGTCCCTGGATAACAAAGGTGTCATTGTATATAAAAATATTTCAGGTCAGACATCAAAACTGAAAAGATTGGCACCGTCCCTATGTACTTTATATCTAAATTATCCCCCCTTTGTCTAAAGCAAAGTCTTACACACTGTTTTCATTTCCTCCTGAGAAAGAAATCATATATTAGATTGATCTAAAGGAGTAATAGTGATGTTTTTATAGACACGTTCCTACTGACTGTTGCCTGTTTCCTGAAAGCACTGACCTGTGCAGGTGAAAACACAAAGTGTACAAATGATGCAAGTTGATGAGGGGATAGAGGACACTGATTATTGATGGGGGGATGCAGAACACTGACCATTGCCACCTCTGATTCCATAACTCTCAGAACTTCTGGGGAGCCACTGGAGAGCCTGAATTAGTGCCTAAGTGGCAGACCCAGGTCCTGCTGGTAGAGAGGCCCAGAATTACTTCGTTCTCCTTCTCCATATAATTCCCCTATAACTCTCTATGGGAAAACTCCTTCTCATAGAATTCTGTGTTTCATCCTTGAGTGAAGAATGCTCTGTAACTTCCTTCTTTACAATTGGATCACCTTCCACCCATCCTGCTCTGAGTTGCAGCATTTGGCATTGTTTAAAAGGATACTAGTCTATTTTTGTGATCCTTGGCAGGGCCAGCTGCTCTTCATCACACAGAGAGGAGTAGCAATTCAAATGGTTATTCTGCCATTGATCTGTAGCTTAGTTTTAGAGGTCCTCCATTCACATCATCAGTTCACTTGCTCCTAATTAATTTGCTCAAACCATCAATAAATGATATCCCTTATTAGCAATCTCATAAGTGAGATTTATGGCCAGAATTGCTATCACAGCCATGGAGATAAAGGTTAAATCTGTCTTCTATAGATATTTAATTTGCCTCATCCATTTTACTAGCAGCTTTTATTTTTTCCCAGTATTTTTGTTTCTCACACTTTATATTAATTAATTAGAATTAATTCAGTATTGACAATGAAACTCATATTGCAGTAACCAGTAGAGTCTCCACATTAAAAATTAAACAATACATTAAAATACATACAAATTATGAATTGAAATAGGGAAGGAAAAGAGTCTTGAAACAGAGGCTGGATTTGAAATAATGTATTCTTATGTCAGTCTCGGGACATCTGCCCAGTGTGGAAGGCCCTGCACTTTAAATGCCAGATTTGTTTAATGCATTGTGACCAAGTATAATAGCTTCAATCACAGATCAGAATTCATAAAGCCCCACTCTTGTGCTTGGTCTCTTTCCCACTGGCATCTCTAGGTCTGTGTGGATTTAAATGAGGTGGTACAAAATTGGAGCTTGCCTGGGAAACCAGACCTCGCTCAGCCGTGCTTTAATAATGTTAATATTTTTAAAAGTGGTATTTTTTCAACATTAAACCATGCTTTAGAGAAGATCTTTGGTAATATTTTCTTTTTGAACAATGTGTTAAGAATCATTGCAAGGGAGAAAGGCAGTTTGGTTTATGGATGATGATGGAATTGTAGCTTCCTCTTGTCTGCAGTGGCAAATATGAGGTGAGTGGTAACTATTGAAAACAGAGAGTTTGTTAATGGGAATAAAAACACAAAAAGCACAGGAGAAAGTGAAGTCATAAATTTCCTGCAATTTCCAGAGTTATTAGACAGCTGATCTACTTGTGTGTGCAATGATCATTGGTTTTTCATCACTCAAACTTGAGAGTGTAAAGGAAAGCATTGAGTATTTATAAATATTATAATTTACAGTAGCTGATGTGCATACACAACAACAAGGTAACGACCTTCTACTGGGTTTTACTGGATTAAAAGATTAGCAAATAGTTATGTGTTTGCAGAAATATCTTTATCAGTTGAGAAGAAAATGCATTTTCTTCTCTTCATGAAAAATTACAGTGCAAAAGGTCATACACAGGTTGCTGTAAGCATCAGGCACTTTGGAATTCCACAGCACTGTGTCCTGCTTGTTCAGATCTGGGAATAGCAGTGAGACATGGATTAGCAGGTTAGAAATGTGTTTTATGTTAATTTGTATAAAACATGGGGGGAAATGCTGTGTTATATCTGCTGTCATACAGTTTTCTTGGCAAATTCTTCAGTATTAAAGCTGCTGTGAAATTTCAAACAAAATCATATAATCACCTCTTACCCCCACCGCTTCCTACCATAAAATCCTATAGGATGAGGGAAAAAATAATAGCCTGTCAAAATGTTCAAGCAATAGGGTGGGGAAAGGACTCTGACATGCAGGCAGCCATTCCAAGCAGATGTTTTGCCCAAACATGGGATCCTTCATGGCAGAAAGAGAGGTCACACAGCCTTCCTCAGGCATGGAGTTCTTTCTGCAAGACAAGATTTATGGCTCTGTTGCCTGTTCCTCTAACAAGATAATTCCTGTCAATATGACAAGTTGGTGGGTGAAGCAAGACCCTGGATTAAACGTTCTGCTTTTGTGCCAGGTGGGAGCACGTGGGTTCTCTGCAAGGGGTGTGCACAAACATCCTGCTCCAGGCAAACCAGCATCAGGGCAAATTCTGGGCAGTGCCAAGGGCAGTGGCCTCTCTTTTGGATAAACAAATATATAAACACTCAATAACAGCAATCTCATGGTGCAGAACTCCATACAGAAACAAGAAATCCTCCTGGTTCAGTTTCAGGGAGGCTGCTCCCACAACTGAGAATCAGGGAATTATAGAAACATAGAATATCCTGAGTGGGAAGGAACCCACAAGGCTCGTTGAATCCAGCACCTGGCCCTGCACAGACCCCCCAACAATCCCACCGTGTGTATAGATAGCACTGTCCAAACACTTCTTGAGCTCTGTCACATGGGTGCTGTGACCATTCCCTGGGGAGCCTGTCCCTGTGCTTAACCACCCTGTCAGTGAAGAAACTTTTCCTAAAATCACAGCTGGTGATTCCCAGCCCTCTCTTTTGTCTGTGTCTCTCTGCAAGCTGATATTGACTCCCTCCTCCCGCCTCGGAGGGAGTCAATATCTCCGAATTAACAACTTCTTCTCTCCTGTAATTGCACAGTTCATTCCTCTTGAAGCTGTTACTCCAGATAATTCTCACTGTGCCTACTGAAGTTACTTTTGGCCCCTACTCTCCTTTGCTAAAGGCTGATTCTCCTCCACTGTAAAGGGTACCAATTGAAAACACCAAGTAGATGATTTGCATCACAAATGAGCCGAGGCTCTACTGAAATAGCTCTGAACTGCCCAGGATGAAATGCAAAAATTTGGTCTCTTCCTCAGTTTTGACAATGTAAAATGTGTTGGGAGGCTGGATCTCGCTTGGTTTGTCCAGGCTGGGTTGGAGCTGGTGTCCAGCTGAGCGGCCAAACACGAACTGGGAGAACAGCTGCTCCGAGCCTGAGGCACAGTGGGCAGGAGAGCATCCTCTGCCAGAACGGCAGGGCTGGAGCAGCACAGCTCATTGCATCCCTGGCTGGGTCTCTGCACCTCTGCCAGCTCTCGAGGAGGTACTCAGACCTCATAATATCATCAGCTTTTTCTTAGGAGGGCATGAATCAGACCAGCCTTTTCAAGCCTTTGTCATATGCCAAAAAAAAAAAAAAAACCTAAAAAAAATCAAAAAACCCAAAAACAACAAAAAGCCTTTTTTAAGGTTAAAACATTTTCAAGAGCCAACAAATCCCAGATATTTATATATATATATATATATGCATGCATTTATGTACATGTATTATTCATCCTCTGAAGATTTTTGCATGAGTGCTTGTTTTGGCTGAGGTAATTTTCTTCCCATTGGCTGGTGTGGGGCTGCATTTTACATTTGTGCTGAGCACAGCATTGATGATATAGAAATGTTTTTGTTATTACTGAGCAGGGCTCATACAGAGCCAGGTCCTTTCCTGCTGTTTAGGCTGTCACACTGGGGAGGAGCTTGTACTTTAGCAACAGGTAAAAGGAGGTGTTGAATAGATGTTTTCTGCTCCCCCAGACTAGCTTCTGTGAGGAGATTCTGGAGTTCATGATCTGTGTTCCCATCTTTAAGATCGTTGTGTTAAAGCTGATCTTGTCAAATTAATCCTTTAAAAACACAGAGAACAGATTTTTGAACTTTCAGTCCAATGTCTTCATCTTTATTCGCAGTTTATGTTCATCTTGTAACTTGCGCTTCCTGGGAATCTTAGCAACTCAGGACATATAATAAATTCACTGATTTTAGAATTCTGTGAGAGGATTATTAAAGTCCTTATTACTACTAAAATTTCCATGGAACTTGGATTGTCTGCTGATTGTTCATTGTATCCTTATTTATAGCAAGTTTTCTAATTTTTTTCAGCACTTATCAATAAGAGAAAAACATTTGGCTGGTTTGAATACATTTGGCTGGTGTACTTAAAAAGAAAATACCCAGGGCTTCAGAACCGTCTCGTGTCCTTGTGAGCTGGCTGTAAATAGGACACTTGGAAATGAAGCATCCTGGTTGAAAGGGGTGGTTTCAAAGGATGCCTTGGCCCTTTCCTCCTCGCGGTGCAGTGACATCAAAGAAATCCCATTTCTTCTGAGGGTTTGTATTCTCCAGGGACTCTGTCGCCTGGAACAGGATTGCACACTCAGATGATAGCGCATAGCAGTGAGTGATGAAAATATTTTACGTAACTTGAAACTAAATTGAATTGCAGAAGGATATGGATGAGTGATGCAGAGGAGGAGGAGAGGAGAATCGTGTAAACAGAAATGAAAACTTACGTAAGAGCTGAATGCTGGGTCAGACTGAAGTGTCAGATCTTTTCTGTCTCAGCTGATACTCAGTTCTTAAAAAAGAATTCATGGAAACCAGGCATGCTGAGAGTATAAAGTATGGGACAGTTCCCTGGTTTTGTTCTTCTCCCTGCACTTTGACTGGGAGGTGAGAAGAGCGGTGTTAATGGGGCTGTGTTCATGCTGCAGTCTGCTCTCAGATGCTTCTGACAAAATCATGAAAACACACTGCTGACCTCAAGCACTGCTTTCGTACATTGAAAGCTTTGCCTCAGCTGCCTCAAGACCCTGGTGGAGCAGGTGAACATCCCTGAAGGAGCTGTGGGTATTGTAATGAGAGAGAGGCTTATGCCTTTATTAGTGTTCAGCTCTTTATTAAAAGATTAATTGGGCAGGGGGCTCAACACTGAGCTCACCCCCGCTGTTGCAGCTTTCCTGGTAGCCGAAGGGAGAGAAGGCGTGCAGAGTCTTTCCCTGAAGTCTTCGTGGCACCCTGGTAGCCGGAGGTGAAAAGCTGTGCAGTCTGTATCTGAAGTCCCGATCAGCAGACTGTCCTCTCTCCTTTCCTGCTGGCACTCTGGCAGCCAAAGGCTGAGGGGATGTGCAGAGCCTGTTGCCGGAGTCCAGCAGGAGCTGTCCCCTCTCCTGGCAACACCAGGAAGTGTTGCTCCTTTGCTCCTGCTTCCCACAGCCCAGTCCAGTCTGGTGCTCTGGAAGCTATGGTGACAGGTCAGACATAGACTGGGGATGTGGTTCCCTTTTCCCCAGCCAGCGCACCCATCCAGTCCCCTCCACTGTGCCCAGCCTTCCATTTAGGGGTGTTTTCATCCCCAAAACCTCCTCCCATGATTCCAGTGGTCCCTCTATTTTGTATCCCAGTCCTAGAGTGGCAGTGTGGGTGGAGGGTGTAGGTGATTCTCAAGAGCAATTAGCTAATTAGCATTTCAGTGTCAGTACTTAGCTCAATTCAGCAGTGTCCCCATGGGAACCAGGAAGGTCCTTTTGTTCATAACAGGTATGGAGTGGGTAGAAGCCGCTATTTCAATTTGTCTCTATTTCTCTCCATCCAAATGAATTCAATGTGGCAATAAATTTAATTTTTCCCGGGTTGTTTTGCCTGTGATGGTAATTGTAATCTCCCTGTCCTAATCTCAGCCCAATGAATTTTTCCAATTTATTGTTTCACCTTTTCATGGGTGAGGAAAGGCATGGTGACAGAGTGGCTCAGAGGGAGGCAGGGAGTCTGGAAGGACTGTCCCAAACCCTTCTTGGGGTTGTGTGAAAATGCAAAATTGTAAAACAGGGAGTCCTGGTTCCAGCCAGGAGAGGTTTAATTTTTTCAGTGGCCACGAGGGCTCATGGCCAAGACCTGGAGTTTATTCTATACCACCCCAAACCACTCCTGGGTACAGGGTAAGGGGTCCTTGGGAAGGACCCAAAGGGCATTGCTGGGGTTTTGGGGGAGCTGCTGTGGAGACAGAGGGAGTTAGAGAGCTGAATCTCAAGGCATTATCCAGATGGTAACGTTATGGTCTTTCACAGCTGACTTGGAAGTTTAGAAGGCAGCTCTAACTGAAAGCAAGCAGGATAAAACTTAAAAAAATATTTTTTATGCCTTTCTTGCATTATTTTAGTGACAAATAAGCTACTATACAGCCAAAACTGATTAAAATGTGAACCAAGCTCTTGAAAATTTCAGAACGTTTCCTTTCATTCAGACACACTAATCTTTCCATATGTGTTTTAAGAAGCTTCTTCCTGGTTCCCTTAAGAGGCTTTTACCATCAGCAAAAGAGTAAATCGTGTCTTAATGTGCAGAGGTGTTCCTTTAGAGGCACTGCTGTTATGGGATGAATACCATTAAGTTCAAGAGTAATGATAATAGGATGAAGCAAAGTACTGGCAGAAAATGGAATATACCAGGCCCCACAATGGCATGCAAACAAAAGGAACAGAGAAATCCTGCCTAGTTCTTTATCTTTTCTGGCCTTGTTTTTTTTTTTTTTTTGCCAAGTTACAAGGTCTCTGTATCTAATTGTGGATCAAGGTCTTCCCCTTCCCCAGGAAAGAATAGGGCTGTGCAGCCCTTGGGTCACATCACTTCTGTATTTGCCTCTTGTTTCACCCTCCCCACCCTTGAATATCCTCTTTGTGGCTGTGCTAAAAAACCCTTGGGAGCGAGACAATATGATCAATTCAACAGGAAAAACACTACAACAAATTAAAAACACCCAAAACAAACAAACAAAAAATGCAACAAAAAATCCAAACCAGCTGAATTTCATGCATGATCAGATAAAGAATGCTTGGATTTAGCATCAAAACCTTGATGTCAACCAATTTTATGCAGTTTTTTAGCTAAGAATTGCATTTGGAGAAAGTAGAGGGTGAGTGGGGTTTATAAGACATCCAGAAATTCAGAAAAAGCAAGCAAATAATAGATGGGGGGAAAAATTCACTGATGCCTGAATAAAATCAGCAATTCTAAGGTATAAATAAGGCCTGAGTAAGACTGGCAATTATAAGGTAATAGTATAACATAATAATATAATATATTTACAAACCCCTTTGCCTTACTGCATAAAATTCAGCTAATTTCTTTGCATCTATTTAAAAAGAAAATAAAAATCGTTTTAACTCTGGTGATGTGAAGGGTTAAAACACTTCAAAAACATGCTTGGTGTATGAAAATGGTAATTCCAGTCCTGTTCTAAACAGTGGGATTGAAAGTCATCTCAGAAAATCGTGTTTTGTGTTCTGTGATATTGCCAGGCCCTCTTTGCAGATCAACAATTTGTTTATATTCTGGGGTTAGGCTAAGATTCAGATAAGAGCCCCCATTTTCAGTTCTTTCTTCTAACTGAAGTGATAGGTTTTGCAGTTTGTCAGTTGCTGAAATGCTTTGTATGAAGAGCAAAAAATAAATGTTTCCTTTGAGTGAGGGGCAAGTAATTCTGTGTGAATATTTGGGGCTTTTTTCTTATGTAAAATAATACTTTTTTAAAAATTGAATTTCTAGAACTCTCTTCTGAATGAAGCAATATCTGTTGTATTTTTTTAAATTTTTCTAGAATGCAAGACAATCCAGGCTGCTATGCTGGCTCTGTGTTTGCCCTCTGTTTATAAACAGTGTTGAGGATCATCCATCATCTGCCCTGGACTTCAAAATGATGACATCTGGACTTCATCCTCACAATGCTTTAGCACTGACACTTCAAACAAACACAGAAAATGCTAAAAAAAAAGCACAACTCACAACAATTCCACAAGCATATCATCTGTGTGCAAACAAAAGGCTAAAATATTAATTTTCCTGGAAATAATTAAAGTCTTGGGTTTTGTGGGTTTTTTTGGTTGGTTTTTTGTTTTTTTTTTCTTGGGGTTTTGTTTGTTTGGTTGGTTGGTTGTTTGGTTTTTTATTTTTGTTTTTGTTGGGTTTTTTGTTGTTGGGTTTTTTGGTTGTTTTTTTTTTTTTGTCTTGGTTTGGGTTTTTTTTTTTCCCTCTTCCCTTTTCCTGTCTTTAACTTATTGAACTATTTAGTTAAGGCAGCCTGAAGGCACAAAATTACAGATGGTGCTCACTCATCCTAAAATTGAAAACTTCCTCTTTCCAAAGGTAATTGTTTCCAGTTGATACTTGCCACTTGAAGGGGATAAGTCAATCATTTCTAGAATGAAAATAGCTCTTATATTCCTGAGAAGGGAAACTCCCTCACAAGGAGGGAAAAGAGATTGCTTCTTTCCTTCACCTAATTTTAGGTGTCACACCCACACACAGAAACTTTGGTAGAAACAGCCAAAAGTAGCAAGAGTTCCTTGATATTTATAGTCCATGAATGCAAAAATGTAAGTGGGAAAAGTGTATCATATATTTGAAAATATTCAATATTTCAAAACTTTCTTACAAAGGCTCATCTTAGAGGTCTAGAGCCTGTAGCCTTTTTGAAATTTGGAGAATTTTGAACAGCAAATCATGGAACAACTGCAAGAGTATGTTAAGACAATATGTCATTTACAGTGGGTTTGATTATGTTTCTTACTCCCATTGAAAAAAATTAATTTCTGAATAATGGTATCTATTTAAATAAATATCTTTACAGTCAGAAATTGGTTAGGTTCTTTCTATGACTTTTGATAAGCTTCTTGAGGGCATGCTGGCTTATAAGGATGTTATAATTCTTTAGCAGCTCCAGACTGGGAGTAGGAATCTCTGGTTTTTGCCTTTACTGCTCAGCACAGATGCAAGCCCAGACCTTTGAGGGAAATGAGTTGTGCCTTTTCTCACTGGGTTTAATAAATGTATACAGACAGTAAAGGCCTGCTGAGTTTTAGGAGTTCTGCATCTATTTCAGCTCTGAAAAATATCTCTTTTAGGGTTACAAATTTCTTTCCTTTTGAACTTTTCTGCTTTCAGTTTCCTCTCATTGCCTTTTTCTCCCAACTCTTCTCCCGACCCTTTTCCCAGGCTTATATTGTCACTGTTTGCCCTCTTGGAAACAAACAATTGACAGCTTCTATTTGTGTCTTTAAAGAATAATTTTGACAGCTTTTATTTGTGTCTTCTAGCTATTTCTGAGCTGTTTCTGTCTTCTAACAAGCAGAAAAACTGCCCTGAGTGCAAACTTGCAAGTGATACAAGCAGCTTTGCACGCAAGCTCTCAGAAAAGTTTCTCTGACTGAGATCTGAGCAGCAAGACCTAAATCTGGTGCTTAATTTGAATCATCCCAGTGAGCTGGACGCAATCAGTAGGTGCCTTTGCTTTATTCAGGAACAAGCACACTCGAGGTTATTCCTGTTCCTGTCAAAACAAGGCTATTTCCTACTGTCTGTTTGCACCTTGATTTACTTTAGCTGATTCTGATAAGGGTTGCACTTTAGGACATGTGAAATTAGCAGCAGCTACCTAAAATCTGTGTTCTCTCAGAGAAACCAGGTGCTTGTATGTCCAATTTATGACTCTTTTTTCAAGGGGAGTAAGGAGGAACGAGGCCCAAATCACAGATTTGTAAAATTATTATAAATGTTCAAGGGAAGGCATAAGAGCTGTATTTCTAGTAAAAGGTGGGGCGGGGGAGGGAAAGGGGAAAAAAAGAAAATAAAAGAAAAGGAAATGAAGAACCTTCTCCAGAAATGGGAGAGAAAGACTCCACACACAAAACATCCAGGTCCATGGAACACCTTGGGGCTCCTGAGGTATTACAGGATCTGTCTCAATGTCTGACTTAATAAAACTCAACTGAAAAACTCCTTGTGCTTTTCAGGACTCCTGTTTTGGAATTGAAAAAGTGTTTGCAGTCTGGAAATCTTGTCCATGTTTTGGTTTTTTTTTCTCCCGCTATGCCGGCTGCTCTAGGAAAAGTTGTTATCTCCTGCAAATCTTTCTCCTCAGAAAAAAAAGGAAAAAAATGTGTATTTATGCTGTTTGGTTTGGTTGGGTTTTTTTCACTTTCGGGATTGATTCACAGAAGTAAAAACCTCATTTCTATTTTAACAGAACTCTAAGGGATATAAAACCACTTGTAAATCCCTCTACTTTCTGAAAAAGGAGGTAAGGGCTAACAAAGTTAAAGAGGCCACTTTAAAAAGAAACTAAAAGATAAAGCACAGCATGTGCCTAAGTATTTTGCTGACTATGATCAAATTAGGCATATTCTTGAGTGAAATGAGGCCAAAACGTCCTCGTTCTCCCTGCTGGAAGGTTCAGGGGGTATGGAGGTGCCAAGGAAAGGCTTTTAAACAAAACTGTGTTAAGTGAGTAATTCCAGTTTCCTGGCACAGCCTGTTTATGAGAGAGGGAGGCTGGCCCACGATAAACACACTGCAGAGGAACTCTGGAATTATTTCATGCTTCCATTGCAAACTTTGTGAAAAATATCAGTTAAACCCAGGCAAGTTAAAAATTTACACTATTATACACAAATTATAGCTATTTTGTATCTTCACAATATAATTTAAGTTGTTATTTTGATTAAGGTTTCTTGATGCTGAAACTAAAAGCATAATGTTTAACATAATTTAAGTTCAAAGCTGAAGATAAAAACCTGAGAGTTTTACCATTTGTGCCTCCAGTTCTCCTCTCCATCCCACCCCAAGGAGGATGGAGTGGTTTAACTAGGAGAACTAAATTGGAGAATACCATTCCCAAACCATGGCAAGACCCTCTAAAAAAGTGATGGCTGAAATTTTGCTTTTTCTGTCTGTAGTATAAGACATAATAAGGAGAACTGCATTAACTGAGCAGGAACTTTGTTCATTGTGAAAACTGGTGGTTCAAAAGCATACAGGTAGTAGATAGCATGATCAAGAAATATACAGAAAATTTGCCCATGAATCACAGAATATTTGCAGAGAGATTGAAAATCAGTTTCAAACAATCAATTTTTAAAAGTTGTTGTAATAAACACCTTGACACTCAGCACCTGTGGAAAGCAGGTCTTTCTCACCACGTTTTTTTCTCCCAAATTTTCTTATGAAAAAGAATGCTTAGAGAGAAGAAAATAGCAATTACCCTTCCCTTTTTATTTTGTTTTTTAAGTTCCAAGATGCCTCCAGAAACTGATAACTTGTAAGGACACAAAAGTTAACCTTTCTCAAAACATAGCTCTATTTAGTCATTATTCTTATGCTGAGAAAGAGAAAATGTATTATAATAGATAGCACTAGAAACAGTCTGGTAACTTGAAAAAGCAGCCCAGATCAAGGCAGTGAGAGTGCTGAGTGGAGAGAAGGTGATCTCATTAGTAAAACAAAGCCTGAAGTGTCTTTACAGAAGGATGGATTATGTTGACAATCAAGTGAAGGATGCACTTGAAAGGCAAAGGTGCCGCTGGGATATTTGAGCGTGGTGCTCTGAGACAAAGCTTGATTAAAAAACTGAGAGTGCAGTCAATCCTGCATAAATGTAGGATTGTGTCCTGCTGCTCCCCTCACAATGGCTCCTTTATGGGCTGCCTCCTGCTCTCTGTGCTGAGCCTCAGCTCTGACAGGACAGGTATGACTTGGACCCTTGAAGATTTTAACTGCTGGGTTGTTGTGTTGTATTTTTTTAAACACACTTCAGATCTCCCAAGGAACACAAAGGCTTAGCTTGTTCTGAACCCAGGTTTTTAAAATTCCCCTCAAGTATAAAGAGGAAAAATTAGTACTTCACTACCTGAAATACAAATAAAGCATCCTTTGACTACAATTATTGAACCCTGGCAAAATATTATTTTAAGGTGGGTAATCTGATGCTATTTCCATGCTAAATAACACTCAATCCCTATGATAGTAATGTGAAAACTCACTAGCTGAAGCAGGGGGTGTGTGAGGGCGACTTATTGCTCATGATAAAAGCAAAGAAATGCAGTTAAGCAGCAAGAAAGGAAAACATTAAATTAATACATTTCCCTTGTTGTTTTAACAATGCCTGTTTATTGTGGAAGAAGAAAGGGGAGATTAGGACATCTCACTTCTGGATTAGGAAAAGGTCTCCATCACACCCATCATTTTCCCAGAGTATATTGTTATATTTTGCCTGAACTCTTCTGCTATGAAAGAGCTGCTGTCTTAAGTGAAAATATACTACAATATTTCAGTTTCCAGTGTACAGAAGTTTTATTGTTTCTGTGAAATTGTTGCTTTGGTCTCTGCCCAACTCTTGAGTTGCCTGAACACCTGATGCCTGCATTTGCAGTGTCTCTCCCTGCAGAGATCTCACAGAGGTCCCTCATCTGCTGAAGCCACTGGAGTTCCACACTGATGCAAGAGGAGCATCTTTGCCTTTGGAGTGGGAGCTCTGCTCACTATGCATCCAATGAAAATTTTTATTTTGTTGAGTCAGCTCAAAGCACAAAGTGCTTGTTAGTTTTCCCATCCAATGTTGGACCTCACTCAACAAATAATGAATTGTGGGTGTGTTGTGCTTCCATCCTTTTTCACCTTTACCACTTGCTAATTTTGGAACTTGCAGTTTATAATTACAGCACTGAGCCAGGGCTCTTGGCTTGGGAAATGAGAATGTTTTAAAGGGAAGCTTAATAGCTGCATCGTTTTTGAATATGCTGTGAAGAGCTGAGTCTGACCTACATTAAAAGCTTTTCATTCTGCAAATGAATAGAAGGCCCTAACACTGAGGGAAAAGCACATATTAATTTCTCTCTAAACCATTTGGATCCACAGAAATAGAAATGGAAGGGGTTTTGTGGGACCTCTCAGTGCTTGTTTCAGGATGTTATGGGGCAGTGCACTTTGTCAGGGTTTGAGTCAGTGCCTGCTGAAGTAACCTGCTGTAAACTGGACTAAGCAGACAATTTGCTTTGCCCTAAAACATCTCCTGAATGCCAGCAAATTAAAAGCCACTTTTATATTACATGTTTAAATAGTTGTTAAGTAATATAGGTAAAAGAACAGCTGATAAAGTTATTTGCAAGATTTTTCTGATGCTGCATCAGAGAGTTCTGTCTTTTAAGCAGAAGATATCCTTGACACCCTGGTTCAGAATCTGCATTTCTTGTCATGAAGAAGGGAAGCTTTTTATAAGGAGGAAGGAAGGAAAATTGAGAATAATTTCCTTTCTTGAGGCTGCACCTACAATCAAAGGAGGATACCAACTATTGCAAAACCCTGAGCATGGGGAATTTTACTCCAGAGGAATTGAGTGATCAGGGTTCTTCTCCCTTTTTCTTGGGTTATTAAATAGTCTCTCAGAGTAAACCATCTGTCTAATGATTTTCCATGGACTGATACTTAGCTCTGGGAAAGGACAAACTCATTTTTCCAAAATTGCCACTGAATTAGGGTGTTGCATACCCCATTGCTGGGGACATGGCCTACTGCAGAAAACACTACAATTCAATTATATTGGTAAATGCAGTATTATTTGTGAAATAAAGATGCCTTATTAGAATATTTAGCCTTCTTGGATCTTTAGAGAATCATCAAACAAAGTAACTCCTTATTACCTCAGTAAAAAGGAATTAATGAAAGAGCAGAGATATCAGAAAGGTCTGAAATGAACTTATTATGAGGTATCCTGATGTCAGTAGAGAGTTCAAAAACATTTACATTTGTCACCTGGCTTGTCACCTTTGATAAGTCCTTTCTTTACTCCCTCCTTATTTCACCCATGGCAATCCATCCCCTTCAGTTTCTCGCTAGCTTCCTCACATGTGCTTATTCCTCCCAAGCACAAAGCAGGGAAATGGATGTTTATGACTATTTACTAAACTGAAAAATAAAACTCTTTGTTGAACTGGAATAACAATATTTTGGTCCTTCATGTAAAAAGGCTAAAAACATGAGCCAAAAAAATCCCCAACATATTTTCAGTCTTAACAGTACTTGAGAATCTATTGTACATGATACTTCTTGGGGTTCTTTTTTTTTTTTTCTTAAAGAGTAGGTAATTTGTAAAACAAAATGTCAAAACTATGAAACCTAAAAGAACATTTCCTTGTGAAATTCTGTATTTTGATATTTTATAATGGAATTCTTCCTTGAAAAAATATTGGCCATAATCGGACATAAAATGCTTCTCAGTGTAACTTGAATTCATGAAAATATGAAGTTTTCAGTGAATTTACTATCCATAGAAAATTTGTGGCCATACCTACATACAAACAATGAGTAACAATTACTATTAAAAAACTTAGGAGTTTTATTTCCACTGGACAGTGGGAATTACTCCTATTGATGTTGTATGCTTTGGCTTAAAATTTACACTGTTTTGTTAAAACAATTTCAAAATACATTCTGATTTCAATAAATGCCCCTAGTGCTTCTGATGAACAGTGTGTTGTCTGCAATCAACTTTGAAATTTAAAACCTTTGGATTTAGCTGGGATGTTCAAATTAATTCAATGTTAGATTTATCTATTTATCTCATAGAAATATCTTTAATCTCTTGAAATTTCTCATCTAAAGGCTATAAAATAACAAAGTGTATAATCTTGCGAGATCTCTTCCCTATTTAATAGGAGAAATAGTTCCGGCCTACTCGCTCTCTTGAGGGTTTATTTATTTCATGGCAGCTTTCAGGCTCAGCTCAAATTTGCCCATGAACATCAAGGCCATTCACCATTTGGCTGTACCCCTAGGTGTTCTTTATCTGAGTTCTGATGGTGCAGCTCACAGTTTCAGAGTTAAAACACCACTTGAAAAGTCATCTGCACCTCTCTTGTGCATTTCTTTTGGTCAAGGAAACCACCCCAGGACTCCTGGCACCGGACTTCATCTCAGTCAGTGATGGAAACACCACAGGTATTAGCCAGTCAGGCACCTCCCAGTGGGTGCTATTTTGGGAACAAGTCAATGGATCAGATTCTCCTCTCCCAACAGCTCTGAAGCTCGTGAGAGTTTGCCTTTGTCTCCAGGGGGCTCGGCTCTCTGGCAGTTTCTCTGGCAGAGAGCCATCCTAGAGGTGAGGCTGTTAGACAGTGCTCTCAAGGTACAAAAAAGCCTTCAAAGCACTGTGGCAAACCTGTCTCTAACTTTCTTAAGGTCTGGAGTGAGGGCTAAAAGTTATCAGGGGAAGAAGGTGGTAGCCTTTGTTTCAGATGAACACTCTTCATCTTCCCTTCTTCATGTACAAAAACTCTACAAAATTGTTTACATTTACAGCCTCAACAACAAACAAACAAAAAAAACCCACAAAAAAATTGCATATTTGTAATGGATTTGTAATTAATTTAGTCATTACATGTCCTGAAGATGTTGACTGAGATCTCCAGTCCTGGGAATGGCAGAACACTGTGGTTAGGGTCATGGGGTCAGCTGTGAGGGCTACAGGCTGTCACCCAGACCAAGGGTCAAAGTGACCCTGCTACCAGCCTGTTCCCAAACTGAGTTTGGCCAGAAAGCATCCAGAAGGGTAAAGTGTTTTGTTTTCATGAAGGGAAAAGTAAAACTTTGGATGTCTTTGAGGATGTTCATAGGGAATGACAGAGCAAGCTGGAAGAAGGTTGCTTGAATACTAAGGGGAGAAAATAGGACAGGATAATGCGGAAGACAGATGGTAGGAAGAGAAGTAAAACTGTGATGCACAGCTGAAATTCATATGTAAAACAGGGATTGGAAATCTGTGGGGTGGGAATGAAAGAACTGTAAGAAATGTCACACTGGGGAGAAATGGTTGTGGACAATTGGGAAGCCAAGAACAGGGAATTTATGGGGAAAATGGAATGGCCTGCAGCATCACAGGACTGCACAATGTTTAAGTTCGGGAGGGGAAATGCTGAGGTAACTCGGAGGGGACAGCAAGAACTTCAGAGGGGAGGAATGGTGTTCCCTGGCATCACCAGGGAATAGGGCATAAAATCAACAATTTGGGGGTAAAGTTTAGGAGTTTTATTTCCACTGGACGGTGGGAATCTGTGCAGTACATATAGTGGATATTTTTGGTGGGAAAATCTGAGGGCATCTCTAGGGGGGGATAGTTGGTTTTGGGAAAAGGTGGGAAAAGTCTGACGTAACTTGGGAAGAAAGTGAAAGAAAATTTTTTTATAAAAACCTGAGGTAATTTTTAAAGGCCAGAAAGAAAAATTTTGAGGTAAAACCTGAGGTCATCTGCAGGGGAGTAAATGAATATATTTGAGGCAAAATCTGAGGTAATAGTATGGGACAAATAAGGAAAGTTTCTCAGGGAAAATCTGAGGAGAATCAGTAGGGGGGGAAAGGGATATTTGGAGACAAAATCCAAGAAAATCAGGGTTTTAAGGTTTTTCCTGTTTGGCCCTTGGATTTTCTGAAGTTTACACTTAATATCTCTAGCAGACTGTCTTAAAAATTAATTAATTAGTTGGTTTATTCTTATCTCAGACCTTGGGTCTAACGATGGGTGGCGATGCATTTCATTCTTTAAACGCTTTAGAAACTCAGATGGTGTTTTGGAAGGCCCCTGCTTAAGAGAATATAGGGTAGACTTGTTTATGGTCTTTGGAATAGCTCTTTTTATTCCTGTTACTATCTACTCTTGATAATCAGTTAATTTCTTTACCTCTGCTGATATGTTAGAATTCTATTTTGGGTCTTGGAGGAGAAAATACTCTTTTACATCTAGCTGCATGCTTTTGCAGTAATCTTCTGCAAAGGTGGCACTTTGGGGCTTAAATCAGAGGTAATATATAGATGCAGATGATGATGTCATGAAGGGAAAATGTGAGGTAATCCCAATGGACTAGAATATTTTGGAAGGAGAAATCTGAGGTAATCTGTAAGGACCACAATGAACACTGAGGGAGAGATGGGTGCCCCTCGTGATGAAGAGGAGGTGTGAGGGTCACTGAGGGGCCCTGAGTGTTCCTGAGGGGAGGTGGATGCCAGCTGTGTTACTGTCTGGCACGGCAGGGCACAATTCCTGCAGACATTTTTGGAAGGAAAATCTTTTTTCTATGGGAGAAAATTGCTTTTGGGGAAAGGTCTGAGGTAATTTTTGGAGGTTGGGCAGAGAAAATTTTTTGATAAAACCTGAGGTAATTTTTAATGGTCAGAAGGAACATTTTTTGGGGAAAAATCTCAGGAAATCAGCAAGGGACTGAATGAATATTTTTGGAGGTAAATCTGAGTTTATCTGTAAGGACCAAAATGGTCAGTGAGGGTGAGATAGCTCCCCAGGTGATGCTGAGGGGATTTGAGGGTCACTGAGAGAATACGAGTGTCCCTGAGGGGACATTGCTCCCTGGGTGAATGGCAGGTGTCCCATGTGTCACTGAGGGAATAACAGGTCACTGAAGGAATGGCTGATTCCCCAACTTCTCCTGAGGGGCCCTGAGTATCCTCGATGGACAAAAGATGTGAAACCCAAATCTGGGCAAGAAAACAAAACTCTACAGTCAGCTACAGAGCAGGTGTTTGTATATTGAGAGCTGGGAGTGAGGTGGGTCTCCCTGGCAAACCTCACTCAATGTTGTTTTACCTTCAAGTTTCATTTTAAATTGTAATGTCCCCGTTACAAGGTGTCATTGGCATACTCTTATTTGTGTAAAGCTCTGTCATGGTTCTGTGAGTATGTGTTGATTTCACTTCTGTGGCAGTTTCTTTGTGATCCTAAGTCTCCTAGTGGTCTTTTGATGAAGACATCGGTAATGTTTCTTAGGTTTGAAATTTTTAACTCTAGCTTCTGGACATGTCTGACGCCTCTTGGTTTTTTCAGTCTAACTTTTTTTTAGCTAATTCTGCAGTATGCACGTTCCATTAAAATTTGCTGTTTTGCTTGTTATCTCCCTGGCTTTGCACTCTTGCTTGTCTCACCTGCCCATCTTGGTCCACTATTGTTTGTTACAGTTCCTTGGTATAATGTAACGTGTAGCCTTTTGTTACATACCACTTAGGCTTCAGGGGCCACTCGTGCTCCCCTGAGTGGGAATATGAGGCTCATTTGAGGGGAGGCAGGTGCCCCGTGTTCCTCTGAGGGGACACGAGGGTCACTGGAGGGTCGGTGAGTGCCCTGCGTGTTGCTGAGAGGGCACAGAGTCACTGAAGGAGTGGTGTGTGCCCTGCATGCTGCTGAGGGGTCACAAAGGTGATTTGAGGGGGACGCAGGTGCCTGGAGTGTGGCTGAGGAAGCCGTGAGAGAGGCATGCGGGGTAGCCCGCATGTAACTGAGGCTGTGGCAGATGCCCTGCAGACAGGGAAGAAATTTGATTTGGGGGGACATTTGATGCATTTTGGGGACATCGGGCAGAGAAAATTTTGTGATAAAACCTGAGGTAATTTTAGAGGGCCAGAAGGAACATTTTTGATGTGAAATCCCAAGTAATCTGCAATGGGATGAATGAAAGTAAAATCTAAATTAATCTCAATGTTATAGAACTTTTGAGGAGCAAAATCTGTGTTAATCTGTAGGAGATATTTTGGAGAGGAAATATGAAGAACTGTTTGGGGAAGAGAACAAATGCTTTTGGGATAAAATTTTAGGTGGCGTATATATGACATAGCTAGGGGACATTTTGGAGGGAAAATCAGAGGCGCTCTTTTGAGGGGGACCAAAGCCCCTTTCTAATCAGAAAAACTGAAGTAACTTACATTAAAAAAAAAATAGCACTTTCCTGATGGGTGAATTTCGGGTAATTTAGAGGAAAACTGAGCACATTTGAGTGAGAGTCTGTTGTAACACAGCAGTCAGAAACAACATCTTTGATAGACAATCTGGAATAATTTAAAAGGGAAAGAGGTGACATTTTTACATAAAAACCTGGGATTCTTTATAAGGGTACTGTTGTGGGCAGAGTGGGAGCTGCAGAAAAAATCTCTTAGAAAAGCCTTCCTGATGAGTCATGAGGTGTAAAAATGACTGCCTTGCTTAATAAACTCCTCCAAGAGAAACCTGGGTGAGGGTAATACAATTGTAGCCTCAGATTATTTCACAGGTTAATGCCTAAAAGATTTTATAGATGTAACTAAAGCTTTATTCAATTTTCTTCAGAATAAAGGATAGCAAGCCACATAATTTCATGTAAGATTATATAATTGATTAAAATAACAATTGCACAAAAAATATCTTAATCAGAAATATTTGCTACACCATATAGATACTATAAAAACCAGTGTAGTATAATGCACTGTTTTCAACCGAGTATATTAAACCTACCAAAAAAAAAATCTCAATGAAAGTTCATGTCACAGGCATGCAAAAAGTGCAGAAAAAGTCTCCTCCAATTTTCTTTGAAAGGGAACTAAGGTGTGTCTACAATCAGGGAGGGATGAATACGTACATCATTGCAAGAATGACTATTTTACAAGACCAACTCCTAGTATTTGGGGGTGGCTGACTAGAGACTCAGCATATGAGGCTGTGCAGTCACAGTTCCCTTCAGGCACAGGGTCTGGAGCTTCTCTGGCCTGAGTGTGTCATGGTCCCTTGGCAGAAGCTGTGGCACAACGAGGCAAGAGTGGCAGTGTCTTCGAGCTCAAGAGTGGAATGGCGAGGCAAGAGCGAGCTTGGAGCTGAAGAGGGGCCAAGAGGGGCCCTCTGGGCACAGGGCAAACTTTTCCAGGCCAGGGCACCTTTAGGGTGCTGCGGCTGGCTTTGTGCTGCGTGACCTCCCTGTGTGCAGGGCTGGGTCTTTGCTGTGGTCGGCCTTTTGCCATTGTGCTCCTTTGGCTGCCTGGAGAGAGGGGCGACCCTGTAAGGAAGGTGAGAGCCCCTGTTTCCACACCTGGAAGGGGAAACAGAGCTCTCCCGGGCCCCAGTCCTGTTACCCTGTAAGCGGGGCAGGGCTTTTCTCCAAGCCCGGCAGCTTTCTGCCTGCTGCTGGCCCCTAGCCAGCGTGACCCCCTGTCGTCGGGGCGCGTCACAGCCCATGTCCCTGTGCCAGCCCTGGAGTGCCTCAGCGCCTCGAGGCCCCTGAGGTCTCCTTGGAGTGCACGGGCAGGGTCTGATGCTTTCCTCTCCTGTTCAGCATTAGGAATGGCTCCTAAGCCTGCACGGAACTTGCTCCCTCTTCTGGGACTGTCTTGCCCTCCCCTGTCTTCCCTTCCCCTGTCTTCCCCTTAGCTGGTGTGAGTGAGGAAGTATGTTTGTGCTTTAGCCTTCCCTTTAGAAACAGAGCAGCACAGCTTAGACTTCCCAGGAGGGAAAGAGGAGTTCTGTGCAGCCACAGGTGGGTGCCCAAAATGCACAGGTGGAGAAAGCCTCCAGCCTTGCCCCTGCTTTCTGAGGACAGCGCAAAGCTGCTTAGCAGCAGCGTGGGCACCGTGACCCGCCTGTAGCCGGGGCCTGGGTCGTGCTGGTGAGCTGCCGGCGTGCCAGCCCTGTACTCGGGGCACGTGTCAGGACCTTGCAGTGCCCTTTGTCCCCAGAAGCAGCCCCACCCAGGTCCCTGTAAGCAGGGCTGGGGATGCTCCTTTAGCCAGGGGACAGGAACCATCGCTCCCGGGCCCTTGCCAGGGGGCAGGTAGAAGAAGCGCTGTGCCGCAGGGCAGGCTCCCACCTTTGGTGCTGCTTTGGGCTGGTGCCGCCTCCCTGGCGGCCTTGTTGCCGAGGCTCCCGGGGCTCCTGCAGACGGCTGTGCTGCTGTGCTGCGCTGCAGCGGGGCCAGAGCCTGTCCCCAAGTGGGGACCCCATGGTGCTTGTCGGGCAGTGCTGAGCTGCGGGGGGCAGCCCCGTCAGTGGGGCTGTGTGCGTCCCCTGGCCTCGGCGGGCAACGGGAGGGACCCCCTGTAACCAGGTGGGTATCCCTGGCCCCAGCCTTTCAGAGGCGTGGGGTCAGGAGTCATGGGGCCAGGCATGTGCCCTCCCTGTCCTCGGGGCTGCACTCATGGCCCCTCGACTGCCTGACTCTAGGCTCCGGTTCCTGTTGCCCTGGGGGAAGGTCGAGCTCGATGGCTCCCTGGGTGTGCACCAGCCTGTAAGCAGGCTGTGGGTCTGGGAGCCTTTGTGCTCCCTTCAGCTGGCAGCCTGCGTGGGGTGCCCGTCCCGTTAGCGGGGAGCGCCCCAGAACTGGAGAGAAGGAGCATCCTTAGACCTTGGGGACCAGAGCCGCCCTGTAAGTCAGGGCCAGTTGTCTGTGGCCCCGGGCACTTTGCAGTCCAGGCAGTGGCTTGAGCCCCCTGGAAGCAGGGCTGCAGCCTCTTGGCCACTGCTTTGCATGCCCAGCTCCATTTGCCCAGAGGGCCGGGCTCCCAGCACGGCATGGGACTGTGTCGGATGTCACGATGGTGAGTCAAGCTGAACGTGAAGGCTTTTGGGCAGCTGCGGGGCTGTGTGGGTGGTGGCACAAGGATCTCACTGTGGGGTTGTTGGTGGCATTCCCTTTGGGAGCTGGGGCTCCTCAGGCCTGAGTGTGTTGTTGTCCACTGGTGGAAGCCATGGGAGAACAACATATATGTGCAAGAGTGACTTTATTTTCATTTTTAGCTTACTAAAACAGTCTGTGTTGATAACTGGCAATGTGTAAGTAGAATTTTCGCAGCAATATTTTCACAAGACAGGGTGTTTTTGCTTTGGTTGTTTTCCTTGGGTTAGTCCTGGAGCTTGTCTAAGATTCTCACACTCTAGGAAAAACAAACAGAAGAATGGTCTAACATGATTGTGTTTTCTGCCATTAACATTCACGGCTCTTTCCGGCCTTTCCAGTCACCATTTTAAGTTTTGGAAGTATATGTTCATGGGCAAGAAAGAAGATAACATTTCTGCCAGGATATGTACAGGATTTCCCAATTTCTAAATAGATATTTGAAGCACCAAAGTCTAGTTTGTAATTGCAGAGCAAGGAAGTTTCAGGCAGCTCAAACTTAATGGTAGCTGAAAATTACTCATGCTTTTTTTTCTTTTATCATCCATCCAGACAGCAGCTTCTTCTTTTGCATGCTTAAATCTGAATAGTTTCATTGTATAGTGCTTTGATTGATTTTTCTTATCTTCTGTGGTCAATTTCCTGTGTTTCATTTATGCAGGAGACTCTCCTCCTTCTGCTTATGTTTCTCATCCCGTTACAAGTGCACCGTTCAAAATTCAGTAGATTTTTTTCTAAGGGTCAGAGTCTGAGAGGTGAAGGTCTGAGTCCCTAAATTCAGGCTCTGAGACTGTGCTGAGCTCTCCTCCTCTCGCTGGTGAGGTGCCCCAAGAGAATTGAAGATGGGCACTAGAGACACTGGAAAAGCAAATGCAGTGGGGTTTTAGGTTGGGTCAAAGTTAAGCTGTTTAAAGGCAGGCACAAGTGCACTCTGCTGCAAACAAAAGAAGTCTTCCCCCTCCCTTTCTCTCTCTCCCTTTTCAGATAAATTTCCTTTCTTTCTGGATACTCCATTTGGAAGGGTACAGCACTGTGTGAACACTTCTTTAACACAGAAGCACTCTGATAATATTTCAAACCTGGATCATTTAAGTCAGAAACAAGGTAAGCCCAGTTCCTTCCAACAATGTATGTCTTTGTGCCTAAATTAAAAGTGCTAAACCTAAGTACCTGTGGTTTTTGTTGTCTTTGGAATGATATATTCATTTTGGGGCACATAGCATCAGTGCCACATTATTAAAAGAGGTAGTGTTGTTTTTCATATCTATCGGTGCATGGCAAGTTTTCCATGACACACTTAGAGAAGAACACAGTGGAAAAGCAAGATGGCTTCTTAACATTTGGTGTGCCAGGGACTTGGAAGATTTCACTTGGAATAGGTACAGGTGCTTTTCTCCCTGATTGTAGACCTAGAGGTGAATCCCCAGGCCACCACCAACTGTTTTTGATTTACAGTTGCCTTTCAGATCTGACTGGGCAAATGAATTAGTAGAGAACTTTAGTGTACAATTAGATCTCAGTAGGATTTAATAAGAACTGCCCAACAATTTTCTCAAAAATAAAGTTTTTTTCAGAAAACTCTCAAAACTTGGGGATATTTTTTCTTGTCATGTGTGTAGTCTGAGATAGTACAGCAGATATAAATAAAATCCTGTTAGAACAGTGGACACAGAAGCATAATTCGAAGGTAGCATGGCCCCAAACACTTTCATATGTTAAATTTCAGTTTGAAACATGGAGTGTGTCAGAGAATGATTTGTGGGTGCATCAGGAAAGCAATGACATTGCTTCAGAAAATTGCATTAGTTTCAGAAATTGCTTTATTTTCACAAGATTTCAGTGGCATAACACAAGCAGGAAAAAGCATTAGAGAAACTGGCAGTATACAATGAAAAAAGAGTGTTCCCAAGTTTAAGTGCATTCTATAACACACCCAGACTTTTCTTATTAAAAATACATCTTCATCCTAGAGGCAACCTGTAGGAGCATATGACCCCCAAAAAAAGCAAAAAGAAATCAACACACCTGTGATCTCTTTGTGTTGATGTTTAGGTTTTTAGTTGGTGTTCATGCCATGTCACAAGCTAAGTGAGGAGTGGCAGTACTGGTATAAAACCAAACCTGATTCAGTATCTTGTGGAGGTTAGTCAGAATTTGTCTGAGGAGCAGTGGGCTGCAACCTGCCGATAAAACTGTGTAGATCCAGTCAAAATCCACATGGTGCAAAATGTGAGGTGCGAGGAGAAAACAGAATACTACCTTCAGCATCCTGGCATCCTTCACCCCTGGGTACTTAGGCATAGGCTCAAGCCTGCTCCAGTTTGCATCCAGCTGCCAGAGCCCTCCTCCAGGCCATTTTTTTTTCACCTTAAAACCAGCTGGCAAGCTGTAAACCCGGTAATTGCAAGGGTAAAGCTGGAGAGAGATGATTTTTAGCCGAGCTCTAATTGCTAGAGACTCTCCCAAAATGAGGGAAGTTTCAGGCACTACCAAAGTCATATTTGCTGGATATTGCAGCTTGGCACGGAATAGCCTTCCAGAAGGATGCCAGGACTTAAGCCTTTCTCTGGCTTTCCTGCACACTGCAAACAAGAGCACAGTGTTTACTGCACTCACTGCTGGTCTCTGTGGGGAGAGTTAAACACAGAAAGTTCCAGAGGTGCTGAGTTCCACATAAAACAGCAGGGAAAGGATGGGAGGCTGCATGGGAAGCAGCAGTCGGAAGTGGGATGGCCCAAAGCAGCCCAGATAAAGCTTCCTGAGGTGGAGTCACTCAGTGATACTCAAGGGCAGGAGCACCCCACCTCTGATTTTCTCCACAAGAAGACATTTTTTCACTGATGGGCTGAAAAATCCAATTAACTCTTTCAGGCTGAGGATTTTTTCTTACTTTTAAGCCTTCTAAAATCTTTGACATGTTTCCTACTTACAACATTCAGCTATCTTAATTAATTAATTCATCTTTATGAGCACTGTTCCGGGCTGGACTTACAGCACAGAAATCCAAGTAGGTTCTGGTTTGCATCTAGAAAAGATGCATACTCTGCATCTCTCTTCTCTTCTTCATTTATAAATCAGGCAGAAGGAACAAATAAAGTCCTATGAACTCTCTGCTCTCGGTCAATTCCCAAGTCCTCTGCCCTGGTGATGGCCGTGACTGCGTAGCATAGAGTAGTCCTCCTGGAGGGAAAAGACAGCTTCCTCCATGGACGTGCCCTGGTTTCTCCTTTCTCTGTTTCCTCACCAGCTGGGTAGCCCTTGTGGCTGCACCCTTTCCCCTGGAGACCAATTGCCTCCGCCTAACCCATAGCTCCGTGTCCCACCTCTTCCCTTTCCGAAGCTGTCTGCAGCACGTGGTGGTGCTCTTTGTCCCCACCTTCCCTTCAGCCTCCTGTGATGTACATCAGTGGAATAAACCTTGAAAAAGAGCTTTTCTTGCCTCTCTCGCTGAAACAGCTGAGGTGAGCATTGTGTGAGGGTCTGACTGCGTTGCCTGAATGTTTACACAACCTGTTTGGCTTGTTGGGAGCCGATAATAGGCAGCAGCACCTACCACTCAACACCCACATTTTTCTCTGAACTGCATGAGCCTTTTAAAATTAATTCTGTTCTGGTTTATGATAGTTTTAATGTTCTTTGTGAACTGAATTTGATTTTGGGTCAAACTTTCTCCTTCGGGTCAAATTTTTGCCATGGTATCCATGTCCAGTTGGTACCCATTAAAAATATTAGTCTTGCAATGCAAAGGGAAGGAGATGGAGCAAAATTAATTAGTTTCATTTCAGACTCTTGCATTTCCTGGCCTGATGTACAAGGTTAAGATACTGAATGGGTCTACACACCCCAGTTCTTTCTCACCCAAAAGTGGCACCAAAAGAAAAACTGTGATTTGGGTAGGAAAAAAGGAAATATTTTGGTTGCTGAATTCTCCAAGGAGGTGTTCAAAATTATTCAGAATTTTTTCTCATTGACTAAGTATAGTTACAGAATTATCTCCTATAAAAGGAGCTTAATTTTAATTTTTTTTAGGACTTTTTCAAGCTATTCTCTTCCCCTCCCTTCCTCTAACAAGGGTTTTGATCCTTTTCTAGCTGGAAACATGAGTTACAAATTTGATTTCTCAGACTGATGATTTCCAAGGATCTGTATCAACTCTCTTGTCCATTATTTCAGAGTAGTTTATAGAGAATTCTATGAACAAAAATTCCGTCATTATTTGAGTTTTATTGTGGATATCTGCTGTGCCTCCACCGTGGGATAAGATCAGATTTTCCCCTTTTATCACTTATGGACAAAATCCTCTCAAATAAATGCTCCTAGATCTGGGTACATGCTCAGGGCCATCACAGCAATGCAAGGTGCCTCTAATTTTCCTTGTAAACACCTCATCAGATGTTCCAGCAGCTGTCCTGAAATGCCCTGACCATGGAGATAAGTTTTATCAGAGGGAGAACATGGTTCCATGTGCTTCTCTCAGGCTGATTTACAGAACTGTAAATGCTTCTGTGCTTCCATTTTTCCTCTCAATGACCACCACACCTATTATTGAAATGTACCTTTCTGGGCAATTTTCCCCCATTGTCAAGGGTAATGAAACAGCAGGAAAACAAAGCTACTCTGTTTTATGTCCTACTCTTTACCTGTCCTAAGAATTATGATGGCAAAAAAATATAAAAATTGTACCACGCTAGGCAATAAGAATTTAGAAGTTTGTGTAGAAAACCCTTAATAAAGTCTATCTTTGAGGGCTTAGAATACACATTGATAAAGAATGCTGCACATAGAGACTTATTACAGCCATATTAAGGGGAAGTAAATCATATTTAACATTATTTTCTATCATTTTTAATATTGCTCTGAAGAGACCATTTTCCAAGGCAGGAAAACATTACAGAGGATGGATTTTGCTGTGAAAATCTGAGCAGGTGCATAATGTATATATATCTACCATTCACTATTTTCTGATAATGTCCTGAGGCATTTCTATTATTGGTCACTTTTTTTTCTGTGAAGCATCCAGAGAGTTCTGATATTGGAAAAATAATTTGGATGTGATGGGCCACAATTATGCTCCATTATGGGCTGTGCTCCATAATGGAGATTGATCTGTAGTGGGAGGATGCCTGGTGTGAACTCATTAGATTCTCTCTTCTAGCTGGGAGTAGAATTCAAATATAAATAACTCTCCTTTTCACCTTTTCCCAGTCCATTTCAGTGCTCATTGAGTAGTTCTCTAGGGATATCTGCATTTGCCTGTGTTAAAGAAGCATTAAATCAGGGTTTTTGATGATTGCCTATGGAATGGGAGTGACAGAAAGGACAGGTAAAACACACAAAAAAAATTATTATGAATATGACAAGCAGTTCTCACAGTTCCATGTTTGCTTTGCTTTTGCTTGATGATATGTTCTTTTAAAAGTGGATTTTATGCAAAATGATACCAGAGGGAGGTGAATCCAACTTTTCAAATGTCGTGAAGAAAAAAAAAATCACATCTCCAACATTAGCAATCAGGACGTGGTTAATCATGACTTGTGCTCTACCCACTGAAATATGCTTTGCCTCAGTGTATTTGAAAAATGTAGATAAACTACCCTTCAACACCCAGAAATCCCAGTAAGTCTTCAGCTGATGTTATCCTTTTACAAACTAAGTAAGGGAATCTAAAAATCCAGTCTCAGCAGTATTATTTTGGATATTAAACTTGTAGCTGGGTGCAGTCCACTTAACTGCCCTGAAATAATTCAGGCTGCTTCCAAACCAATTTATAAGGCAACTGTTTCAGCTATTAAGTGCAAAAGTTTTTCATTGCTTATTTCATCTGGAATTACTGGGTTTTATTAAAAAAACCCAAAACCTAAGAATCTACCAAGCTATCCCCTTAAAGCACTGCTCTTCTGCTTTCTCTGGTTTTATAAAAGATTGCTGTTGTAAGAGACACCAGGTTCAAAAAGGCAACGAGATTGTTTTTCATCAGCATCGTGACAGTTGTTAGGAAAAAGAAAAAAATCCAGAGGGAAGATTTATGGAAAAGAAGAAAAGGCCAATTTTATCAGTGAATTTTGTTTACAGGCTGATAAACAGAGCTGCTATCTGGCCACTGGAATCTCTGCCTGGGTTTGGTGGAGATTGAGCACATTTCCAGTGCCTGCCGCAGATCCTGGAGGGCTGCACGTAAACGGGGTCACGTACGCCGGGAACACTCCTGCTTTTCCCTCAGCCATGGAGCCTGAGGCTGGCACAGAGCTTTGAAGCAAGAAGGCAAACTCCAAGGCTGCAAAGTGCATCAGCCCTGGCTCCCTGAACACACCTCATCTGAAACTGTAACATAATTCCTCTTCCATTGTAGAGCTGTCTTCCAGCTTTTAAAAATATTAAGAAAATTATGGAAAAAAACACTCTCTGTGTGTAGCATTGAGCTCCTTTTTGATTTTGGTTCTCTTAAGGTTTTCTTGCTTCCCAGCAATGGTCTCTTTTCCAGGTTCAAATTAAAGTTGCACTCAAGTAGCTGGTTCTCCCACGGTGGCTTTGTTATCTAAGTGCCCTGCACAGCAGCAGGAAAGGCAGCAGTGAGTGATAGATTCCAGGTGTGCTCTCTGGATAAGAGTAAATGGGAATCTGCTTAGTGTAGAGGAACTGTTCCCTTTCTGAGTTTTAATTGAAACATGTTAAATAAGCACAAAATTAACTGGGGGAAAAAAGGGATTTGGGATATACCTTTTTAGGCACCTTCAGGGATTTTAATATAATGTGGTTGTATAAAAGTATTTTAAAGTGTCTTACACTTGAAAAGCCTTTGCATCATCAGGCATGGAGAGATAAACCAGCAGCAGCAGGGAAATTTAGTGTCAACAGCAGCCACTTACAACATTTTCACTCACATTAGGATTCTACTGACTCAGTGCATACTTGGTGTCACTGGTTAAAATCACTCTCTGCTTTATGGTATATATTTTTTTCTTTCTTTTTATCTTGTATTTTGCTGGGTCTAATGAGAGCCATGTCTTTCTAGTTAGTGTGCAAGTAGTGTTTATGGTGGTGCAAGAAATCCTTAGTCCTTATTTTTTCCAAGCCTTTTTAACCCTGTTTACTAAGGTGCCTTCCTGATCCCTTCAAATAAAGCTTTTTGTCAGCCTTTTCTCTTCTTCCCCTCACATGTATGAAGTCTTGCATGTACCTATTTAGAAATACATAATAATACATAGAAATACATAGAAATATATATACATACATGGATGCAAGAATTCACCAAAAGACACTGTGGAAGAGCCATGGCTGCGGTTGATTCATGCCCAAAACCTGAGCTCTTGGAGCTGGTGCAGCTTTCTTCAGTGGATATAAAAGGAAGGACACCCCAATACTTCTGGAATTCACTGTAATTAACAGAAGGTGGTGGCTGTTGAGGTTGGAGGAGGGTGGGAGTGAACCAGCACCTCATGGTTTGGAGACTCTCTTAGTGGAGCACTAAATTGGGGAGTAATTAATGAATATACTTTAGATTTATCCCTTTGTCCTTTATAAAACACTCAGCACCCAAAAATCCCATTATTTTCTCTCAGGTTACCTCAGGGAGCTCCATTAACTCAAGACACAATGAACTAAACTTCAGTAAGCTTGGTAAATGTGTTGTCTTTGATGGAATAACATTTATATCATCAATTACCACTTCCATGGCACTCCCTTCTAATCCTGCACCTGATCATGAAAGCATCACTGGAGAAGAAAGGGAATCGAGAGCTCTCACAGTCATATCTTCTTTGAATGAAGTGTGTAAAAAAAAATCAAAAACTTTTTAATTCCTGTGATATTTTTCTTTCCTTCTGTGTTCTGTTAATTTTCTCACAGAGTTAACTCATAATGGTGCTTAAGCTTGAGCTCAGATTTGAAATTCAGGTTATTCCCAAGTACTGAGAAAAGTATGTATTTACTAAATTGAAGCTTGAACGACAAGAATTTTATGATGTCATTATCCTAAAATGAATCAACAGCAATGTGCATTGTGCATTAAAAACCTGCAGAGAATTAGGATGTGTGAACTCTTTATGAAATAGTTTAATTAACAACTAAATAATGTCCTTTGTTTGCTACATTATTGGTTTTGACAGTGTAACTCTTATTTTTTTATCATTTAAAGGCAAGTGGCCAAATGTTGGAAATAATTTTCCCTTGGATGTACACACATCCTGAGACTGTTCTTCTTCACTCTGCACATCTCCCCCTGCTTTTTTTCGCCCTAAAATTTATTTTGCAGTGTGTAAGGAATAATAAACCTTTCTGCTTGTATCTAGAGGAGGAACTACATGTAGAAGCAAGGTCTTAGGTGTTAGTCTTACAGAAGACAGGTGAGTGTGGTGATTAGGAAGTGCCTTTTTTGGGACTTGAAACAAGAACCCTTTACCTAACAGACTAAGAATTTCCCCAATAGAAAGAATCCAAATCAGAGCACTTTGCAGTAGAACAAGAAGAATAACCTTGCAGATGCCAGTGTTGAGTATAAAGAGAATTTGCTGCAGGAATTAGATGATTGTATGTGTTAAGTTGCTGCAGCTACAATCAATAATTTGCAGAAACCACCAGTGATCATTTTTGTCCTTGACTTTTATTTCCAGCAGGTAATGGTTATGGTGAGTGGGTACTAAAGGACAGAGTGGAAAGAGTGAGGTTATAAAAGACCCCCAGGTCTCTTAAAATTAAACAGCCATTCCTGAAGCTTAAAATATCCTTGAAGTGGGCATTTACAATTTTATTCAAAAGTAGAGGCATCTTGTCAGAAGCTCCTTTTGTACAATTAGATGGCCAAACTAATACTGCTAATTATTAATGGTTTGAGACCTGATCAAGAGATCAGCTTTGAGGTAATAAAACCAATACAATTTTGTTAAATATCTGTTTGGTAGCCCACAACATCTGATTTGGGTGTGTATTTCCCACACGTTAAGATATTGTACTTTTTCAAGGAGAGCACAGAGGAAAAATATCTGATTAAAAAAAACAAGTAAACAAAGTAGCAAGCTCACATCATGCCCCCAAGAAACCCCTCAGCCATGAAAACTTGAAGCCTGGTCTCACAAATGTGAAGTCCAGGGATAAACATATGAAAGAAAACCCTAAGATTTCAGGTCAGGTCATGGGAAATGGCACCTATCTTGACCTTGATTGTAATAATTAATATTTATTACAAGGCTCATGTTTTTGTTTTGAGGAATGCAGTAATAAAATTTCAGCTCCCTGGAACTGGAATGAAATACTGCATTTAATGTGAGAAGGTTTTTTCCTTGGAGATTGTCCTGCTTGCATAGTAAATAGGGCTTGTCATCTTAGGTTTCTGCTCTAAACATAAGTGGAATGTTTAATATTGTTACGAAATAGAACATAAAAGTAACTTTCATCTTAGGAAACAAAAAAAGGAACTTTATAGAATGGGCTTCCATTTATTAAATGAAGACATTTTCTTTTTTTCTTGATACTTTATGTGATAATTATTATAAATGTTGTCAATTTTTACAAGTTCAAGCACCTAAAATGCATTTGGATGGTGTCAGCTTTCAGCTGAGAAGCAGCAGTATGGTATGTGACAGCCAGCAGGAACTCTTCCAAACACACTGGCCTTGCTATACCAGGCCATATCTCAACTCCAATAAATTCCTTTGAGACCTCCAAAATGCCCATGAATACTGTTTTACTGACCTAGGATCTTACAATTTCTTTTTAAATTCCACCCATATTGGGTAGTTAGGGTGGTAGATAGGTTTGCAGAATCCTATATAATGAGGGTTCAGAAAATCTGTATATTCTTTAGGTCCTTCTAGAAATAAAAAGCTTGTACACAATGATGCATCTCTAATTTATAACTGGATTTGAAATACCCTAGAAGGGTGATCAGTCCCTTACAGCTTCTACATATGCTTTTTTCACTAGGAGGCATAGATAGGACTATTTTTGTGTAGGCAAAATGCACCTGTGAATTTTTCTGTTCCTTATCTCACATACCAGAGCAGAAGTGATTACCTGACTTCTGTAATTCTCCAGCTTTTAAGCTGGGTTTTAACTTCCAGTCCAGCTTGCATTCCAGTTTCCCATGCCATCTGCTCACATCCTACAACTCTCTTTCCCAACAGAGTGGAAGACTGGTGGTCAGAGGTCAAAATTCTCTTTATAAGAGAGCATAGGGTTGGATTTGATTTTAGATGCTTTTCCCAACCTAATTCTGTGATATTTCTGATCTGATTCTATTATTCTATAACTCATTCAAAATATGGTTTATGAGGAACAATAAATAGCAAACCAGACTTCTCCAAGGCTGGTCCCTCCTGGATCCACAGAAGCCTGTGGAGACATCCCACACTTCCAAAATAAATGCACCACTTACTGTCTCTGTCTCTGTCTGTCTCTGTCTCTGTCTCTGTCTCTGTCTCTGTCTCTGTCTCACACTTTACAATCTTCCTTAGACTGTTTCTGAAGGAGGATTCTCTTCTGCTTTTGAGAAATTTCTGACAGGTCATTATTGAACACACTGCTTTCTTTGAAACTGGGATTCCTTCTTCCTAGAGCCCATGGATCTGTTCCATATTTCAAGTGAAATTTGCTGTCCTGTCCAGGGATCTTGTATATTTTGTATCTGTATCATGTTTTTGTTTGTTTGTTTGCTTTGGTTTGTGGCTTTTGGTTTCGTTTGTTTTTTCCATGCCATAGTAAGACAGCACTGCCATTTTTGTAACCTTTATAAATGTTTCCCTCTTGTGAATGTTTCAATTTATAAATGCTATCTCTGTTGTAGCATAGCGATGTGATTTCAAACTAATCCAAGTCACTGCGTGATCTCCAGACACTTTAGAGATAAACACGAGGCCCTGGGAACTTCTGTTGCAACTCAAAAGTATCACAGCTGACTATCAGCATAATCTAAGTGTTGACACAAGGCTTTTTTTTTCTTTTCTTTAAATGCTCTGGAATGCACTTCTTGAGGGCTTCTGCAACTGAATTACATTAGAGCCTCCCACCTCCACTTTTTACTCACTGATAAAAAATTGGCTGTCGAGCATTTCTGAGGGGAGATGAATTGGAAATGTTGTTACTGATTTATGTGTACTGTCTTAATTTACTTGGCTGTGTTAGATTGAAGAGTTGTTTATTGGTCCCTGGGTTCCATTAAGCAGCATTCCTCCTTCTCACACCCGTGGAGGGCCCTGTGCCTACAAAGCCCTTGTTTTAAATTTGTGCAACTCAGGGGGCCTCAGGAGAATCACAAAACCATCCTGGTTTATGATTTTCTCCAGAAGGAAGGCCAAAGTACAACTGTCATTTGTGTCTGGGCAATCACAAACCAAATAGTGACATTTTCTGTATTTTTATTGTGGTATCAATCTGTATTTATTTTTCACTACAGACCTTTAGGAGTACTATTTGCAAATTCAAGGATTCCAAAATTCATTTGTAACAGGTAAAATGTCCTGGAAGAGGGGAACTTTTTAAGGAAAAAACTATCCATCAGCTGCAAAGCCATGAGCTTATGACATCAATTTTCAATTACCAATACATTGATTGGCATGAAAATTATGATCCCACCCAATATTTTTTCAAGTTTTCCTCTTAGCCTGGTTAAATTGTTCTTGGATTGTGTGGGGGCTCAAGATGCACATGGCAGAGGGACCTCCTGAGCCTGGTTTGTTCTGCTTTCAAGCAGCCTGTTCAAATCAAGTGGCAATCAGGCTGAGAGATGCATTGCAGAGGAGTCATTGCTGCTGCCAAAATATTTTCAAGGAGTCAAGGGGAAATCTGGGTGGCAAAAGGCTTCTCAAACTGGAGAAAGATGATTTTAACCTCAGATATATTTGTCATGGCTCATAAAAGTGGGATCAGTGTTGAGAATCTGCTACTGGCAAGAAGAAGGCAAAGGGATGGGATTTTAATTACAAACATATTTATTAATGGGTGCAGAGACATGATAGGGAGAAAAAGAGTTTTCATTTTTAACACATGTGCATTATTAATCACGAATGATCCTAAGGTTACAAATGGGAATCTGCCTGCAGGCAGAGAGCAAAAGAGATTATTTTTATTAAATATATTGAGCTAATTTCTGTCCTCTGACATAAGCACACATTCCCTGGAACTCCATGGGAGGCCTACACTTGCATTGCAAGGCATAATTTCAATTCATACTCATTAATCATAATGAAATTTTCAGTTCAAGGATGGTCTGAGGAGTATGTGCTGCGATGGGATTAGAGCCAAGGTACTCTGCTTTATCAATATGTAATTCCTAACGTACCTCATAAACTGCCTCCTAATAAAAAATTAAAGTGTTCAATTTAGTTATTTTCAATCCTGGAAGCATAGTATAACCAGGCTCAACCTAAATTCCAAAGTGTTTGACATCTGTATTTGAAATACACTTAGAAACCTTAAATATGTATATTTTAATCATTTCATAGAGATACAATGATTTCATCATTTCAAGTGAAAGCATTTTTGATGATAGGGATGCAACACATCTGAGTCATCTATGAGATTCCAGACATAAAATAAGCTCTTAATAAAGTTTCACTACAGAAATCTCAGGAGGTGGTTGTGATAATATATACATATATTTTGAATATTGTGCTGTTTATGCTCTTAATTACCTTCACAGACTCATAAATTTAAGACAGAAATATTTAGGATAATTTGTTCTGAAAACTGAAACCAGTTTGAAAGGCTGGCCATCAGGAAGAATTTCTTTATTGCAAGGGGGGTTTAGGTATTGGAAGAGGCTGCCTGGGGAGGTTTGGAGTCCCCATCCCTGGAGGTGTCCAAGGAAAGACTAGGTTTGGCATTTAGTGTTGGGATTGGTCACAGGTTGGACTCGATGATCTTGGAGGACTTTTCCAAGCTGGATGGTTCTGTGAAGACCTAGAAAGGAGTTCCTAACAGTTTAAAAGAGATGAATTCATGACTCGCCACACAGAAATGAGACTGGAATTATTTGATCTAAATTGTCTTTAAGGCAAAGCTTTAGATGAGATTCCAATAAACAGTTTAAAAATGGTGGAAGTTTAATTCAATAAACATTATTTTTATTAACATTTATCATTGAAGAATATTGCACATGGCCATCGAGGCACACATCTCCAAACTACCGTGGCTCAATTCTCACTGTGTGTCTGATACATTATTAGCACCTAAAGAATTATTCCAGAAAGTTTTCCTTTGGAAGGAGAAGAATATGCAGGGACACTTCTTGATATATTTGACTATCAGAAAAGGTGGGTTCTAATGCTGTAAATATTTCTTGTTTAACTTCATTGGTGTTATGCTAAGCAAACCTGGGTGTTTAAAGCTGGAGAACCTCCTGCCTCTGTGGTGCACAGGTTCCAAGCAATACAAAGGCAGAAGCAGAAATGTATAAAATTGAAAATGGAAGTAAAATGGAAAATGTGCTTTGGGAACTACTAATGGCTAAATGAAGCAAGAGGAGATTTTTAATAGATTCTGTGAAAGAAGATTCTCTTTATTTTTAAAGAAGGAAATGATAAAAAAAGAAGTGGATGGAAGAAAGTGGCATTTACTGGTAAGCACAGAGAAGTCTCTGACCATAGCAACATTAAATATCACAGAACGCATCCTTATATTCTGCAGGAAAGTAAAACAAAATCACATATAGTTTTAAATCTTGCCCCTTCTTCATGTTTTCATGCTCATACCTTTACCATTCTCTCTAGAAATCCTGGTCACACCCTTTCCATCATAGTAATAAATTATTACTTTAAAATCAAGGGACTAGATATAACCAGGGAAAAAAAAAGTCACTTGCCCAGTTTATTTTTTCAAATAGTTCACTGCAAAATGAGTGTGGCTGTGGCAGAGAGAAGAAGGAAAGTTTCTCAGCTGAAATCTTTAAAAGAATCCACCCCTATCAGTGTTGCTACTAAAAAGTTGGCAAACAGATTTTAAAAAATAAATAGGGATGATAGGTTATTGTGTGTAAGCCTCACAGCTGATATAATATGGCAGAGTAATTTTTCCATGCTGTATCAGAAAATTATGGGATCCAGGCTGAAATCCTGTCTCCCCTAAACTCAGTTCCAAAGCTCGAAGTATAATTATTGTGTTGTGGAGAATTATATGAGATCCAGCATTTCCTCAGTGACCAAAAGCTTTAATTTGGACTATTTTGTAAGAATATGAAGCAGCACAGGAGAAATCAGTGCCATTCTTAAAACTCTTCCAACCTGAAGTGGCAGCTTTTATTTTTTACTTCTTTGTGCCTGCATTTTTTAATACTACATTTGTAGACAGAATCTTTAATCTGTTAGAAATGTCCTTTTCATCAAAATAAATTTTGCAAGGTTTTCTTTTATTCCTCTGATACATGTTTTCACTTCCTCCTTGAATTTTGACTTCATTCTTCTGAGCAAGATGAATGATCACCCAGAAAATCCTGATTGTATGAAACTATTACCTAATGAAGATGGGAAGCAGACATGCAACCCTTCAGATTTCAAATACAAGCTAGAAATAAATAAACTTATCATTAAGTAGAATTATTTCAAGATATATCTATTAAAAGAAGAGAAGCCCTGGTATTAATGAGTCCGAACATTAAAGGGCATTTTCTGTGTCTTATATGACCTGCTTTTATATCCACAAATCTCTAAAATGCCAAAATCAGTGACTTTATCTAAATACTTTATACTAATGAGGTAATATAAAATATTAAAAACTCCTCTATTTGCACTAATTTATCCCAATATATAAAACAGAGCATGTAAAAGTATAATTTCTGAAAGCTGTTGTTCTTAATCTTTATATATGGGATGCTGGAAAATAATTCTGTAAGGGAATTACAATTAATTTTCTATCATCCTCTGTGAATCCAGATTTTGGACACATTATCACAGAATAATCTGATATTTAGAATAGAAATGATGATGGTATCACATGCACAGCAGCATCTTTTTTCAGAGCCAGTTTAAATGAAATTTTCCCTTCTTCCACCTCTCTGTAAAAAGGTAAAATATATCTTCAATTTTATGGGTAGAGGCTGTGAATGAGAATGTGACTGTAGGTCTGTTTTAAAATAAATACTTTTCATATTTTCTGTCAAAAATAAGGATCTCTTATTAAATTCAGAAATCTCTTTTTTTTTTCCTTCCTGAGCCTTTTATTTAGCTATTTATTTAGCTATCAGCTGTCCTATAATTAAAAATCTACTACCCTTAGATTATTTCTGTATTCCAAATAAACATGAAAGGCAGAACATGGATAGTAATTTTTAATATATTTTATTAAACTTTTGTTACTGCACTGGTCTGCATAACAGTATTCAGACTATATTCTACTGGAAATAGAATGAAAATATTTTCATTTAAAATTAGATAAATTTTATTTATTGGTATTATTATAATAGATAAAGCAGGTTTGCATATCAAATATTTATTTTTTGCTCCAAGAGCAATTTGCAGACAAGATAAAATCAGTGGCCACAATAAACATCTTCAGTTGTTGATAATTTGTAAGGTCAATGTAAATTGCTGGAACTTAAGAGGACTTAGCACATGAAACATAAAGGGTAAATGTCCACAGTTACAATAAAAATATCCAAGGAATTATTTTTAAAGTAATGGTATTTCCTACAGCATCTACAAATTACGTATTACTGATTTGTAGTTCAAAAGTGAAAGTTTTGTTTACTTTTTAAACTGTTAATTGATTAAATATCCTTCTATTTCCAAGCTAGTTAGGGCAAAACAAAAACAAGAGAAAAAGCTGTTTTCTGTGGGAACTGAGAATATTAAATTCCAGAGGAAGAAAGGTGAAAGATTAAGAAAGCCAGAACTGTGGGCAGTGATTTGCCATGCTTTGCTGGTGTCTGGGAAACCTGATTTTTGCCCTCCAAGCATCTTGAAAGCTGGTGCTGACTCACCACCCTGATATTTGTTAATCACAGCATCCATCACCAAATATTAGGGACCTTATTACAGGCTGACACTGGGAGACAATGTTTGCTTTGTTAACTTTGGGGTTTGAAACTTGGCTTTGTATGCATCTAAAAAAAATCCCAAACCAACAACTGGGGGTTTGTTACATTTTTTTCATATCCTTGTCTGCCTTAACTGCAGTTTCAGCCACGAATTTTGCATGTCCAAAGTGCCGTTCATGCTGCCAGTGCAGAGAAATTCACCTTCTAGAGATGCCAATAATGGGGTTTACCTCTCATAATGATAATTAAATTTTAATGGGTAGGAGCAGTCCATTTGCACAAAGTGAAATGCATTAATTTTAGCATTTTTACAATTGTTCCTCTGCTTATCTGGAGATTTTTTTTCTTTAATCTATGAATATGTTGTCATCTATATCTTTTTTTGTATGGAGGACTGAGGTTGTTAGGCCACTCCTAAAAATTACTTTAAAGTATCCAGAGCTATAAAACACAACCTTGACAAAATAGCTCTTCATACCAGAAAGTTTTAAATCACAAATGATTTGTTATTTATACATACATTATTTTTATATGCAGTAAATTTTATTATATATACAACCCCCAACTGAGTGCTCTTTTTTGGCTTATTTATATATATATTAAGACGGCAAAAATCCAAGGAGCAAGACATTGTCCTTTTCCAGTGGCATTCCACTTCTTTACTTCTGTGAGGTTGTAACACTCCTAAACTACTCATCAACTTATAAAACAAAGAGTCAGATATGGAACTTGTGCCAAACTCCTCAAAATTTTTTAGTTTGCTTTTTTTCCCAGTATATTTACCGTCTCTTGGTGAAAAACAGACTTATGGGTGGCAGAATATATGCAATATTATGTGTTATAAACATTCAACTTTTTGACAAAATCAGAGTAATTTTTAATTTTTTTTTTTAGGAAAAAAAAAATTTACATTGAGAAGACTCAACACACTGTAAATTTTTACTTTTTTTTTTTTTTCCTGGCCTTGTTTCAATAGGTAAAGGGTGTGGTGCTCTCATTTGAAGTTTCCATTGAGTGTGTCCAGTTCTCTCTGGGATCATAAACTGCAAGTTAAAACTGGATTTATTTGTACTTGGGAATATAAATTTTGTATCTAAGCTACCTGCATTTGCTGTCTTTTTTTTTCCTAAATCTTTACCCAAACCCTTGAAAAAGTTCAGTTTATCCAGCATTTTAAATCTGTTGTTCTTGAATTCCTTTATTTTTTATTAATGAACCCTTACTCAATAATTTTTCCTCTCTATCTTTTAGTTATAATAACTTTAGGGAGTTTTCTAAATCATCATAAAAATTTCTTAGAAAGTAACAAATCAATCTCTGTGGGATCTTAAAGGAAATTTTTGGTACAGTACAAATTATTTATTTACAATTGTAATTTTGAAAGCTAATACATAAACAGTGGTAGTTTTCTTTGAAATTTGCACTTGAATTCTGTTGCTTTTAAACAGATACATTTTTTTCTTATAGTTACAGAATGCTTTAATTCCAAATTTTGTCTAAATAGAACTTCATATTCAGCCCTCTTAGTGCAAACCCAAATTGTACATGTTTATTTAGAAAAGCAGATATCATGTAACCAGCTCATAAATTAAATTAACCTACAACAACATAAAACAACCTCAAACCCCAGTTTTTTGGGTCTTATTAACAACACAGAATTTTTGAGAAGCAGGCACTGGGAGAGGCATCAATAATATATAAAAGCCATTTTTAAGTCAATGAGAAGTGGTAATAATCAGTGAAGAGCAGAAAGCTGATATTGATAATTCAGGAAACCTTCTCTACATGAGCGAATCAGGAAACAGCACAGTGACAGAATGAGGACAAGATAAAGTGTTGATATGAATGCAATATAATGTTCATTATTTGTTTTGGAAACAAAGCAGTGCTGGGAGATTCCACAAGTGGAATGGTTAAGACCATGGAATTGGTTAAGAACAACTAAAATTATGAGTACTATTTAGTCTTCCTACTTTTCAGTCATCACAGTCAGCCTGGCATTTTCACAGATAGAAATTTCTGATGGTTTCCCTCCACAGAGAAACTCCTCCTCAGCCAACCACAGTTCTCATTCTCACTCAACATCCAGTGAAAATTCATCTTTCGCTGTGCTTTTTCTGTTTGCCTACAGGTAGCAAATGGCAGCTGCCTTTCTCTGAATTTTGTGATTTCTAGGAATTAATAAGAGCAATTAATTAATAAAAACTTCCTTAAATATTCGAAGTTTAAAAGGTAGCTTAGAATGGTTTCTGAGCCGTATTTTGGAAGCACAGGGCCTCCCTCCCTGACCATGCTCTCTAAGAACTCTCTGTTCCAGGTCAAACAGGAGCTTTTTCCATTCCTTCAGCATCAATTCCTCCACAGCAACAGCAGTTTCTGAGCCTGCCTTCTCTTTTTAAAGAGAAGCACTCCAACTGAATTTTGTCCTGAATCCTGATGGCCTGACTTATTCATGTTCTAGGAACACCTAGGAGAGTGAAGCCCTTGAAGGATAAATCCCTGGGCTCTGTAGTTCATCTTTAGACACAAAGGCTTGTGCAGAAGACATTTTCCAGCAACTGAGCATAAAAGAAATTCTTCTCCCTGTCAAACCAATGTAGAGTTTTGACCCTGAAAACTTTGACTTAAACTCTGACTGGCCCCAGGTATCATCACAATAAAGTCCATTTGTAAAGGGCATTTTTAGCAGCTTTCTTTATTTACAATTTGAATTTTGAAAGCTAAGACATAAGCAGTGGTAGTTCTCTTTGAAATTTGCACTTGCTTTTAAACAGATACATTTTTTCTTACAGTTACAGAATGCTTGAATTCCAAATTTTGTCTAAATAGAACTTCATATTCAGTCCTCCCCATACAAACCCAAATTCTACATGCTTATTGATTACAAAAGAACAAATAAGGTGTTCATATTTTTAAATAAAATATACATTGTACTCCATTTTCACTTGAGATGGGTATGAAAAATCAACCTTTTCATATGGATAATACATATATCCTGAAGTTTTCTAGACACTTACTACTAGTTCATCACAAAAGCATGTAGAAATTGAGCAAAATGAAAACATTGAAGTCTTCTTTCCCTGTTGTGGCGAGATATATAAACTGTCATTCCAGTATATACAGATTTTTTTCCTGCAAAGAAAAAAATATTGACTGTTTCTCTTACTACTGCTGATGAAATTCTCTCAGTGTCTTTTTTTGTGGTTGCAGGAAGACTCTGAAATATTGTGGTGAGCTGAACCTGTACAGGCAATCTCTCTGCTTTTAGTATTTATATCTTTCTTACTATTATATATTTTACAGGTAAAATATGCATTAATATAAAAAATCACAAATTTCCTTCATACAACAAGGATCAAGGAAAAAAAATCCTTCAGAAACTACCAGTGTTCAAAGAGAGCTCTAAGCAACTTGTGGGGCCCATGCTGGCTTTGAAAACATCTCTGACTTTTGTTGTAATTTAATTGTAGAATTATTTTATACAATAATGCAAAGATAAATTATAAATGGGCAAAATATGCTGACTAGGGAGCAAAGCAGTACTGCTTGGTTTCCTGTTGGGCAGTTACTTCCATTCATCACAACTGAGCAATCAGTCTAGACAAAACTCCATTTAATTTTAGAGTATTACTGATTTTCTGCTTGGGCCAGAGTATTCACACTGAATTCTGGGACACACTTGTCACATTTGAAGAGACCCTGGCCAGTCTTTTGTTTTAGGTGGTGATAGCAGGAATCCTCAGAGGTCTTGATTTACAGCTGCATGAAATTTTGGCAGTCTTAGCTACGCTTTGCTGCGAGTCATGGGATTTATTCAAGCCAGAACTCAAACTCAAATGCAGAACTTAAGAATTTTTATGAAAACAAAATAAGAAAACATCAGAGAAGATCCCAGTGCGTTGGGATGGCACGTCAGACACAGCAAGTCTTATTATTAATTTCCTCTTTTCTCTCCTCCGTTCCACACTCAGTACAAACACACCAGAGCACAGCTGCAGTAAATCTTCTCAAGTTTTACATAATGAAGAGAGTGGATTCAAAATTTTTTGTTGGTTGAGATAGCCATGAATATGATTAAAAAACCCAACTAATTTACTAAAAAATTACTATTTCCAGGTCCTAGATATTTCTCCTTTCCCATTTCTACCTCAGTTTCCTTTTTTATCCCTTCTTCCCTTTTATTTGTCACTATGAAATAACAGAAAGAAAAAAGGAAAAGAGGAAGATACTCATATCTAGAAATTCTAAATTTTTTTTTTAACTGTTTCAGTCAGCTTTAACTTTCGATTGTCAAATAATTGTCAAAACACTTGAAGAGTGGCAAATATAAAGGAATAGAACTTCCAGGGTAAGGATATTTTGAAATGCACAAGAAAGTGTTTATACTGAGTCTACCACAATATGGAAGCATGGGGACAGAAATTTTGAGCCAAAGAAAAGAGAATGAAATATAGGTTTCCAAGCCACAATGGATCTGTTCCCCTGTTTCACAGAATTTGTGGGTAGATGGCCTTAAAGAATAGAGCAACTTGAAATGCAAGAGTTGAAAATATGAGCATTTTTCAGTGTTTTTCTTGATGTCAGCTAGAAAAGGTGTTAAATTTACTGACATGAGTGGATTTCTCTTCTCAACAGCTTTCTTTGGTTTCTGGGTGTTGAAATAAAATGGCATGAGGGTAAGATTAGGCTAGGTCAGAGAACTTTGTTTTGTTTTTGCAGGCTTTCTACCAGGGAATTTTGTGAGTCTCAGCTTCCTTGGAGAGGTGTATGGATGGCCCACACTGTGACACCTGCTCCTGTGGGAACCAGCCCTGGGTGTAAGGCCAATCTCAGCTAGGAGGGGAGTTTCCATGAGATAAAATGATTCACTGAGGCTGATACCCCTCTGACATCACAGCCCATGCCTGATGGCCCCAGTTTTCCTGCAGTGCCAGCTGAAATCCTGCCCTGCAAAGCCCACAGGGGCCTCCTGGTCTGAACATCATTTTCAGAGCAAATTTTGCAGCCAGCAGGTCTTTGTCCCAGGGAGAACTGCCAGACCCAACACTCCCACACCTTTGCTGACCAGGGAGGAGGCCTTCCCAAGTACTCTGAAAAGAAGATATTATGGAGAGGGAGCACTCTGGGCAGGTTTACAGGGCTCTGCTGGGAATCCCTGCTCAATACCTGGCTGGGAGCTGTCACCTGAACTGGTCAGGCTGCACACAAATCACTTTGCTGGTGAACTGGGAGCCTGAATTAATAAAATAAAGCAGTAGAGAAGCAAAGAGCTGAGCTGTCTCAGGAATGACACAACCCATGGGCTTCCTAGTGTTCACTGTAAAGAACATTCTCATCTCTCTCTTTAGAGAGGCCTTTTTAGACACCAGCAAGCCAAGGTGTGCAGAAGATGCACATCAACATATCAGTGGAATGCTATAAGGAGTTGGTTACTTTTTGGGTGGAATAATACATGTAAAAACTCACATGGCCATGGATTTATCAGGAAAAGCAGCACCTGGTTAAGGTTGAAAAATATCTTTTCCCACAGTCTTACAACTGAAGTTAATCACTTGGTTTTCACTGATTTCCTCATCTTTATGACAGCTATGTGTAGTTAGAGAATAATAATAACAAAATATGTAGTGTTCTTGGTATTACAAAAGAGATGATAAAAATCTGATCTAAATTTAAAAAATGCACATACCTGACTAATAACAGGAAATAAATCCTAGATCTTCCATTTTTATGCAGTTACTTCTACAGTCTGCATCTATGGTGGTCATATCCTTGGAACTTGGGTGTTACTATAACAGATATATCAGCATAGGATGAGGTTGTAGATAGAAGGAAAGCAGAATCAAGGCTGTGATATCTGTACTGTTCAGCTGTTTCATCAGCGCAGGCAAATGGAAATTACAGTCCCTTGGTCTTAACCCAAAACTGGGAAAAATGATCAGGTACATTGGCACTTACTTTATAACTTGAACCTTCACAAGTACTTCTTTCATTTTTGTTTTATTCCATGCAATTTTTTTCATCCTTTCCCAGGTGAAGAGTCTACCCACATAAAGTTTAATAATTATAATGACACTAAAAGTTAATTGGCAAAATTGATGAAAAGAGAACTTTTTTACAAACTTTTCCAGTATGTATTCAAACATTGGATGAGAAGGCATAAGAAAATGTTGACAGAGATCTACCTGTTCTAGGACTCACAGCAAGGTTTTTATTTAACCTTGCTTTAATTTATGGTAAAGGGAGGGTGAGCAGGAAAAGGAAGAAAGCAGATTTTACACCTTGGGTCAATTTTGGTTTCTTCAGGGCTGGCCCAACAAAGCAATAAATGTTGACATTTTCGGTGGGGAAAAAATAGTCTTCTGTTTAAGTGGAAGACAAGTGGGAGGAAATGAAACCTAAAAAAAATACTTGGAATACTCTCATGGGACTGAAGGAATTGAAAGAAGCCATTCAGGTGGCTAAGGATGTGGACTTAGAAGAGCTCCCTTCTGTTTGTGAACTCTTACCTACTAAAGAAAACAAAAAAAAAATTAAGGACAAAAATTTGGGTCGCCACTTAGACACATCCACAAGCAATGTCAGCTTTTAGAGATCAAAAAGAGTATGAAGTATAAGGAAGCTACACATCTGTGGGAAACAAGATAATCTGAGAGGGATGAGCCTGTTCAGCCCTACAATGGAAGGACACCCATTTAATTTTCAGAAATATTTTGGGTTTATAAAATTGCATCATCACCTGTTTATCTCTAGATTTTCAGTGTCATCCTTTATATCAAATATTTGGTAGCAAAGAGGGCATAACCATTTGTGTCTCTAGGAGTGTCTCCCAGCAGCAGCCTCAGTTATGGCTTGTCACACCTGCTCTGTCACCCTCTCCTCACACCACTGAAATGGCGCTGCTGGTTCCATGTCACCACTCAGCTGAAATCTTTGCTCAGGAAGCTCTTGCAGCTATCAGAGGCTCAAGCAGGTGCTTGCATCTCTTATTTACTTGTTAATTAAATGTGAGATGATAGTAATAACCTGATAAAAGACGTGGCATTAAGCACTCTCCCACCTCCCAAGAAGATGAATGACAGGGCTGAAGTTATATGAGAAATATCAGGCTCCAGAGAACAATTATAAGATCTATTCCTATAGAACATTGATTTCCTTTAAGATTTTTTGATATATATTTACTGTAGCACTGGAATGCACACAATCAGATGAGGTCGGGGGTGAAGAGAAGAGAGGTTTGAAGCTTAATCTGACTTTTAGAATTGGTGGTTGTTGATGTCAAGAGAGGCCTCCTCCTGCTGTGCCTCATTTCATGACTCAGCTGTCATTTGTAAGTTCAATATTTAGCTATTTGTGTCCATCCAGCCTTCCTGCTGAACTCCATTCTGGAACTGCCCTTTCTTTAGGGAAAGGAACTGAGGAGCTACCAGGCATCCCAGTCACTGGTTCTCTCCAAAGCACAGGAGCTAAATTCCATCACCTGAGATTGGGTGGCTTGAGTCAACCTTGTCACTGATTTTAATATTCACTGGAACTATTCCTTCTCCCACAGTTTGGGCTTTGAAACAAATAAACACAGTTGGAGCACTGGATTTACTTGAAGCTGTAAAATTTGCGTTAAATACATTTGAGGTTAACCATCTGTTAATGACATTAAATGAAAGATTGAGCAAGTCAAATAAATGTAAATGATAGCTCTTGGAAGACTTTCACCTGCCTGTAACTATGACAAGAAAGTGAAAATTCTCAAGACCATTTCTGGTTACTGCTTATGAATTAGTTGGCTTTTACTGAAATCCTTCACAACTTGATTTTAGCATAGCTCCCTGCTTTTACCTTGAGTTTATTAAATTTTTATGTCTCCCATATTCTATGCATTTAGTTTTCCAGTAAATGGCCACAGTGCAGTGGTTTCCCAGCAGTGAGGTAATACTACAGAAATAGCCCAAGCTGAGTATGCTTCGAAGTGTTACATTTTTGCCTTTGTTTCTTGCTTTTTTTTTTTTATTCCTGCAGAAAATGGTTCCAGACTGTTTAAAGATTTTATAATAGGAAATGTATACAGATTTTTGCTGTTTATAAACAGCATTAACTGTGCCACTGATCCAGTGCCTTACTCACTGGGTGCACAACCACCCTGCAGATTTTTAATATAATCAGCCTGTTTGAATAAGATTTTTTTTTCTGGTCTTCATTTTAAGTGAAGGCCTAGATAAAAGCCAATTGTTTGAAACTCCCTTATACGTGCACTGATATCTTTCTGAACAAAAAAATGAATCCACTGAGGAGGCTGAAGGATTTCTGTTTGTTTGCAAACTGGCAGGGAAATACTTGTGGTGATGCTTAGTGCAGGACTCTGTGGATAAATTAAGCTGGAGGAATAACACATCTTTATTTTTAACTATTCTAGCTCACTTTATGTTGGACTCTGACTACAGGACAGCAGTTATCAGCTCTATTTATCAATACAATAGAATTATCTCAGTATTTTAAGGAGACGTGAGATTCGCTGCCTGTGTTCATCCATGACCCCTCTTTCTCTAAGAGACACCTGGCTTCTCTACCTCTTCTGTCAGGCCCCTTTTTCCTTTTGCAAAGGATTCAGTAAATAGTTAATTTATTTCTGGTATAAAATTGTAAACTGAGCGCTGTTTATTGTCCCGTTCTTTGGGATGGGCAGGGACAGTCCCACCTAATGCCAAGAAAATGCCTTCTTTGGCTCCAGGCTTTATTGGGAGCCATTCTGGAGCCAAGGACATTTTGAGGCCTAGATCCAAGTCTGTATGGAGATGGCAGTGCATAATATTTTGTGAAAGATGGAAACTTAACAGTTGAATTCATTTCATAATTATTTAGTGCATACACCTTGTCAATGTATTAGGCCTCATTTTCATTTCAAAATTACCCCAACAGAAGACAGAGGCAAGCATTGGAAAAATTGCAACTGACCTTAAATTCAATTCCTGAAAAAAAATATTTGTGATGCCAGTTACCAGCCTGTGCACTTTTAATTGTAATTCTGCTTTGCCCAGCCCTTCTCTCATTTTCCAAATGTGTTTGAATCCAAAAAAAATGCCAGATTTCACCAAAATAAAAGAAGTAAAGGATCTCTTTGCTGACTTTGCCGGTAATCATACATCATGCTGTAAAACAGCTTTCCTGTAGTTTTGGTTTTTTAAATTTTGTCTTGAAATAATGTATTTAGAAGTGGACTCTTTTGGTTTATGTATATTTTTTAATGGGGAAACCAAATCTATGCAATAAGCAAAGAGCTGACATACAAATCTCAATATTAGGTGAGTCTCTTCATGATAAGTAAAAATATTTTAATAATTGCATTTCTCCAGTACTGTGTTTTCTGTATTACTGTGAGTTTAAATTTAGAGTATATTTTGAGCATTGTACCATGAAATGGGATGAAAATCTGTCTGTGTTTCTCCCAGGGAGTCAAGCAGCCTTGTTTTTGGTGTGCCTAATCCAAAGCAGAAGTAACAAAAAGGACTTCTGGTTTGAGCTTATTTGCTAAACTTCCTTATTTGTGACCGACAGTAATTCAGATCTGGAAATCTGATCCTGACTTACCCATCTGGCTTTTTATTTTAGAAATATAGGTCAGTTCTAACACAGTGAATCATGCAAGTACTTTTATCTGCAAGAAAAAGACATCTATACGTTACATTTTATTCCCAGGGCTCCTTTCCTGCCTTCTAGGGTTTTTGGAGAGGAATATTGTGTGTTTGCATTCCTGTGTTTGAATTTTATAATCTCCCAACCTGAGCTTTTCTGCAATTGTTCCAGTAGATTTTGTATTCCTGTTAATTGGCTGCACCTGGAAGTGTATCCATTCACCATGTAGGAGGGACCCTGAAGGAGAGAAAACATCCATTACAAAAAAAACAACCATTATAAAATCTTAAAATATTTCCTGTCTGTTTTTGAGATAAACACCACACATATTTCAAAAATCTGTTGATGCCCCCTCATGCTTGACCCTTTACTCTCTTTTTCATTGTATATTTAATTTAACTCTCTTTTTCACTCTATATTTAATTTCTCTGAGGAAGTTGCTGACAATTTCAGCACCATTATGTCCCTTTCTGAAGTATCCTGACATCTGCCCTAAAGGCTGGTTGAAAACCCTATTGTAGAAGGAACACCATTCGTGTGAAGCCAATGTTAACCCAGCAGAACAAGTTGTGGTTTTCATCTTCTGTTTGCATTTCCTTTCCCTCCCCTTCCTGGCTGGAAAGAAAATTAATACAGTAGGTCACACTCAGTCTGCTTTATTTCCTTTTGTGCCCAATGAGGTTGGAATGTTACTTTTTACTATACAAATCAATATGTTTCGAAACAACCTTTTTTAATTTGGATTTTCCTATTATGTACATGGTATATATTGGGTCATAGGAAATGGTGCATTTTTTCTTATATATTAAGATGAAAAATGGTATAAATATTCTAAGAGGATTTTCAGTTCAGCTGCCTTCATCTTAAATTGGTTTGCACAATCTTTTTCAATTGAAAGCACAATTTGAAGAAAAAGAAATATTTTGGAAGAACTCACAAATCATTTCATTTGTAATTTGGTTCTTTTCTGCAGAGTATTTATACAAGTTATTTGCTTAATTAGTAGAGAGAGAATTTGTGTTTCATGACATTTGGAGTGCACATCTAGAAATTAATTTTAACCTTGTTACTGTTTGTACTTTACTAGGGCAAGCAGAGTCTTTGTTCTCAGAACCAGCAATTCGACTCTACCTTTAGGACACAATAAAAATATCTTTATCCTCAGTTCCAAAAGTTACCTCCCTGTGAATGGGAGCATTTCTTCCTCCAGTGTTGGTGATGAGCAGGAACCACAAAAGGAAGAGACAAATCTCCAGTAAATCCACAGGACACCCTCTCATGTAAACAGCAGCAACCGCAATTAGAAGGGTAAATAACACATATTAGAGAGTGCACAGTGGTGTGATTTCAACACCCATCTCTGTGTTTAATGTCTTGCTGTGACATATGTTCCAGTGTCTAAAGAAGAATACATCCTAGTGCCATAGAGAAAAAGGCAGAGTGGGTTCTCCCTTTTGAAGCTGCCAGATAAAAGCAATTATGATAAATCACCTGAGTAAAAAAATATCCCGGAATGAACTCCTGGCCCTGGCCTCAGCCAGTGGCAGAGCTCCCATTGACGTCAGCAGAGTAATTTTACCTCTGTTTTTGGCCTGCCTGATGGGAGGAGCATCCCCAGATGCAACTTTCAGTTGTCATATCAGATGTCCCTTAAAAGCTCTGCAGTGACTGCTGGGTTCTGGGTGACTCGTTCCACAGAAAATCCCATGTGGATGTGGAGCACTCGGAGTTCTCCTCCTGCCGAGCAAGGGTTTCCCTTGGGTGAGAGATTTCTTTGCTCCACGTTTTCTAGAAGAAATACCGGCCTCCAAATTCTTTTGTTCACGTTCCAGCCCTTTTGCCAAACTCCTGGTTTGTTTGGGATTTGTGGGCATAGGAATCCTGAAGGATCTGGGAGCTGCTGCCTCCCACTCCAAGCTCCTGCTCACCTTGATGAGCTCAGGCACCCATTGCCTGTTCAGGCACACAATGCTCTTCTCTTCCCAGATTTCTGGAATCACAGGGAGCCAGAAAAAGCAGGCAACTGCCAGCCACAAAAGTAGGTTTTTAAAGGAGCTTTCAAGGCAGTTTATTTGAAAGATTTTGGGAAGATCTTTTCCATGATTCCTCTTGACTAATCGCTCAGTTTTTTCCCTTTGATTCTAAAAATTTTCATTTATAGATCTTCTTTTGTGAGCTCAATTTTTGTTGCAACTTATTGCATATTTTTGTATTTATGTCTTAAATATAGTTTTTTAATCTTTCTTATTTTTTTGGTTTCTGGTTGACCTTTTTCAGCCCAGTGACATATTCAAAGCCCAGGAAAGCTTCATATAAGGAAACTGACTGGAATAAGTCAGAAATAAAACATTTCTATTTTCTTTTGATGTCCAACTCCGTTAACCTGTCAACTTTAACAAGACAAATTTCTTTTCTAAAAAGCAGAAAGAATTCTTTTTATAGCTACAAGCAAAAATAAAATATTTCCTTACGGAAGTAGGATATGCACATTGGGACAATGCCTGATTTTAATAAGGACTTCAAAAGGCAATGTGATTATTTTAAATTATGATTTATGCCTTTGATGTCAAAATGAAAGACAATTACAGTTTATTTGGCAAAAGCAAACTTTGCAAAGATTTATTTTTACTTTCATTTTATGCCTGTGATAATGCTGTGTGTCTTCACTGAACTGTTTTGGCATGCAGAGGATTTATTCACACTCTGAGTTGATCTGTTTCATTCTCATCAATTTAACCATTACATATTACAATTTATTATATCCTGGTGTCTTTTACAGAGAACAGTGAAGCCCCAAAAAATTATTTTGTTAGTCCAGTGAGCATACTTACTTTGTTTCTCCTTGATAACTAATTCCTATTAGTTTTGAGGATGATAAGGCACTGATTTTTAAGTTGAAGTGTTGAAAAATGAAACCCCTGGACCAACGTGTTCCTATGAACATCAGTTATTTGGAAAAAGGGAGGAAACATTTTGTATTTCCCAGCTCTTGAACCAGGGGCTACATTATGCATGCAAATCTTCCACACAGGCAATGAATGACCCAGAAGAACAAGGTCAAAACACAGCATTGCTTTAATCAAAAATGTTTGCTAAACAAGGATCAAAACATACCAAAAATGCTTTCTATTTCAAGGGGAAAAAAAACATCAACAAGCAAACAACAAACAAACCACTGGAAGTTTTGTAACAGAAAACATCCTTTCCTACTTTCCTTTTAGTTTATTTTCTAATGATAGCTTCACCTTCAGCGCTTTCATGTATTGACAACCACACCTCAAAGGGAATCTCCTTCCAAAGGATTCCCATTTCAGGACTGAACATAAAACATGGATTTTTGGGAGGAAGGCATGGGTGACCCAGTTAATGTAGATCCCGTGGGACAGACTGGAGAAACAACACAGAATGGTTGGGTTTTATATATATATATGTATATATTTATATCTATCTCAGTATTTCTGTCTCCCAGAACTTCACGTCTCTCATCTTTGGAGTCTCACAATATGTAGAGAATTTGAAACTAATTTTTTTTTTATTAGGGAATTGGATATTTTGTTGTGTTTTTTTTCTTTGTTTGTTTGGTTTTTTGCAGAAAAGAATTCAAATCAGCAATTGTGCTTCCATTGGTTTGTATCCAGGTTATCTAAGCTCCAAATCCATGTCCATGAGCATAAAACATAGGCATAGTGTTATTGTTTAAATTGTGTTATTTTACTCAGTAAAAAAAAATACTTCTAGGAAAAATTTAACCTAAAAAGAAGTGTATTCCTGTACACCAGGAAAATAACTGGCAAGAAGAAAATTATTGCAGGCTGACATTTCAAGAATTTGTGTGAGTTCATTAAAAAAAATAACAAAACTGATTTTTATGAGGATGCCAAATTGTCAAAAAAAAGAAGCAGTTACACTCAAATACTGTTATGTCAGCATTTCCATTTTGTCTTTCTGGGTTTTGTAGGTCATATATAAAGGCTCACTCACCACTAAAATGAGTTTAGGCTCTTTATCACACATAATGAAAAGGAAGTGTCTTTGGTTTAGACAGTTTTAAGGCATCCTATCCTAAATATCACTTCATGTTCAAAAGAATCCCAAGAGAAATCTGTTCTGTGGATTTGCAAAATGAGTTTACTGATATTTAAATTTTTTAGTAGAGATGTAATCTCTTATCTTGTCAGTCCAGACCCAAATACACCCAGGACTGAAGAGTTTCATTCACGGGCTTTTCAAAAGCATTAGACAGATTGAGTTTTGTATCTGCTTCTTCCCTTGGAATTAATTTTCTGATGTATATTCTGAGGAGTTTTCCCTTGACCAGTGTTCCAACAGATTACTGGCAGCTAAGGGATTGACAGAGATGGATCCTTTTTTATTGGACTTATAAGCATTTCTGTTTGGAAAATCTGGCATGCTGCCAGAATGGATTTTACTCTCTCCCAGAACATTTGTTGACTATAATCTGTCAAAGAGGTAAATATGAAGAATTCAAATCTTCCAGGAATGGAGACATTTTTTTGTATGACACATACCTAAAAGTTTGAACTTGGTGGCTCCCAGCTCTTCATCCGTTTGTGTGACACAGACACCAGAACCTAGAACTTCCAAAATTCCAGTAAAGGCAGGAGCTTTGCAGCTCCAGACTGGGAGGCCCATCACCTGCAAACTTGGAAATGTTGGGAAAATACCAACCTCTGAGTAGGTTCCTCAGTGTTGGTCTCCAAACCACAAAGTCTTCTGAGCTCACAGGGAAATTCTCATCCTCCTCTCTGGGTGACTCAAATCCAAATTCTAGAGAAAGTGTGTTCTTCTTTATCCTAAAAGTTCCCAAAGTATTTTCCAAGACTATCTCTCATTTCTACAAAATAAGAGGAGAATTACCTATATTCAGAAGTACTGGATAAGACTGCAAAAAATGGGATTGAATTTGATGGAAATATCTGTCCTGGCAATTCCAGTAAGTCTGTGCAGTATTATTAGGATAGTGTCAATACTTAATTTTTGGGAAAAGGTAATTTTTTAAAAGAAATATTTATGTTAAACAGTTTTTCCACCTTCAGTGAGGTTTAATATCCTCAGATAATGAAAGTTCATTTAAAATGATCTCTAAAGCAGATTGATTACCTTATATATTAACCACATCATACAGCTCCTCTGACAGTGACATAGTAGCTTCAGTTTTGCACTCATGTAAATTTAAATCTGTATTATTATTATTAATTTTATTATTATATGCATTTTAAAAGTCCCTAATCCACAGCATTACAGGAAAAAAACAAAAGCACAAGGACTGGGCATTTTTGCCACTATACTTTTGGTATCTTTTGCAAGTAAAACAGGCACTTTTTCACATTACATTTAGATATTACCTTTATCTCTAGTGTCTAAATTTCTATGGCTAGCAGACCTCAAATGTGAAAAAAAAAAATACTGTTTCCTTGTCTGTCAGGAAGACAGAAACCCCAGAAAAATAGCACATTCTTAGAATCACAGTTTTTGTCCCAAAGGCAGCAAATGCCTGTGACACCTCCTTCCAGTCCGGTTGCCAGCTGGGCCCTGGAGAGCCAGGGAAGATGGGATTGACAGAGCCCCAGCTATTTTCTGCCCACAGCACTTTGCTCCTTTAGAACCTGAGTTATGGACAGCAGTTCTTTCTCCTGGAAAATCTCTCAGGGAAAGGGAATGTGTTCCAACAGCAACAGGGGTGTGAATTTATGTGGGGGATAAGAGGACTAAGAAGGATCCTTTAGGTTTTATTATCAGAAATATCTGTGGGGACGGAACCACCTCATCAGAATGTTCCTGAATCTTGGCACGGGGGTGGGAAGTTCCATTCTTTATCCTCCTCTGGATGCCACGTTTCTGGTGTGTCTCTCCTTTCCTGTCACTACTCAGTTCAGGTTTAGCTCCTCCCAAACAGATCCAAAGCAGTGGCTTAATGAGAGTAATAGCTTACTCTGTAGTAGTATCCCACTAAAATACACCAGCTAGGAAGGAAAAAAATATGTAGGGAGATTAATGCAAGGGTTTGTCCAAGAAAATGTCTAAACCACAGAGGAAGAATTAATGCAGCAGTATTTCCATTAATATTGAGGTCAATGTGCCAATTCCACCGTCTACTCAGCATTTGGTCTCATTCTCTCCTAGACTTTACTTGCCCCAGCAAACTCTCTTAGAGTGCCAAACCAAGGAGGGTTGCTGGTAATTTTCTCATCTGCTCCTGTTCAGAGGCTCGAGGCCTTTGCATGGAATTTTCTCCTCCTTTATTCTTCTTCCAGAGGCAGCTGAGAGTGTTGCCTATGCAAATCTGAGATAAAGCCTGGGACAGAAAGAGCACAGTGCTCCAATTCCTGGTAGAAATGGAAGGGAGAAACTGAATAATTGGTTAAAAAGCAATTTGCTAGCTTCAGAATCATCAAAGAATTCTGATTGCATTGCTGAGGAGAGCAACCAAGTCCATCTGGCTTTCAGAAGAGTGGAAAGTGTCCTTTTATGCCAAAGCTAGTCCATAAATGTCTAGCTCAGATCCCAACTTTGTTGGCTCATTATAAGCACTTTTATTTGACCTTTTTATTAATGTTAATGTTGTTCCAAGCACACACATGTCTTACATTCGCAAACAGCATGAAAATTAAGAGAGATGGTTTCATTAAAAATTAAATATACAGCAGGTATCACTGTCTTAAATTCCTTGTCAGAAACCAGTGAGAAGAAAGGTCACTTTGTGTGTCATCTGTGCATTTTTTTTTACTTGGGTACCAAACAGAAAAATAATAGATAATAAAAAAGGTTGTGGCCTGTTGAAAGTATTATAAGAAATCCCACCATATGATGTAAATATAAAATTGTACTTTGGGATTATTTATGCCTGTATTATAGCTTGTTTAAACAGGAAGCTTTGTTGTTTCTGGTAGTGCTATATCTATCTCATGGTCTCTTACTTGACAATAACAAACCTATTGTAGTTCTTGGAAATTATTGTACATAAGGTTTTATGTCATAAAAATAGGAAAATTAATTAAGTTTAAAAAATTGGACCTTTTAGAAAGTTTTTTTATGTTCATGAAGAGAAATAGAGCTATAAATGTGAGTTTAGATGTATTTAGATAAGCAGGTAAATTCAGTCTGAAATTTCTTGATACCTGTCGGAGCCAAAATGAAATTCATTATGAAGTCTTGTCAAGGTTTAATCCCAGCCAGCAGCCCAGCCTCACACAGCCACTCACTCACTCCCCTACTAGCAGGATCAGGGAGAGAACTGGAAGGGTAGAAGCTGGAAAACTCATGAGTTGAGATAAAGACAGTTCAATGGGGAAAGCAAAGGCTGCACACAAGCAAAGCAAAACAAGGAATTAATTAACTTTTCCCATGGGCAGGTGCTCAGCATCCCCAGGAGAGCAGGGATCCCCATCACACCTAACAGTGATTTGAGAGCACAAACCCCATCACTCCAAATGTCCCCTCTTCCTCCTTCTTCCCTACCCTTTATATCCTGAGCAGGATGTCACTGGGATATCCCTTTGGTCAGCTGGGGTCCCCTGTCCTGGCTGTGTCCCCTGCACCCCCAACCTCCACTCCAGGAGGACAAAAAGCAGGAAAGGCCTTGGCTCTGTGTGAGCCCTGCTCAGCAACAACAAAACCATCTCTGCATTATCAGACCCAAAACACAGCCACACACCAGCCACTGGGAAGAAAACTAGGTCTACCCCAGCTGAAACCAAGTGTGCATGGCTTGAAAGAACATTGTGGCACATAAAACATTCTATTTGTTTAATTTTTCATCTATAGGTCCAAGTCTAAAATACATGGACAAACAAGAACTGGACCTCCAGTTGGAAATTTTTTTTTTTTTATTGCAGAACAGGGTGACTCAGAAATTTGTAGTGGATGGAGTTCAAGCCATTTATCCAAATCTGGACCAAGGTGGTAGTGATTGCGGGGCAGTGGTGGCTGCTGTGTGTGTTTGAGGGGCTGAGGGGCACACAGGCCTATGTGACAAGCCTGGGCAGGGAGGTGGGAGCACCAAACCACATGCACTTAATGTAAAGTAACCTCACACAACCCACTCCTGGCACTCTCAGCCCAATGGCCAAACATAGAACGGGCACTGAGACAGAGCTAAACTTTCCACCCTCTGTAGTAGTGGCTCAAAACACACTTTTCAGCAGGGCGGGTAGTGAGAACACGGCTTTATTGCCGCCGGCCCTGCTGTAGCGAGTCTGTGGAAAAACTGAAGAGTGGAGCTTCCCGCAGCGCCAGCCTGGTACTCCTTATAAACCCTTTCCCATTCCACCATTGTGCTTGGGTTCTGCTGGAAAATGTGAGTCAGCCCTATGGGCTTGCACCTCCACCATGGCTGACAGGGGTTCTCAGCTGAGCACAGCTTGGCAATCCATTTCCCAGAGTTAGAGCGAAATGCTGCTCAGGATGAGGTGGCACTGTTCAGAGGAGGGATTAAATAAAAACTGTTTTATTCAGAGCCTTTTAGTTTATCTGTTCAATGCCCAGACAAAGAGGGTTGTCATAGACTGAGGGCTGGAGAGAGGCCAGGCTGGAATGGGTCCAGGACAGCAACAAGACCTGGTCACAGACCCCAGGCCTGGCCAGGAAGCCCCTGGAGCAAGAACAGGGTCATGTACAGAGACACTGCTGCATTAAGAGCACAGAAATCTGGCAGAAATAAATTGCCTTGTTTTCCACCTCAGAAATCAAAGGGCTGGGTGCATCTGGGCTGAATTTCTGATAATAACCTACATGCTTATGGGTCACATGCAATAAAGTCCCAGAAGTACCAACAGTGTGGGTTACACCCTAATTTAGGTCTCATCCATGATCACAGTGTCACCAAAACTGTGTTTACCAACCCAACTCCATAAGTCTGGTTGAATTCAATAACTTTTACCAACAGATTCACCAAGAGTGCAACAGGTTAAGATTTATTTAGATTTTACATTTATTGAGGCAACTGGGTTTAGGTTCTGTCAAATTGCCACTGATATCTGGATTAGCTCTACAAAATCCTTGTGTAGCACTGTGTACAAATGTTACTGGGTACTCCAACAGGGTTGGAGGCACAAATCCTAACGAAGAGGTGTTCCTGATTTGTGGAGGAGGGATGACCAAGCCTGTCAAGTTGTCTGCAAGATGGTCAAATTATCCTTCTCTAACACTGAGGATTTCAAATGCCAACTTGTGCTTTGGAGGGAAGTGAGACTGGAGTCAAATACTCTGCTGTCATGGTGGCGGCAGCCATTTTATATATAGTGAGGGATGTCAAAGTTACAAAGGGAGACATTACAGAGGATGTGGGACTTGTGCAGAGATGTAACAGAAACATGAGGCTTTAACATGTCTCCCACTTCTACCTGGCTGAGGCAGCAATTCGAGTCATCCAGCCTCCACTTGCTAACCTCTCACCCTCAGCATGTCACCATGCCCACGTATGTCATGGCATATTCCACAGAAATCCCTTCACCACATCCCACATTGTCCCTCATGGCTTTCGGTCTCATTCCTACACATGGTTACCATCATCACCCAGACTCACAAGGAAAGGCTGCTTCCAAATTTTCAGCTCAGGGAAACCAAAACCTGGAGTCAGTCAGGGTCCTGTCACAGCTGTGAAAGTCTTAGTGAAACAAACAACTCGAAGCACTCAAACAGGTTTTCTTCTGGCTTTTTGTGTTTCATGGATGCAAATTGTTACAGTCGGTGAGATCATCTTAAAAGGACTTTGACTTTTTCAGATATTCCCAGAAGGGAACTCTGCTCCACAAACAATGCTGCTATACATGTCAGTTCAGGATGCAGAATGTAAAAAAGCAGTTGTAATTCCTCATTTTGGCTTGGTCCTGGCCGGCATAACCCATAGCATTTTGTGGTAAACAGCAACCTATGATTTACACCTTTGGTAACACAATTCTTGGGACATTTTAATGACGCAAATTCCCTTGGCCCAGGGGTTCTGGGATATATAATGCTCTGGTCAAAATCAGGATCCAAATGGGAAGAGCTTTGTTATGTAGTTCAGAACTGAGTGATCCAGATGGAGATAGTTAGGAAATAGCATTACTGAGAGTTTGGTCTGCATAATATATGCAGCTCAATGGCAACTTTTCAGGCAGACTGGCATAGATTTCCTCTTTTTTTCCCTGTAATTTAAGGGTCTCTGGCCCAACAGAGAGGACACAGATTGATCAATTATGCATCCAGCAAAATTTCTGGTTTTCTATTGACCATGACTTGTAACTTTAAAATGGATTTTTTTTTTTCTTTTTAACAGAAGTATCTCCAAGGTTGCCAGGGACCACTGCAAATTAAGGCTGAAAGCCAGCTGACCTTATCTTCAGACACCAGCACTATGCTCTTTCTTCTTGGCCCCCTTGAACTCCCATCTGAAGCTTTCCTTTCCTTCCATAGATTTCAGACAGAAGATTCTCATTTCCTGAATGAACCCTAAGAGAATAAGAAACTATTTCATTTAAATGTGTTACAGTGTTAGTTACATCTAACATACATGGCTACTTCTTTTTTCTATCATTTAACATTGGTTTTCATAAAAGAATACAAAGGAGACATTACACAACAAACAAGAAGTAATGAAAGAGTTACACAATGTGGTAAGGATAGTTAAGCCTCAAAGTACACAAAGTTTAATTTGGCTTGGATTAGCACCCCAAAGCTCTGGTCCCTATTAAAATCTGCATTTTAGACAAGAAATTGGACCATGTATCTTTCAATAACAGAGTGTCTGGTTAGAATTACAGCCTGTCCTGGTTCTTGTCACACTGAAAATGTCACAGGATTAGTTTTCCACATGAAGATTCCTCCTTCCAGCCCCAGTGTGATCTGTGTAAGATAACAGGATGCTGACTGAGGTTACATGGCAGTGGCTGCATGCGCACGAGTCAGGCAAGTGTACAGCCCATGAGGAAATGGGAATGGGCAACTGAAAAGTAAATAAAATGCCATGAATTTGTGTCATTGCACACCCTGAGAGTAGAGATCATCTCATCATTTCAGGGCAAAGGTGAAGTAGTGGTCCAAGAGAGGGAAAACTGATGTCAGGTTTAGTTTTCCATAAAATGTTTTGAGAGAGAGTGTAAGACTTAAATGTTATGTGTGCCACACACATCACGGTGGAATCAGAACAGCTTTTTGAGACCAAATGTAAAAAGTAGCATCTAGTCCTCATGAGCCACCACAGAGAACACCAAGCAACTCAGATTTAGAATCACAGAATATCCTGAAGTGGAAGGACAAGGAGTCCAATTCCTGCCTCTGCACAGACCAGCACCAAAAGTACATTCTCTTTGCCCTCTGATGAAAATACCTGTCTCTGAGCACCCCACACCTCATGGCCAAGCCACTTCATGCCTCTTTCCACATTTTCCCATGTTCCTCTCCCATCTGTGGTAATCATGGGAAAGAAAAGTATCTTTCTCCTTTCACTCATCCCTGGAAAGGATTCGTAGGGAAGATGTGGTGTTGGGTAATGAAGACTGACAGATTTATGACTTGGCTGAGCAAGTTTTTGAGGGTTGGAGGAGGACTTTTCTCCTTCTCCTGCACTTTTATTCTGCCCATTCCCTACTGCCTCAGTGGGTACTGAAAAGGAAAAGAGACAGGTGATTCCTGCCAAAAAACTGCCAAAGTCTCTCCCTTGCCACTGTCCTGGCTGCTGAAACAGGAAATGACAAACTAATCTCCAGGTCTGAGGCTGGAAGAGGAAATGTGGTTTTTATCAGTGGCCCGGGGCAGTAGGCCATGCCTCTCCCTGAGCTGTAACCCCACTTCACCACAGCAAATATCCTCCTCACCATCAGGGAAAATATGGAAAAGAGCCCCTCTGCATTGCCAGACAGCTGCATCACCTGGGACAGCTCTCCCCTATTTCAAGTGAGACCAATAATCCTGAGCTTCATGTCTTTTTGGGCCATAGCCACCTACTTCAACAGCTGGAGCTGGAATTTCCCTGGCAGGATAAACAAAAGTGCCACAAGTCCCTGGCAGGACACTGAGAGGATGAGCCAAGGCAAGTGAAAGCACGGCTGAGCCATCCAAAAAATTGGCATGAGCCTGTTGTGGTGCATGAGGGATTGGGATGAACCTCACTCCTGCAAGGGAAGGATCCTTTAGAAAACCAGTGGCCCTCTTTGACTTCTTTTCCAATGAAATGTTTCCTTGATGTACCTGACTACAATTTACAATCTCATATCATACTTTTAACACCACAGAATTTATGCTGCAGCAGACATGAGTTGATCTTAGCCATAATCCACTTCCATTAAAACTCTAAAATTATTATGAAGCTTCTGGACTTTTCAGTACTTTTTAGTGGGTTTTTTCTTCACACATAGTTTTGCTCAACATTTGATGCCTGAGAATTTTTACTTATCTCAGGTATCCCAGTGACAGTTACAAAAAGCTGTCAAATGTTTCCTGCTTTTGCTGCAATAATTTAGACTCAAACCCTACATAATTTTCTAGAATGTCTAGAAATTGAATGTCTAGAAACCTGCAATCATAACAGGACTTAGGCTCCCAAATTACATGATGGTCTTATGGGGTTTCCATTTTATTTCTAATAATTGCATCATGTCAATTTGTGTTGCGAAGTGAATTCTTTAACAGGGTAAATTTTTCTACTCTCACCTCATAGAAATGGCATGAGATTTTAACACAGATCTCACCACATCTGCATGAGGTTATAGTTCTTTGTGTGTTAATTTAAACTAGCAGGTATCAAGTTGTACAGACTATTAAGTGCACAAAAACCTGAAATTTCCTTCAATTACTTGTTGCATGCAAAGGCTGAGAAAACAGGGCAAAATTTTCATTCTTAGAAAAACAGTGAGAAATGGAAGCTCCCCATACATTAAAGAAAGAAGAAAATGTGGCACCATATATGTAAAATTTAAAGGAAGGAAAAAGGAGCAGGCAAAACTCAAATGAAACTCCTGTGGGGCTTTTTCCTTGGTTTGGATTTTTTTACATATATGTATGTAGTTTTTTTAAAAATTAATTGTATGCCATATTATCAAGGTTGTCCCTGAAAAGTGAGTCATGCAATAACATCTGATTTCTCTTGGGAAGGTGGGGCCTTCCTGTTGGAGCTGTGAACTTCCTATTGCTCAAACAAAAGGGAGTGGAGCATCCTGAGCCAAAAAGTGAGACAGGAAGGGTCTGCTGAGATAGGATGCAACCTTAAATGGAAGATAACCTAGACTCTGAAAGAAGAGGTGGTATTATTATCTAGGCTTGTACAAAGAAAGGTAAAGGTTTTAGTAAACTTCAGATCTTTATTTAAATACTTCAGATTTTTATTTAAATATTCACTCTTAAAATGTTTTATGTATTTTATTCTAGTTGTAAATGATAACCAGTGCCATATTTCTTTTCCTTAAATGCACATCAGACCAAAATGTATTTCCTACAGTTGAAATTCAGCTGTCAGTTTCTCCAAGGAGACATAAATCCACTATTTCACTTATATAATGAGTTAACTCATACATGATTTAAGTGTTGGATGAAGTAACCAAAACTAATTTGTTATACACAAAGTCAACAGTCCTTTTTTTAAAACTGCCTTTGTTTCTAGAGCTCTTCATAACCTGTTTTTCAAGCCTTTCTATTTTATAGCAGAAAAAGGAAACTATTCTACACTCTTTTGTTGAAGAAGTTTTCACTGCTGTAAAGCAAACAAAAAGCAACTCCAAACCATGACATCATTTTTTTGCTGTATCTAAGAGTAATCAGTAAATAGTGTTCAGCCAATATTTGAAATAACACAGTTGGGCTGTCCTGTAGTAAAAATTGCAAAATTCATAAGACATGAAAGTGTTCATTTCCCACCTTATCTGTGGACACACATTTCAGTCCAAAAACTCCTTCCTTGCCAGGTAAACTTCAAACATGTCATTGCTTAGGGCCCTTTCTCCTTCCAGAAGAATGTGGATTGGGAAACGCTGAGAGAGAAAGATTAGTCAAGCAGAAAGTTCTGGGTTGATTAAATGAATCCTCTTTCCCAGAACAAATTAAGAATATGGAATAGATAAGTCTCTCTTTCCTTATTTTCAGTGATAACAGACATGTTCTTACATAACCTTGGAACCATGTGCACTGATCCATGCACTTACACATTTACAGAAGGAACAACTTAGGAGGTGTATCCTGAACCATAACAAAAAGAGAAGTGTTTAAGAATGAATTTGTCCTTTTTGACAGTAAAATCCAGGGCTTGTAGTGCACAGGCTGGACCTAACCACTGATCCCCAGTGAATCATAAACCCCTCTGGCTTCAGGACTGGGGCAGATGCAGCCCTGGAGCTGTGTGTAGATCTGAACTGGGAGCTTAACTGGGCAGTGCCCACAGAGAGCACTGCTGCTGGGTAAAAGCTGGACACCAAAGAGATTGTCCCCCAGCAGGACACAAATGTATGCTTTGGCTTTGAGTCCCCCTCAGAGCTGGATGGAGGCTGCTGAGGTAAGGGTAAGGCCAGGAAGGGACGATAACTCTTGGTAAACCTGGAGAAAGGATAAAACCAGTGCTTTAGAAAGGAAAGGGCTTGAAGATGAGGTGGTTTTTGCCCCCAACTCCTTTTCTTTGCTAATTGCTGCCACAGGACTTCCCTGCTACTTTCCTTTTACCTCATCTGTAGGCAATGAAGCTGTCTGGCCAACACATCTTTGGGAGAGAAGGAAACAAGAAATTATGATGTTATCTTTATGGGCTGGTTAAATCCCAAAAGATCTCTTTTTTTGTCCCCTGCTTCCTTTTGTTTTCACAATGGGCTTTGTGAGTAAGAAGCAGTAGCCTTTTGTGGCCCAAACTCCTCTCCCCTGGGCACAGGGGCTGTGCCAGCCCTGGAAGGGAATGCATGAAACTACATTAAGTGTCCTAAATCCTATTTCTGATCTGTTGTGAAATATTTAACTGTTAAACCCTAAATAATTGTGTTATTACCTGTTTGTCCAGCACAAGTTGTGTTTGCTATATTGTGGAGTGAGAGGTGTATTGATTGTATCATAGGGGCAATTAGAAATCCAGCTCTCCAACTCAACAGGAGCTGAGTTTGCCTAATTGTGCTTCAGGCCACTGAACAAATCCCTCTAAATATTTGTTAATTGCTAAATTGTTCTTCTCTTTGAGACAGTAAAACCAGAGGCACAACAAAAGCTCTTTTGTTGTTGTACAGAAATTTCTATGGTTCCTACAGCACCTCCCTTCAAACTGACTGGGAAGGATGGAAAATATTTACTAAGGAGCTTACAATCCATTCTGTACAGATCCTTCTGAAGTGTCAAATGTGCCAGCACAGAAATAACATTTTTATTCTAAAGAATGGAGGCCTGCAGGTGAGGAAATTAGTTTGGAAGATACAGATGAACATTTTGATTGTTTTTCCTTGGTTGTTGCAATGCTCAGCCTGTCACAGGAACTTGTACAGACAGTTGGAAGCTGTTCCTGTTCTTACCCTGAGCTGGGAAGTGAGAGATAGCTGAAGAGCAAGTTTATATCTCCCTTTGCTCCAGGATGACAGTGACCTCTGGTAGAAATGTGAGAGAGATGCATTAATCACTTTATCAAGAAGTGCCAAAGTTCATTTGCTTGTGCCTGAGGGTCTGTCTTCGGTTTGGGTATCATCTGTCACATAATTTACAAACACAGAAAGCTAGACAGCCTCTGTCTTGAACAGATTATGATTTTAAATAGATGGGACAAAAAGCAAGGAGAAGAAATATTACATGTGGGCACAACAATAGCAATTTTATTTTGGTGTTTCCTGGGGTGAAGAGGAATGAATAAATTGAGGGATGTGTGGGAGGGGTTAGAGCAAGTAATCAACCAGCATGAGGGAGATAACATCTAAAAAAACCTGTACATAATGCTGATGAAAACATTCTCCACGTGTCTCTGCTTTGGCTGCTCCAACTTGAAACCCTGTCTGGCTCCACTGCAAAATTACTGAGCATGGTTTTTGAAGAGGATGAAGGAAAATCTGAATTTCAAAATATTTATTCCTGATAAGTCTTTTGCAAACTCCATTTCAAAACTATTAGAGCAGCCAGGGCCCAACAAATCTCGTCAGCTCCTGATGTAAAGGCCCTAAAAATGGTGATGATATCTGACTTCTCTGACATCAGCTCTGTTACATCATGAGAGGGGGAAACACACTAAGTGGAGGCACTTATCAAACTGGTCTTTTATGGTCACTTGGTTTTTTTGAGGTATGATTGTTTATTGAGGTACAAATCTTTTCCTTAAGGTATTGAGCTAAACCTTTACTTCAAGCAATGCAGCTCCCAGACTGCATATTTAAATCTGAATAAGTCATCTTGTGAGCATGTAGATAGTAAAAAAAAAAAAAAAAAAAAAAAGCAGTTTTATGAAGTCAGTGAAATAATAATAATGATTTCACATGCAGAGTTTGCAAGACTGGAGTGTGAGGAGGCAGAAATCATTGACAGACACTTAATGCTCAGGTGGTTTGCTGCTACAATATCATTATTTCCAGTTATGTCAGCAAATTGTGATGGAGAATCACTGCAACACTGCAACACTTTTGCTAGAATCAGTGCCTGTTAGGAGTTTGAAAATAGAGGAAAAGAATTCTGAATTCCTAGCTCTCGATAAATACATCTCCTGTGTCATTTTTTTTAGTTAAACATCTACTAGTTACACTGGAATTTTATTTATAAAAATCTTGAGCTGCTACATTACTTGTGACCCCAGCTGTGAACTTTGTTGTTGCAAAAATCTGACTTGTGTAAATAAAAGTTGTAATTTTTCTACGATGGCATTACCTCATAACAGATCATTCTGTTTAGACATCTTGCTGTATCTGCATGTCTTCAGTAAGTTCATTTCTCTTTGGATTGACTATCCCAGCTTTTCCTGCTCCTTTCCTGTAGGTAAAGCACATTTGGTGTTTATCATTAGCAGATTGTTAATGAAGGATGGTGTTACCAGGGAGTTACAGGTGGAGACTGGAACCAACTCACCCTTGAGGGTACCTCTACTAAACCCCTGAAGCCCTGGAGATGGAAAATGCAGGATTGTAATGCTGTGGAGTCCTTACACGGGTTTGGTGCCAGAAAAGCTGTGGCAAAGAATTTATAAAAGCAGCTAAATAGCAGCTATAAGAATCTGATGTGCCTGCATTGCCTGTGTTTTCTACCCTACAAATAAGAGGGCCGTAGAGGAGCACTGGAAATGAGCAGGTTTCCCTTCTTTTCCCCCTGCTTGCTGAGCTGCAGCATCAGGCTTTCCCTCCCCATCAAAAGCACCATGTGGTAAAGAGCTTGTGCACAGACACTGCCCTTTTCTTCTTGTGGAAAAAAGGAGCTCCTGTTTTATGGTAGCCTGGAGGCCGCAGAGCTGCTTGCTGCCAGGGCTGCTCCTCCAATGCTTTCAGCAATCAGCCTGGCTCCAGGGAGAAGCTGAGCCCTGCTTCCCCTCTGTTTAATTCTGCAGCTCCTCTCCCCATCTCCTCACAAACCTGAGCACAGCACTAGCACAACAATCTCTGGAAAGAGCCACCTGCCTAGGCTCAGCTTCTCTCTTCAAGAGCAAGCCTTTGCTTCACTTTTCCTCTCAGCTGCTGGGAAAATGTCAAGAGTGGATGAGTCACATGGCAGATCAGATCTGAGTAAGGGCTTTTTTCACTTGGTGTATGAACAAGGTTAGTGCTGACCCCAATGCTTAATCGAGAAGTTTTAATAGTTCCACATATTTTGGAGCATTATCAGCAGTTGCTGATATAAAAATTATCATTACAGAATATCATAGAAACTGTTAGTAAAACCCTTTTTTTAAGATTTATTTTCTATCAACATCAAACAAACAAAATTATAACTGCCACATGACAGACTGGTATTGGCTATTTCAGTTCTTCGTTTAATTTTTTTACCTTTTTTTTGTGCAATCAGGCACTAATGCACTTGAAAAAATACTTGACAAGATGGGACTTGCAGGCTATTTCAGGATGTGAGTTCCAGGCAGGCCTTGAGGAGCTGCTGATTAGCTTTTATCAGCAACTGTTAGTCATGCCTCAGCCACATCTCCTTGCACCAAGCTGCTGCTCAGTCTGTCACGTTCACTTTTTTACCAGATCCTGCTGAAAGATCGTTCCATGTTAGGGCCAAATGTTCAAACACTGATGCCCTGACTCTGGTTTGCTCCTTTCTAATCAGCAGCTGATACTCACCTCACATCAAGAATTTCTGCACTGTTTTAGATATCCATATTTTATCTCTTTGCAAGCCAGGCAAATGGTGGGAAGTCCTGACTGTTGTATTTAAATATCATGGCCTCTGCACTTGAAATGATAATTTAACAGTTATAATGAGATATTAGCATGTAATAATCATAAAGGTGGCACTTGCAAAAAGATTGTAAAACTCTCTTTCCATTTCCATCCAAAAATTCCTGCTTAATAGTAACCTGAACAGACTTAGAAATCTTCTCTAGCTATCTAAACCCACAAATCAAACCAGGCAGCTGTTTCTGAAATGTATAGAACATTTTGTCTTGACAGTTTTCTGTGAGTGGACTGAGAGCTATTCTGTGTCTGTCACTTGTTGAGCTGGGAAGTGCCATGATGGCAGACCTGAACGGCTCCACTGTGAGAGCAAGAAAGGTTTTAAAGTAGATGCATGTGTTATTTTTCATGTACACTGAAGGCCTTTTCATTTTCCAGGCCTTCCCAGAATGAAATCCCATTCAATTCCCTATTCAAGCTTCCGTGTAGTACTTGAAGACTAATTGCTGAGCAGCTCCATTTATTCAGGTTGGGTTTTTAGCTGGTTTCTAGCTTCGGAGCTCATGTCTCAAGTGCAAGAAAATATCCTGAGGAAGCAACAATGAGAGGTGTAACTCTAAAAGATATTACAAATATGGAAAGGTATCAACAACATCAAACCATTCTTTGTGTCTGTGGCACAAAACTCTGATCCAAAGAATCATGCCAGAGAAAGGATTTTAGCACAACATTTTGGCTAGTTATAAAAGTGTAATAAATCTTCTCCATCCTTTTCTTGTCTTCTTGTTGTAATGTGGAACACCAGCACAGCCTAAATCCCCCAGGATGGAGTCAGTTCTGCAAGTTATGACCTGGGTGTACTAAAAATCTGATTCATTGATAGAGCTGTGATCAAAAACTGAATCTACCATTTTTATTTCTCATATTTTTATCCTCATCTGTCCCTTTCTCCTCAATGCCAATATGAAAAAAGGTGGGGCAAACATCAGATTTCCTACAGAGCAGGTGCCTTTCAAAAGCTCTAAACCCGGAGCTGCTTTTCTCATTAATATTAAGAAGTTAAAGGATTCATATTTGGAACTGAACTTTTTTCAATACATTTTTTTCTTCCTGAAAACATCATAAAACAAATTAGCTGGTTTTCAACTATCAATTATGTTTATGGTCTATTCAATAAAGACAGTAGAAATAATTTTTATCCTCTTCTCCTCTCCTTCCCTCTAAAAGGGAGGACTAAGTTATCAGGGTTCTTTAAAAATAAGAGTACTTTTCTTCTCCAGTGTTTCTCATTTGGGCACTTATAATTCAGATATGATTGTGTTTATTTCCCTGCTTTCTTCTGTACCAGATTCTGTCACCTGTGCTGATACCTCTGTACCTTCATACCTGTGCCTCTGCTATGTGAAGTCTGGACACTGGCTTGTTTAACACCATGTCAACCTGGAGGAACGGAATGGAATTTATGGCCTTGGGTTAATCCCTCTGCTTTTCACCTTCCCTTTTGGATAACATTCATTGCATCATGTGGAATACATGCCTGATCCCTTGGTGATTAGGTTAACAGTGGTGGGATCCTGCTTGGAGACAGGGCTGGGGCTGTAATGTCCTTGCAGCCTCAGCTGTTTTGCTCTGGTAATTGTGCATACACTTTCTGCCTGCTGTTTTGATCCCGCTGTTGCTATTGTTTGTTGGAGACCCATGCTGCCTCTGTGCCCAGCCTAAATTCCATTGTACCCACCCCACGGGCCTTTTGTGCAATGCCAAGCCAGCAAAAATCCTGGCATCCAGCTCCTTTGTTGCCCGAGGGAGGTATGTGGGAAAGGCAGCTCAGCACTCACTGGGGACAGGGACTTGGCACACTCTGCCCAGCAGTTTCCACTACATGTCCCTTGGGCTGAGACAGTTTTGCTTCAGGTGCTCCTACATTCATTCTCTGTGTTTGCCATCGACTTCTGTTTGCCAGAACAGCAGAGGAATGCTGCTGCTGGGATTTTATACCCTGGTTTTCACACTTCCAGCAGCATGTCCTACGAATGTGTTATTTGTATTACAGGAGTCCCCACAGGCCCTGCTCCACATCTGAATCCCATTGTTCTGGCCGTGTAAAAACAGAGGCAGAAACAGTCCCCAGCATAGAAAAACTTACAGCATTTTACTGTGACTGAAGGAGGATTTAGGACTAAAGGAGGATTTAGGAGGACCTCAGCACCCAAGTCTCTTAGAATGTCTGACTTTTCAATTTTGAAGCAGCACCATAGTCCTGAAGAAGGACAGGCACCAGGCACACATGCACCAGGCAGAGGTCACGAAGGGTTATCTAAAATAGACAGAAACCACCCTGTGCTGAACCCTGTGCTCTCCACAGGCTCAGAAATACCATGAATGAACAAGCAGGAGAAAGCCAAACTAATCCAGTAGGATGAGAGGAGAGGTAGGGTTGATTTTGCTGGGACAGGTTGGGGCAAGCCCCCAGAAGAAGAAGAGATGGCAGCTCAAAAGGGGCAGCAGCTCCTGGCACATTCAGGGACCATAAATTTCAAATGTCTGCACTGGGAATGTTTTGTGTTACTCTGCTCTCAACTATTAATATCAATGACATTTTTCTGTGTGATGGTTTCTCCTCCTGACTCACACAAAAGAAGACAGGCCACAGAGGATGTCTTCAGTTGGGGATTTGGCTGTTGGCAGCTTTCTTTCCCTTTCTTCTGTTTTCTCTCCTAGGTTTTATCATTGACTTTAGCAAGCCATTAAAGGGTGATGATTTTTTCCTAGAGAACAGGTATTAAATAACCAAAGGCTTCTTAAGTGCAGGACCAGGTCGTTTGGATGACAGCTGCTGTGCTGGTATTCTTGGTCCCACTTTTCCTGACCCATGCCTCTGTTAGCAAATCTCTGTGGGGCTCCAGTACTTTCCATTTCACACTTAGAATGTTGTCATGGTGTTGTCAAACACAGAAAGAAAACCCTGTTTCCCCACTTTGATTTAGGGAGATTAACAATGGGGCACAGCCCTATTCAGAGTTCATTTTCTTTCCTATCTGTGGATTTTAAGAGCCTTGATCTAGCCAGTATGAATCCAAGCCTGTCACATAGCTGGAAGGCAAAGATGTGCTCCCTCAACTTTGAAAAAATACTTTTGTTTTGCTTTTCTGTAATGTTATTTTTTGTATAAGTCTCTCCCCAGTCAATATTTACTGCTGGGCTATGTTGTCCGTTAAATCCTGATGGGCAGAGGGCTGGAGCCCGCTGACAAGATCCTCATCTCAGGAACATTCTGCTGGCACCGGGGACGCTCCAGCGCTGCCAGAACGAAACGCAAGGCGACTCTATCGGAGATAGGTCACACAGTGTGTTTTGGACTCCATTCCCTCCATCTGTTTGCCATAACTATCCCCTTCTGCTCCAGGAAAAAGCTTTTTCTGGAGCGTGTCATCCTGCTGTACTCGCACAGCCGAGCGCTTGGATCAGCCCGAGCTCCTCGGCCGGCAGCAGCAGTTGCTGAGGCTCAGTGATGAGCTCACCGCTGCGGGAAGGGAGGGACAGCTTCCAAAGCAAAGCGCAGCGCTGGGGACGTGTAACATGGTCACATGCAGCTTCAGGCTTGTGCATTTGGAGCTTTGAGGTGTTCTTTTTTCTTGTTTTCTTTCTTTCTTTCCTTCTTTGTGTTCTAGAACTGAAAGGTCTTAATATTATGTGGCAGGCACATTCTTCTCTCTCTCAGGATTTTTTCGTAGAGGAGCACAGAGGAAAGAAAGAAAAAAACAATTTCTATTTCTGCTCCTTGTTTTCCCATGTGGAATGTGTTTGGAGAATTGTTTAGCTAGAGTGACTGCTTAATTAGATTCTGGTGAGGATTGTTTGAGCCTGATGGCCAATCCTATCCACCTGTGTCTAGACTCTGGCGAGAGGGTCACGAGTTGTTGGTTAAATATGGTAGATAGAAAAAGAAGGTTTGTACTTTTAGTATCTCCTTTAAATAGTATATTAATGTATTATAGTATAGTTATAATAAATCATTCAGACTTCTGAACTGGAGTCAGACATCATTATTTCTTCCCACTGGGTTCACCTGCATTTACAATAATGTCAAGGAGAGGAATATTGCAAAATACCTTCATCCTTTGGTTTCAGTGACCTATTTAAGCCCTATTCTGTTGGATTTTTGTTTGTTTGTTTGTTTTTCTGTCCCGAGCAAGAGACATCATTTAATCTTTTGGCCTTCCATGTGAAGGTACTGATATAACCAGGTTTTTTTGGATACCCTCATGTCGTTGCAAGACCAGCAAAAAGATAAATTTTAAATAACTGGCAGTGCAAAGACTTATGTCAGACTCATGTCTGACATCAGAGACTGATGTTTCTATCAGACCTGTACACCACAATAAAGATGTGGCTGGAGTAGAAGCAAAGTCATTTGGTTAAACAAAATATTTAAGAGAAGTTTGCAATTAGAGCCTTGTCTGAAATGAAGGCTCAGATAGATAAAAGGTGAGTTTGTTTGCTGGGGTTTTTTCATCTGTTTCATTATTAAGTAGATTGATTCACCTCAATAAAAATCAAACATTTCAGTAAAATCTGAGCTGAAATGGAAAAATATATGGAAGCTTGGTTTTGTGCTGCAGGATGCACTTGAAGATAGATGACACTGGAATGCTACTAGTGAGGAAGGAGTCTAGAAAAAATATGGAAAATTACATGGGTTGATCATGATCTCTTCTGTGGAATTTTATCCTGATTTCAGATATGAATCCCCGCTGAGAAGTTAGAGACTGATTGATCTATGTCCCATATCCTACCTGAAGATTTAAAATGCTCTGCAGGGCCCTGGCTGCTCCTTAAACTCTATAAAAACCTGCTGTCTCTCAGAATCCAGGGCAACAGTCATAAGAACTGTTTATATTTGTTTTATTCTAAGGCATAGTAATTGTTTGGCTTCCTGTTGCAAGATACCTGCATACACTGTGCTGCCCTACTGATCAAGGCTAGGCTCTAAAGAGGCTGCTCCTGCCTGCTTATGTTTCCAGTTCCCTGGGCATGTGTCTATGTTGTTATATCTTTCTCCATATTGATTGTTTTTCCACTAATTTCTCTGCTTTTGTTTTTCCAGAGATGAATCACCAAAGTTTACATAGTCTAGAAAAATAGATTTCTAAGTCAGATCTTCCTTCCTAATACTTTGCTGTCTTGTGTTTCTTTTTTTCCTTTTTTCTCTCCCCGCATTTGGCAATGCCTCAAAATCCATGTGCCAAGCATTGTATAAATAGGAGCAGTCATGGTGGTGCCCTGAGCAACTCACAGCTTAATTAAAGACAGGAAAACAAGAACTAAGTGTAAAACAATAGGAAAGAGACTGAGGGCAACAGTAAATATGTCATGGATTGAAAATAGGCTCAATGTGCACAGTTGGTGCAAAGCTCCAAATCAGAAATGCAGTGGCTTTGGCACAAGCTCTCCATGGAACCAAGTGACCCCTCCCCTGCCTTCCCTTCTCCCCTTGGCCACTGGAGGAGAAGCTGCTCTGATTTTTGCCCTCACGGTGCCCTGCGCCTGTGCAGGTTAGAGGACATAAATGAATTAGAGCAGCTGCAGTCAGGAGGCCATTCCCTGAGCTATTGGCCCTTCTTCAAGCTTGGAGTGTTTTCAGCAAAGAGTATTTTCAGCTCTTGTATCCTCTGCTATGCAGCTCAAGCTCACCTTCTGTGAGCACCTGGTATGGAACAATGATAACCAAAATCTGCTGGGTTCCTTTTTTTTTTTTTTTTTTGCAGATGAGTGGACAGAAGCTGGAGATGTCCTGCCATGGCCTCTCTCCTCCTCCCACCGCCCTACTGCAATGGCTCAGCAGCCTCCTGACGAGTTAAAGCTGCTGTCCTTGGTGGGTTACAGGGAGATATCAGCATTTCCCAGCTCATCTGCTGAGGTCCTCTTACCTGTCCTATTCCAGCCAGGGAGGCACAAACACCAGGGTTTGCTGTTTCACAAGGGATCAGTGTCAGCCTGGGGAGTATGGGGGCTTGGAGGGGAAAAGAGGGAAAGACGGGAAATACTGGTCCCACCAAGCCTCCTTTTCTCCAGGCTGAGCCCCTTCCCAGCTCCCTCAGCCTCTCCTGCTGCTCCAGCCCCTTCCCAGCTCCGTTCCCTTCCCTGGACCTGCTCCAGCCCCTCCAAGTCCTTCTTGTCATCAGGAGCCAGAACCTCACCCCGGGTTTAAAGGTGTGGCCTCACCAGTGCCCAGCAAAGGGGACAATCACAGCCCTGGTCCTGCTGCCACAGCCCAGGTGCCCTTGGCTTTCTTTCCCACCTGAGCACACCTGGGCTTATGTTCAGACACTCTTGCCAATACTGGGGAAAAGTAAATTAAAAAAAAAAAAAAAACAAAAAAACACTTATTCTAGTCTCTTCAGAACGGATTTTTCATGCCTCAGTCTTATTTTTGACATCTGACAGATTTGCTGCCTCAACATCAGTATCCTAAAGAAAGCAAGGGTAACAATCTTCTACTGAAAATTACAAAATCTTGCACAATATCTTATTTCACCTAAATGAAAATGCACACTACATTAAATTTCCTTGTTAAAAAGATTACATTAATTATTGCAGTACCTTCTGAGATCCTGAGTCCTAGTTTCAGCTGAAATTGAGTTCATTTTCTTCCTGGTAGCTGACACAGTGTTGTGTTTTGGACTTGATATGAGAATAATGCTGATAACATACTGGTGGTTTGGTTATTGCTAAATAGTTCTCACCCTAAACACCAAAGTCAGTGATTCAGATAGAAATTCTACTGTGCTTATCTGACACATGGAGAAAAAAATGATGACATAATCTAAAATACACAAGAAACTTGAAGTAAAATAAATCCAAAGCCAGCTAAAGTCTGTTCTCTGTGAGGCAGCTGTGCTGCTGTAGGCAGTTGATTTCCATTAGGGTACATTTGGGGTATGAGCAAGATTAGAACTAGAATTAGAATTAAAATTAGAATTAATTAAAATTAGATGTCTGCTTTGCATTGGGTACTATCACAGAATAATAAATGTTTTGAGTTGGGAGATTTTCTTGCACTGTTCCACAGGTGCTCCACAGGTACATTGTTAAACTCCTGGAAAATGGAACCATTTAAAAAATGTGAAGCAAAGTTAAAAAAGAAAATAACCTACTGCCCCTGAGACATTTTTCCACATTATTATACTTGAGGGGTTTTACTGTAGTTATCTTAGCCAAAGATATGATTTGGTTTTGAAAGTTATACTGAAATTGCTATTTATGTTTGCATTCATAAATCCATTTCCTTGAAGTAGTAGTACATGGTATTTGAAGTAGTAATGCATGGTATCCTGCTCAGATGTTCTGAGCACTGAAGAGCTAAATTATTCTGTATTTTTTTATCAGGGAGATGAAAAAACATCATCTCTATATGACAAATGAAATGCATAATCTGTGCTTGCCTCAACTAGATTTTAGGCTGTTTATATTTCATTCCTTTTTTTTTTTTAAATTTCTTCTTTTATTTCCATCTGCAGAAACACTGGTCTACGTAACTGACATCTGGATTTAAAAAAAAACCTTTGAAGGCCAACATATTGACTCTTAAGTTTTTGCTTCCACTTTTAATATGATTAATATTTTCATTTTTTAAAGCTAAAGAAAGAAGGCTCATTCATAGAACAGGTTAAATTTCCTGAAAGAACATAGAGATATCAAAAAGTGGGAGAAAAAAAAAAAAGAAAAAGACTGTATACTGAGAGGATATTAAAGAATAGATGTCAATGAAATGTTCACTTTAAATAAATTACAGTCTGGCTCCATAATTAATTAATTTTTTTCTGGTGATGAAAAGATGGATGAAGACAGAGGACAGTCCAAGTGACAATATTTGTTAAAAGCAATCAAGTAGATCAGTTACTCAGTGTTGTAAAAAACTGAGCTGTGCTCATCCTTTATCTTTGATATGGATGTTTCTGGCTGGAGATTGGAGCAAAAGCAAATTCCTGGATTAGGACAGGGAGTTGTTTTATAATATTACTTCACAGCTTTTTCAGAAGTAAAAAAAAATACAATAAATCATTTCTTTTCGAGTCTGAAAAGTTTAGAAATAGGAATCAGTTCACGTCATAATACACTTGTTCAACTCAGAGCAAATGGTAATTATACAGATGCAAATCTGAATTGAGAATTAGAATTCCAAATTCACAACTACTTGTCTCAACTTGATAAAGTTTCAGGATTTAATGAAATCTACTTGTTACACCCAAAATACAGTTGTTATTATGATTATTAATTATTTTTGCTTAATATTGATGCTTACTTATACAAGTATATGTAGCATATAGAACCACTTGCATAGAATTTTTTTAATATCTAGAAATAAAAGATTTTATGTCTGATACAAAATGCACTAAAACAAATCAATTCTTCCTGATTAACATTTGATTAGCTTTTAGATTGAAATCTCAGAAATCTAGGGGAGAAAACAAAGCATTAAAATAAATCACATTATCCTAGAATACCAGGTTGGAAGGGATCTCAAGGACCATCTAGTCCAATCTTTCCTGACAACAGCACAGTCTGGACAAGACAGCCCAGCACCCAAATCTTTAATTTGCCCTGTGGTGCAGAATCCAGCACTTCCCTGGGGAGATTATTCCAGGGGCTAATTGCTACTGTGGAAAATTATCCCCTGGTAACCAACTGGAACCTCCCAGGAATAACTTGTGCACATTATCCCTCATCTTTTCCAAGTACCTTTGTCAAAAGGGAGGCTCCACCCTCTTTGCAGCTACCCTTTAAATCCTGGAATGTGGGAATACGGCTCTTCCAGCCTAGCCAGGTCTTCCTGCAGTAGGTTCTTCCCTCTGGAGTGTTCCCTTTGGTAATTACTCACTTTGGTAATTTCACTGCAGAAAAAACAAACTGTGAGCAAAATCTCTTCATCAATGTACAGAATCGGCTTATCATATTTATAAAGAGAAATAATTAAATTTAAAACTGCTTAAAATCTTGTTTATTTGTTTTCCAGAGCAGAGAACAGTAACACACGTCAACAGGCTTTAAAAACATCTCACATGGAGAAATTACTTTCTCTGTTCTCTCGGCTTTCTCTCTCTGAATGGAACCAACTGGCCTCTAAACAGCTTTTTCCTTGTCTTCTCTTACTACCAAGGTTTATTACAGAGATAAAGCAGAGGTCCAGACACCAAAAATCTGACTTTTGTTCCCAGATCAACCACAGCCTTTCATGTGACCTTGGACCACTCATTTATCTCAACTTCAAAGGCAAGAGGGAGGATAAAATTAATCACTGTGGTGCCCTCAGATGCTGTAATGGAAGGGTCACTCTCTGCTACCAACTACATTTTTTAGGGGAAAAACCAGACTAGGAGTATGCTGACATAAATTAAAAATTTAGTCTCCTCTCCTTTGTCTTGCCCCTGCCATCTGTAGGGTTGCCATCCAAAGCACAGCAAAAAAAAAAAAAAAAAAAAAAAAAAAAAAAACCACTTTTGATTTATATATCCTTTTCCACTGAAGATGTTAATAGATTTTAGTGACCTAGAAGGATGACCTCTTCCTGGAAATCCTAATGGCAGAGGCTCTTAGATATTGTAGAAAAAGAAGATTTTCCATAAAACTGTGCCTGTGTTCCATCTGTTTGTTCTGTGTTTGTTTTCACCTGGCTGTGTCCCTGTGCCAGCTCCAGCTGACAGAGTGGGAAAGGAGTCTCAGAATCTCACCTCGATTTTTCACTGGCAGCTTTTCCTCAAAGACAAAAGAAGTGCACCTTTATTTCAACTGTATTTGCAAAAGCAAGACATTCTTATGCGAGGGTTTAGTGTGGCTCCTTCTCTGTAATACAGCCTTAGAGTTGAAAAATAAAAGCATAGAGGTGCATAGACAACCTTGAAGTACAGACAATCTTGAATTCAACCCAGACCTGTTCTAAAAAGAGCAGATTCCAAGATTATTTTTGCCTATGCTGTGTAATGATGATAACAGAATTTCTTTCAAGCAACTTTTTTAACTGAGAAGAAAATGAATACTTTTCTTATTTTCTTTTGTGTACCATCTTGACTTACCTAAATGCCTCTTAAAGGAGACAGTTCAATGCTCTCAGCATTAAAAATTGCTGAGTTTCTGTGGTCTGCATTTTGCAAGAAGGGCTTGCTAAATCAAGGACCCTGTGACCTCAAAATCACTGAAGCTGTGTTTCAGTCTTATGAAATCTGAAGCCTTTTATGGTTTATTCTGAACAGAATGAGAGGCAGAAATGTGTTTTGTGGTTTGTCACAAGTGAAGTGTTGTGGAGGGAGAGAGGAGCAGAAACTGAGCCTGTAATTACTGATCTCTGGGATTTGTTCTGAGATATATGAAAGGAGCCCTTTGAGGGCTCTTAACTAAATTCATATAATCATCACCACAGAATCATCACAGAAAGGTTTGTGTTGGAAGGGATATTAAAGATCAGGTGGTTCCAACCCCCTGCCATGGGCAGGGACACCTTCCACTGTCCCAGGTTGCTCCAAGCCCTGTCCAACCTGGCCTTGGACATTTCCAAGGATGGGGCAGCCACAGCTGCTCTGGGCACCCTGTGCCGGGGCCTCAGCACCCTCACAAAGGAACAATTCCTTCCCAACATCCAAACCTCCTGTCAGTTTGAAGCCTTTTCCCTTGTCCTGTCACTCCAAGCCCCTGTAAATTGCCTCCTTCCATCTTTCCTGTAGGCTCCTTATTCTTTTTTAAAAGTCTGGCTGTCCATTAGCAGGGATGTTTGTCCACTGACTTTGATAATTAAAGTATCTTTTGTGAGTGTGCAAACCCACCACCCAATTCTGTGCTGTGCCCAGCTGAGGAATTGGCCCTTCACAGAGGTGACACCCAGCTTTTCTGTCCCTTCCTGGATCCCTGGAATGAAAGGGAGCTGTCCCTGTGGCCACATTTGGTGATTACAAGTTTGCCAAGTGTGACTACCTTGTGACTACCTTGTCCATTGGCACAGGAGAAGTTACTTGCAGACAGAAAATGACACTTTGCTGATCAGTGTGAGAGGAATTTTGGAGCTCAGAGAGCAGAATTCTCTGTGCCAGGGCTAACCAGGGCTATTTCATGCTCCCCTGCCTCTATACTGATTCTGCTGACTCAAAAACTGCAGAAATTTTCCATTGAAAATTTTCCATTTTTTAATACCCTGATGAAATGATGTGAAAGTATACCAAGACTACTTGATTGATTTGATGACTTCTTTCCTGAGACTTTATGTTTTGGTGGAGATCTCAGTCCACATCCAAAGAGAGATCAGTTGTTTCCTGACCCTTGCTGCTCATTTCTCTCACCCGTCATTGTTGCTGCCAGCACAAAACCTTTTGCTTTTTTTGTTATTTAGACCTTTCTTCCCTCCCAAATCAGATATTTCAGGCATTTTTATATGAACAGAACATTATTACAGTGGTCTTTGGTGAACAACATGAGCACAAGGAAGCTCCTAAAATTCAGATGTTATGGCAGGATTCACAATGCCATCTCTTGCTGGTAATTTTGTTGGTCATTCCTAGATTTTTTGATGCACAAAAAGACTTGCTGTGAACATTTATTCTTAGATTCAAGGATGTAAAATTGTTTTGATAAATAATGACTGGATTTGTATCTGCACTGATAGAGATGTAAAATGCTGCTGTAACTGTTGTTGGATCTTCTGCACACTAAATATGAGAGGGGACAAAGCTGTTAAACGCCATATTTAAATGTATAAACCACGTTATAAATATTCAGCAGAGTTCCATCATGCCAATGTTAAGTACTTTGTAACATCTGAAAATTACATATACAATAACTAAGAATCTCAATTAAAGAGTGAGAGACACTCAAAGGAAGTGTACCAGAGAATGCCTATGAAAGCTTCTTTTCACTTTAGAGAGGATCTAACAAGGGAGCTGATGTAGTGTTTGGTTAGGTTTAGCTCCTAGAAATTAAAATAAAAAGAAATTACAGAAGTTGGTTGTCTGACGAGATGTCAGCATTTGCCAATGTGACAGCATCTTGATTAAATTGCAACTACACAGTTCTTTGATTCACTGTTTTCTCTAGATCTTTTTTTCCACATTACTTAAAATTCTTGTCTCTGATATCCATCTAATGCTTGCATACATGAAGAGTCTGAAATGTTTATTTTAATCCCTTACAGGACACCACATTTCTAAAAGTCTATTTACGCAGCTCCTTCAATGCTCTGTGGGGCCATCACCCTGACTTTTCAAGCCATGAAAATGCTCCAAAATAAGATTTAAAGCAATGCAGTTGTTTTTTTAATAGCACAGCAGGGAATGTGTTAACTCCAGACTGTGCAGCAGACCCAATAACCCCATGGTCTGTGTGTTTATAGGCTTTAGCTTTAATGGCCCATTGTGATAAATGAGAGATATTAAAATCTTACAGTCACTGCCCGGTCATTTACAGTCAACAGAGGGCTACAAGTGAAAGGTCAGGCCTAGGAGAGTTGGAAAATCTGCTAAGCAAACTCTGGAGCAGGGAATGGGCCGCTCCAGGGGCTGGAGGCCACACCTGATTTTTTGCTCTTATTGTTCCTGGCCTGGGGTAAGTTTATGCACAGCCCAAAGCATTTGGGATGAAATATTCCCCTTTCTTCATGTCAAAATCAATGTGCACATGATCCACTAGAGGGTTTTTTTAGTTGAATACATTTACCTTGTACATTTACTAGAGAAAGAGGCTTGTTTTTTTTTTTGATCAGCCCTTTCCAGGCAGGCTGTTCAAAGTGAGAGAATGATTTCCATACTGGTTACTTCCCAGTGTGCTGAAGGTCCTGTTACTCCAAAAGACATTTTAGGCTCTGGGTCCTGCCGCTGCCAAGCATGTGCTGCTGCCCTCGGGGATCAGCTCAGGTGCTTGCTCTGGAAACTGGAGCACATTAAAAACAAGGATCCAAAAAGAGCACAGTCAGCAGGGCCAGCAGCAGAACCACTGATGAGCAAATATTTACGCTGCACAGAAGTGTCCTTTTTATTATTTGGTTCCCTGAATAAGGCTGTGTCTCAACCCAATCTGTTTATTTAATCAGTGAGAGTCCAGGAGCAGCTTGAAGCATGAAGAAGACCCCAGCTCCCCTTTCCCAGCACCCTGATGTAAAGATGAAAATGATGGAGGTAAACTTAGGTTGCTTTAAGCCACTTTTCCTGACTTTGTCACGGGACCTGGCTCAGCCTCAACCAACTCCCAGTGTGTCACCAGAGTGGGACCTCCTGTGGCATAACTGATGCTTTCTGTATCTCTCTGCCCCTCATTCTTATTGGCCTTTGGTGGCTGAAAATGTGGGAACAGCACAACTTTCCCTGCATACACAGCTGATAGTGATTCCTGTGAGAGGTGGGGAGCACTGCTGAGACATCCCTTTCCATGAGTTATATCTCTTTCAGAGAGGCCAGGGAGCTGATTACATCCTTTTAAGGTCTCTTTACTCTCCTGGGATGGCATGTAGAAACCCTGGGATAACTGGGAATAGAGTAGGATGCCACAGGAATAACTACTGACTGAACCTTTTCTTGTGCCTTCAAAGATATTGTTTTAGTCTATCCTTTGTGACTGAGGGACAGAATGTTTTTAACTGTATTGGAATATTTAGATTAGTACACAGATGTGGTGCTGGGGATATGTTTGTCCTTCTACATTCATGCACAAGCTAGTTCCTGCTTTTTTTGTGAAGCAACAAGGCATTTTCAGCGCTGGGCTTTGTGTTAGTTGTGAAACTCAAAGTGCAGCAGCCCCAGCCACTGCCTTACATAAACCCTGTGCCTGTGCAATGGATTGCTGCCACTGTCCTGCTTGGAGCAGCAAAATTTCCTTTCTGACCTACTTTTCTGGTCAATGCCTCAAGCCAGGCCATGAGGAGCATTATTAGAACACATTATACCCTTCCCATGCCACAAAGTTGCTCTGGCACCACCCTGAGCAGCCAAATAAGGATCCTGTCAGCCCAGAGGGATCCACGAGCAACTAAACAACTCCTTTGTCTTCTTTTCCTGCTGCAGCCAGCCCAGCAGATGGATTTAGTGTGCTCCAGGGCAGGCAGGAGCTCCTCAGGTGCACAGGAAATGACCAGGAATGGTGCTCAAGGATGCATAACCTGGCCATATTTGCCTGGGATAAATGGATATCAAGGGAAGTGACACCAGTGGAGCCAGCTTGGGCAGACAGGGTTATTAAATTGTTTAGGTTGGAAAAGGACTTCAAGATCACTGAATCCAACCTGTGACTGATCCCTTCCCTGTCACCATCCCAGAGCACTGAGTGCCATGTCCAGGCCTTCCTTGGCCACCTTCAGGAATGGGGACTCCAAACCTCCCTGAACAGCCCCTACCAAGGGGCCATTCCCTCTCATCCTGTCCCTCGTCACCTGGGAGCAGAGGCCACCCCCCACCTGCTACAGCCTCTTTTCATGAGGAAATTGAAGGAATACTGAAGGAATAACCTGGAAGATAATGAAACAAAATGGAATTTCTTCAACTTTACAAACATTGTAGAATATGAAACGTGCAGCCTTTGATTACACAAAACTCTATAAAGAGCTGGACAGAGTGCTGTTATAAACAAATTTGGGTCTGTGAAGATTTTCATGGAGGAAAAAGGGTAAGGATGGGAAAGGCCCTGTTGTAGATCTATATCTCAGTCTAGGTAGGTATCGAGGATGGCAAAGGTCTAAGATCAATCCTTCCCCCTCTGAGAGCTGTGCAGTCAGTGCCTCTTTCTGTCTCCCTCTCAGAACTGTTCCAGAGAGCACAGGTACCCATGTCTGAGTCATCCTACTGGTATTTATAGAAAACATCAATTCTGTGCTGTAATTTCCTACCCATAGCTTCTACTCTATAATATATATATATATATTTTTTTTTGCTATCATGCTAAATTACCCTCATATTTACTGGAGACAAAATTTCACGCTCCATTCTGCTCAGTTCCTTGCAGGATGACTGACACTGGGAGGGAAAAGCAGTTTTAGCAGGCTCCTCTGCACAGGAGGAGAGAGCAGAGGATGGGAACTCTCCCAACAGAGAATCACAGGGACGTGGTTTCCTTGCTCAGGGAGTCCTGTTAGGCTGAGAGGAAGAAAACAACAGCAGGGGAGAGGCTCTCAGCCAAAGGCAGACTTGAGGGCAGTTGATGCCAAGCACATCCTGCAGTGACGAAAGCAGCGTGGCAAGGAAAGTGTGCAGGTGATCCATCATGTTTTGCCTACAGCTCCTTCATGAGTTCTCTTCAGCTCAAAGAGTACCTGGGTTAAGAAAACCCCCTGTAACACTCACCATATGTGCTTATGCATGTCCTGAGCTGCTGAGGAGTGTCCAAAAAGCTGGAATTTGGCAAAAAGAGGCAGTCTCCTCGGGTGGCTGAGCAGGGTTTCACTGCCCACAGTGATCTGTTATCTCTTTCCTGACAAATGCCTTCAAGGGTCTGTGCCTCAGGGATCAAAGAATAGACAATTTTGCAATAGAAGTTTTTAGAGGTCACAGCCCCGCTGTGGTATGATCTAAACCTGAGGCCTCACAGCTCACCAGGCTGTTACCCTGGCCATGGAAGCAATGTGGCCTGGTTGTTTTTCTCCTGGGACAGCTGTACGAGTTTAAATAAGATTTAGGTGTTATGATCAGACAGACTTAACGAAGAAATAAAAGTTAAGAAATAAAAGTTAAGTTAAAAGTTAACAAGAAGTTACATGCACTTGGAAGCTTGAAAACTTTGGCATTTCTGACAAAATATTGTCTTTTTTTCTGCTCAGAACTCCAAGGGATGTTTTATTTTGCCTATGTAACATATTTGAATGGTTTATATCTCAGAACATCACAACTTCCACATCCAAGGCTGTCATCATCATTCCTAGTCATGATTTTGATGCTGCCAATTTGACAAGCCAGATAGACTCTGCTGTTGTCATCCTAAGTGTCCAAAATATTTCTGGAACAGCTTCATGTGCCTTCCTGAGAGCCCTGCTGAAGGTAATCCTAAAGATACCCAAATCCCTGGGCCCACACGTAGGTGTGTGGCACTCCTAGAAATGTTCCTATTGCCTGAAAAACAAAAAGGAATGTGATTTCCCAGCTGCCTGGTAGCCTGTGGCACATCCTGCAGTACAGTTTACCACTCACACATTTGTTTGTGAGGGTGCAGCACAAACAAATTCAGTGGAATAATCATCATTGGAAAAACGAAAGCACCCACTCCCTGTTTTCCAATTATTTTTTTTATTCTGAACTAGGTGTGTGTGCATTTGCAGGCTTCTTCCTATCCCTTAAAATTGAATTATTTCAGCAATCTGGGTGACAGGATGAGCTCAGATGTTAGGAGGGGCTGTTAAAGTTCAGGAGGGCAGGAATGAGCAGATGCTGGAGGGGAGGGGATAGGAAACGTCACAAACTGCTTTTGTCATGAGAGTCACTCATGTGACAGCTTTTTCATGAAATGTCTGCTAACAGAGAGTGCCTTGTTCAGGAGGCAGAAGTTAAAACCATGACTGGTGATGACCATCAGTTTCTAAACACTGAAAGTAGTGTAGTGTAGTAGGGTTGTGCCTCTGGAACTCTGTGGTGCCAGAAATCAACCCCACCTTGTGCTGCCTGTCAGGGAAGCTGCTGCCACTGTTCAAAGCAGCAAAGGAGGAGTTGTGTGGGAGGAGGAGAAGCTCTGAGCCCCTGCCTGGGGCTGGGTGATCATTACACTGATGCTTAATTGCCTCAGCACAATAGGCTTTGACAGCTATTCAAGGGCACCAAGTACTCTCTGTTTCCCAATTCCTTTCGAGCTGTCTTGTAAAGACAACATTGCCCATCCACTTCTAACCTGGAGGTTTGCTCTGTCTCAAACCATATTCAAAGGAAAGGACTCGAGGGAGTAAAGTTGACAAGATTTGTCCATAAATACTGGTGGTTTTGACAGCTGAATGCAATTCTCATGGCTGGTTGTGTTTGCCAAAGAATATGTATGAACTTGAAACTTGGAGATTGAATGCAAAGTGATATTTTTATATAAAAGTACCTTTAGTCACTGTTGCATATTTAGACATATGGTGCCAGTCTGATACCAGGTGTAATGGAGACAGTTTAAATACTGCCTAGGACAAGTTTAGGTAATCTGAAAGAACTCTCATAATTCTTTATCTTTCTCCTTTTTCCTCGTATCCCGAGGCTGTTTCCTACACCATTTCACTTATTTCCTGTTTGTCTGATTGGGAGCTGCTGTAGTCTGTCACTGTCCCAGTGCCAGGCACCCACGAGGGTCGCTCACTCACCCTGCCCTGTCACAGCTGAGCAGAGAAGGGAAAAAAAATTAACAAATGCTTCCCCATGGTCTTCAGCAGGGCCTGCAGAGGAGCCTCAGCTCCAGCACCTGGAGCTCCTCCTGCCCCTCCTTCTCCACTGACCTCGGTGTTTCCATTTTTCCCTTGCATGATCCCACCTCCTCCTCTTGTCTTACTACAAGCAGCTGTGTGACTTTGTCTGTGTTTAATTCTTAACCAGGACAGAGGTGTTGCCAGCCTCTCCCACTGGCCCAGTTTTGGCCAGCAGCTTGTCCATCTTCAGAGCCACCTCTGGCTCTGCTGGGCACGGAGGAATCTTCCAGCAGCTTTGCACAGGAGCCATCTTCATGGCACCCCCGCTGCCAACAACCAAGCCCTGCCAAACCCAGACCCCTTCCTGTCCAGATTTCATGAGCTCTTGGAACACTTTGAGAAGGGCCAGGATCAATGAATCAAGGTAGGGGGTGAGCCCAGGGATTGCTTAGATTGCTTCCTAATCACTCTTTGTAGTGAGAGATTCGGAAGGGCACTCACATGGCCCTGGGGAGGAGGTTGCCACAAAAGTTTTCTTCTTTCTCTGTCTTACCTCCAATCTTATTGATGAATCTGTTCCTGGGAAAACTGCAGTGTAAATAAAACTGGTGGGAACTCCCCAGGTCAGTTGGGAAAGCAGTGACATAATAATCTATTAATTAATGTACATTTTTTCATCTATGTGGACTTGTGCAAGGTCACCCCTAACATCCCTTGCTGCTAAATTGGAAACATATGGGTTTGATGGGTGGAGAGTGACATGGATAAGGAATTGTCTGGATGAATGATTTCAACAGTCAGCAGTTCAATGTCCAAGTGGAAACCAGTAACAAACCCTTGTGTCCCCCAAGGGTCCATACTGGGATCATGTGGGGGGTTCCACAGTATCATTTAATAACTCCACCAATTTTTTTATCTACAGAAAGAGAGATATTTTTTACTAAAGCCTGGAGTGACTGAACAAGAGTCGACTTTTTTTTTTATAATAAGGCTACTGAGACCCTGAAACAAATCCTGAGTTAGCCCTTATGCACATCTGCTTCTTTTGGAAACCTGAGAACATTAAGTTATGCTCTAACTCAAGGTTCTGAGTACTTTTATCATTCACCAAATAAGCAAAGATAAACAGTAAAAAAAGCAACAACCTTTTAAAAAATAGAATTATGAGAAAAACATTTTAATGAATCAAACATCATATTTCCATCTGTATATAATATTTTGAGCTTGATGTTTAGCTGAGAAGCATTTATTTTAAAATTACTACCCCTTACTTACAGATCCAGAAGGTAATACAAAATGGATGTAATTTTTGGTCAAAACTTTATTTTTTAAATTACTTTTAATTTTTTTGTTCTCTAAGCAGAACAAAGTGATACTTTCACCACAAAAATTACTACTGCAGGGCACTGGTTTTTAAATGGGGAATGTCTATCATGAAAGCTACTAACCCATGCCCTTGGCTAGAGTGAAAAGTCTGTAGAAAATTGATTTTTTTTTGATCTGAAAAAAAGTTGTTTAAATTGGGTAAAACTGTAATGGGGTCTCATAAAAAAAAAAACAAAACAAAAACAAATAAATGAATTTCTGGCTGCACTACTATGGAAGAAAAAAAAAAAGGAGCAAACAGAAGCTGGATCTTAAGAGCTACAGATCTCTTCACCTTTGCTTGTTGAGTTGCTTTTTAGTATTACTTTGGAAAGGTTTTTTGAGAGTTGCATCTGAGCCTCTGTGAAATAATTACGCTGATGGTTCTTGTTTCTAATGTAGAGCACAGAAATCTGCAAAAGCCATCGGGCAAATTCTGCTGAGTCTTTCACCTCAGATCAGCAGCTCTCAGGTCATTAATCATGCTTTATAAGCTTTAATAGACTAAGTGTTTTAAAGACATCTGCTGAGTCTCAAAGAATAGAGTGCAGACTTTGCTTTTCTGAGATTTCTGTATTAAAACAGCAATATTGTTAGGAGAGAAAAAATGACCCAACATAAAAAAGCTTGGCCTCTCCCTTTGGTTCCTGCCATGCTGCAGGAGAGGATGATCACACAAGTCATTTATAACTGGAGACTGAGGGCATTAAGCTCAGCAGGTATTAAATATTTCCTTAGATAGAGGCATTGTCACCACTTGCTCAGTCAGCAAGCATGTAAAGAAAGAATATAAAGAAGTGCTTTGCATTAATTGATGTGTGAATAAAACACAGTTTTGTCCTGCACAAAACATCATGCATGCCTGAAAATCACTGCAGGTGATTGGCCTTTTGCTTGTTTACTCTTTTTCTCTGATTCTGTCTGTCAAACACATATTTTTGTGAAGCTGCTTGCACAAAAAGGCATTAATTTAGTTTGTTTTGTCTCACATTTTAACTGATGCTATGCCAGGCTTGATAGCTAATTCTGATTTGGATTAGTGATTTAGAAATATCCTTCTGTAAATACACCATTGCACTTGCTACCTGTTCACTTGCAGTTTTTTTTCCATATATTTTACTGTGGACTAGCAGCTTCTCAGTACCACAAAAGACTTCCACAATGGAAAGGAAGGACAGAGGTGGAAAGGAGCAAGTTCTTGGTTATGGATACAGCTTTGTTCCCAAACAATGGGACAGGAAACAGTTGTGCCATGGTTTTGCTCATATTTGTGTTAGTTGAACAGTTTCATTCAGTGTTGTGTTGTTATTTTGATTTTTTGTGAGGGGAAGTTTTGTTTTGGTTCAGTTTGGTTGGTTGGTTGGTTTTGTAAGTGAAGGCTGTGTGCTGAATTTGGATTTTAATGACAATTCCTAAATGAAGCATCAGTGCTTGAGCTAAATGCTGGTTCTGTACCCCCGTGTTTACTCTTCAGCAGGGAGGGTGCACTCAGGAAGTTCAGTACCTGCTGTTTGAAAGTGCTTTACCTAAAATGTGTGAAATGAGGGTGAATTTTCCCTTCTCCCACACTTTCCTGGGAAGCAGCCGCATTCTCAGGCTGACTGCAATCAGAGCTGTCTTTCCATTCTCCAAACAGAGCAAAACAGAGCCTGAAAGTGGGATGTCCTCACCATGAAGTTGAGGACCCACTTTCCTTCAGTCCAACTGATATTTAAGGTTATCAACCCTCACCTCTCCAGGCTGTGTCAATGGAGCAAAATGTCCAGCTTTGAGGTGGGACACCCAGCTGTACGTCTGGTACTCCTGTGGGAGAGTTCTGCTCCATGGGTGTGAAGGAAAACACCAGCATCAGGGCTTGCTGCTCATTTCCTATATTTTTCTTACAATACTTGAACAAAGTGTCTTATGCCGAGTCAGATTTTTCATCTGAGATTATTTTTCTTCCTGTTTTTTTCTACTGGTCAGGGAAAGAAATAAATAATTTGCAAGTAATCCAGAGTAATTTCCCCTTTCTTCTCCTCCCTGTGTTTCTCAGTTTGGTACTGAAGGCACTGATTTCTCTTTCAGCCCTTTGAGGCCCAGAATAAAGCCAAGAAAATGAACAAGAAGGTAAACAGAGGCAAAGAAAAATAGATATATGATCAGAGACACAAAGCAGGTTCCTGGCAGAATGTGGAACTGAGCCCTCTTGCTTTCTGCAGAATCCAAGCTTCCCTTAAAAGGATAACTGAAGGAAATAGGTCAACTCAAATAACATTAAATCATGCCGGATGAAAATGTAGCCCACTCCTCTCTGAGCTGCAGGATAACACAGAGTTTTAAAACTGCATTTGCTGAAACATGGGATGGGTGCCATGAGCATGTGGGATGTACAAGGAAGCTCTTTAGGATCTGAGTAGTGTCCCTTGCTTGGTGCAACAGTATTCCTAACTTTCTCACTCTATCTGTTCTCAGCTGTTCTGTTTCTTTTTTTTTTTTAAAGGAAACTTGAGTCATTGCCACTTTTTATCCTCTCCTTGCTGCCTTAATGAGATCTTCCTTCACTTCCTGCTTCTTTTTTTTTATCTTTCTGTATTACGAGAATTTTATTATCTTCTTCATATAATTTCAACACTTCTCACCTTTTCTCTCACAGTAAAAAAATGAAAGCCTTGTGCTATAGCATTCTGAAATAAAACTCTAGAGTAGCACTCCTGTTTCAGTTGCTCCCGGAGAAAGAGGAAGGCAGATTTTTTTGGGCTTTTTTGATTAGTTGTTTATGGTCCTGCTCTCGAGTTCAGAGTTCTGACATCATGCAGGGTACCCTCCAAAAACATTGGTTTCAAATTCTTTGCTGAATGTTTAAAAAATTACAAAAACATTTCCTAATGGACTTTGTGCAATAACATCTTTTACATGACGAGTCCTGGGAAAGGTGGCAGAGTTCAGGATGAATGACAGAAATGAGAGAAGGAATAGTATTTGTCCTTATAGAAATGATCCAGAAAGGGAGCTGGAAAATAGAATTGAATGCTACTATTTACTTCTTGACTCTAGTTTGTAGATAGGTATGTAATAGGCTCCTAAAAAAATTGAATTTCAGTGCAGACAGATGAAAATTCTATTTTTTTTTTCATGTCTTTTGGCTACTTTGTCCATTTATTAATGTAATTTGTCCACATTAATGAGCTGAATCAGATCAAAGAGTGCTATTAACAGTGGAAAAGAAAACAGCACTGAATATTCCTAGAAATCAGAAATTGAAAATGCCTGTTTAAAGCTAATTCTTAGGCCCTCTGTAATGTGATACTACTTGTTGCTAATTATCATCCTGTTAATCTCCCAGCATTGGTTTAATTTGCATTTTACTATTTAAGCCACACCTGTAAAGATAAACAAACTTGCTGTAAAGATTTCCAGAGCTGATAAATCCCAGCCTCATTTGACCTTCCTCAAAAACCAGGATCTGAGCAGGTGCCTGAACAGAATACGAATTTTAATTTCTCCAAGGTTTAGCATAAGGGATTGAGTCCATATTCCCCATCCATTGTGTTTCCTGGAAGCAGATAATGGCTTTTATTATTTCTTGGATTTTCCCAGAGTGCTCAGATTCCTTAGCCCTCATCTCCCACTCCTTCTGCCTGGGATGAGCATCCCAGAGAGACAGTGCCCTCACAGGGTGAACAGGGACGCTGTGACAGTGCCAGTGGCCAAAACCATAACCCTGTGTTAAATCCATCAGCCAAACTTTGATGTAGCCCTGGAAATCTGATAATAATCCAACCCAGTCAGTAAACAGAAATAGTAGCAGTAATAATGGATTTTTTTCTGTCTGTGAAAAACAATACTGGCACAGATGGTGGAGGTTCTTCCAGGTAAACTTACAGATAATATGGCTTGGATCTCAGGAGTGAGGACCCCTGCAATTCTATCAGGCTCATTTGAGTTTTTTGTCTTATTCTGAGAGCACTTTTGTATTTTCATGCTGAGCCTCTCCTTGCATGAGGAGCTGTTTGATGTGTGTGCTATGAAAGCTGCAGTTCAGGTTATGTTCCTGTGACAGCAGTGAGGTACAGTGGCCTGGGGCTAAAGATTCATTAAGTGGGAAGTATATTGATCATTTTTCTTAGGAGATGGGAATTCTGGATTAATTTTATCCCCTGGCACTGATTAGCAGAGAACTTTGCAGTGAACGTTCTGTGTTGGTTGCATTTATTCCAAATAAATTCCAGTTCTGTAATGTGCTCAGGGAGGGCGCTGGAATGAAGGGATCCAGCGCTGGAGATGGGCAGCAGGTGGCACCCACAGACCGTGGAAATTCCTGCCTTGCCGCGTCCAGCCAGGTGAGAATGGCTTTTAAACCCTGCTGGGACCCAGCATAACACACATTTACCTTCCCTGGGTTATACATTTGGTGTTTGGAACAAAACAAATGGGATTTATCCTGTCTAGCAGCATTTGTAGTATAAAATGTGCTCACAAAGCTTGTCTGCTGCCTTAGTAGCTGTATTAAACACTTTATTCTTAGGTATGGTGCATAGATAAACAAGTCAAACAATGGAGTGGAGAAACAATTAGAGTGGAAGTGTGTTTCAGAGACCTGTAGCTTGCCCAACCACCTGCCCCTTATCCTTGAAAAAAAAAACTCCCAAGCTGAGGAGGAATGCCATACCTCTGACTGGTTTTAAGAAATATATAAATTCATTTTGGAAGTGAGAAGTTAAGGAGGACAGCTTTTCCCCCAATTGCAACATAATCCTTTGTCATTCACAGTCTTTCTGAATCCAGCTCCCATCACCTACTTACTTCATTTCTATTTTGTTTGTTTGTGTTGTTTTGTTGTGGGTTTGGTTTTCTCCTCCAGTGGAAATAACTTCATTTTTACACACAGATAGTTTTATGTTCTTGATGATGTAGTAAAGATTTTAAAAGGAGATTAGTCCCCAATGTACATTCTGCTATTTTAGAGTTTTCTAAGCTTTCTCACAGTGTGTTGGTGGCCTAAAAAAGTCTATCTTTATGAAAAAAACAGATTTTAGTATGTAGAATTCAGTGTGCACTACTGTGTACTTTTAAATGTGTAGAAAGGCACTTTATCAATGATTTGTACAAATATGCTCAGTGATTGGTTTATAGTAATTGATATTGCCACGTTGTTTCACTGCAACAGTGCCATTCTTGATACAAATGCATAACTTGAATCATGGAATGGTTTTGGTTGGAAAGAATCCCAAATAGTATCTGGTTCCAACCCCTGCCATGCACCTTTCACCAGACCAAGCTGCTCCACCAACCTGGCCTTAAGCACTCGCAGAGCTAGGATAACCACAGCTTCTCTCAGGTCATTTTTCCCCTTTCTCTTCATTTTGCCTTCTTTCTTAGAGGTTTTGAGAGGGCAGCATAAAAACATCACTTGGGTCTTCATCTTCACTCTTGAATTCCTTCTCACAACGTATTTGCATTCTTGGCCCATGCTCCTTGATGTCAAACCTGAACAGTCATAAAGATCTCATTCAACAGGTGTGGTGTGAGCTGGAGATATTCTTTATTAATTTATTCATTCTGATCCATGGAAAATTTTACATGCAGTGATTTCTTGGTATTGTTGCAATAGTTAATAGAAGGAAGAGGTTTTATTCCTGGATATTTCATAACATGGTTTGCATAGGGGATGACATTTTTTTCATCATGGCATTAGATCCGCAGACTGCTAATTTAAGTCTGACCACTGTTGGGATTAATATGGGAACTACATGCTTCTATTCTTCAAGGCTGGATTATTTATTGGGATTTTTGTTTCCAAACAAATTCATTGTGCTTTATTGAGTTTACATGAAGCAATGGTAATGAAACATTTGTGTGTCTGGCAAAGCAGCTTGTTGCTGGCAAACACGTAATTTACTGGCACACAGGATACAGAGATTTATCTGGTTTCATGGTTGCATTATTATAATCTTTGAATGCATCTGAGGATGTGAAGCTTAAATTTGGACCAGGGATTGAAACACCCTAAGCAGTTTCATCATGTTTTTAGGAATAGAACATCCTCTAGCATTACATCCTGGCATGGTGGTGAGAGGATGTGGATTGCTCTGACTAATTTTGGGAAAGAATGGAATTTCATTTTCAGGAAAACTGGGAGGATTTTCTGCTTGTATAATCCTCAGGTTTTCCCAGCAGAATACCTTCTGAATCAGGACATGGTTTGTGAAACACATACAGCATCATGAATGATGTAACATAAAACCTGGGGTTTGCTCTGTTCATGTCTTCACAACAGTTCAACTTGGGATGGCAAAATGTTCAGCAAGGGAGAATGTGAAGTTTCCCCAGTCTTGCATAAACTCTGCTGGAGCAGAAGGCTCACTCTGCTTCCCTCCAGTGGGTGCTGATACAACTCAAGCTGGAAACACTTGGCATCATCAACACGTTTTCCTCTGTGAGAGCTGGAAGTGCCTTTGGAGGGGCAGATTTTTTGGGGCCACAGCTGACATCATGGGTTAGGTGTCATGCCACCCAGAAGCACATGTTATGAGGAACTGGTTTCCGACTATTTGTTCAAAATTTTCGAAATTAGAGATGAAAAACAGGGAAAAAAATCCTGTTCAGTATAAAATTCCTGCCTGTAAACATAGGCCTTCAAATGTTCATTATAAAATTCTGTGTCTGAGTAAATTTCTTTTCTCAACATATCAAGCTAACCTTAACTCCATTTCTTTCTGCCTTTTTTTCCTCTCTTTGGTTAATTCTCTCTCTCTCTTTCAGTAATTGTTCCTCTGAATAGTTCTTTCTGAGCCACCATCATTCCTATTTATGATTTCTTCTTGTGTTTTTTATTCTTTTTGCTTTCCAGTGCTCCAATTCCAATCCTCCCTGCTTTTGTTCTTGCTTTCCTCTTACCATACCTTGCTTGCATCAAAGCCCTGCTGAGAGATTGTGGATTTATTCTGTCTTGAGTGTGCCATTCTTTTTTGTTCATTCAGCTTTGAATTGATGGTTTCTATTGATGATGAATATCTATGCAAAGGAAGTATTAACCAAGAGCATGGAGCAGGGAAAAAAATGTGATTTTGGGGAGGCCCTGGCACAGGCTATCCAAAGGAGCTGTGGCTGCCCCTGGGTCCCTGGAAGTGTTCCAGGAGAACACAACTCAGGATATTCTACGATTCTACAACTCTACTCAGCATAACTTGCTTTAAGCTAATTATTTGTGGCAGTGCCAGGGATAAAGAGTTCAATCAAGATGCCAAGTAATTAATTTTAATTTAGATATTATTATAGAAAAAGGGGAGACCATGAGGCTTCCAAATATAACAGGGCCAAGGATTAAAACATATGCCTTGGCACATTTTTTGGGTATTGGGAAAAGAAGCTGCTTTTGTTTTTCCTTGCACTGAGATATAACTACAGAGAGGATAATTCAGGGTTTGTTTTTCTTTTTTTTTTTAAAGGGGCCTAGCATATGGAACTTTAATTACAATTGGCTTTAGGGAAGTCAAATAATCTTTTGTAAATAAAGCTGGAGGAAATGCTGCTTGCTTCTGAAAAGGTTCTAGATGCTTTCCTTCTGCAAAGACGACAAATAGGAATGTTGTTTGTGGAAACAGCCGTTTCCAGGAGTGTTACCCATGTGCAGGAACAGAAAAGGGCTTGCTAGAATTCCTTGGACTATGCAAAGCACCTTATTTAGGCAAATTCTGGCTAGCCAATCATGCCTTGAGTGTGGAATGTATGAACAAAAGTGTGCATCCCTTACCTGATGTAAGGAAAATGTCAGACAGGATTTATTCAGTTCCACCTTTTCCCTTCAATCAGTCCATAACTATATTTTTCCACAGTGAGATATGCATATTTTTTTTATGACTCACTGGAGGATTCACCTTTTTGAAAAAAAAAAAAAACCAAACTGTAGCTGTATCTAAGCTTAAAGACTTTTATTGTAGTTTCAGATTGAATTTCAAAACTATTTAAGGCAATACCAGATGTGTAATAAAAATTTTGTGCCTTTACTCAGAGATGCACAAACCAATGTCATTATGGTTGCTATAGTCATCAGGCAATCAACATATATTTGGAATTTATTCTTTCTGCTGACCTTTTAGGTGCTAATTAGAATGAGAAGTTTGCTATAGAATACAGCTATTGTCAATGTATTTAAAAAAGAACACCAAAAAAAATGGAAAAAACAAGGAGTTATGGCAACATTTTAAGGCTTTGAACATTTCCTCTTTCAGGTATAATATTCATACTGCTATGTTTAAGTTAAGGAAGCAAAGGATTTTACAGGGCAAATTGATGACAGCCTGGTATGACTTGGCACTGGTCACAGACAGTCATTTGCTCTTTGAAGTCAGGCAGGTTTCTCTGTCCCCCTCAGACTGACAAAAATCTGGTTAGTGATAAAGTTGTTACATGAGCATAAAGAGTTGATTCATGAAGCCAATGAAAACTCTGATTTAAAAGAGTTAACGAGTCTCTGACACAGCCCCTACAAAAGTTTTATCTGAAAGTAGAGGAAAAAGTCCTTTTGGAAAAGCTGAAAAGTATTTGTTCTTGAGTCAGCAGGATCATCATTTGCATCTTGCCAAGTCCTTGTCCTCATTCCTGGATGTTCAACCTGTATTTGGGTAACAAATCCAAATGAACAGCTCTGTCAAGTGATATCAGAGGATTTAAATTTGAAAATTTGATGGATTAAAACCAGTGAAACACATAAATTAAATGTCCAGATTCCAATTAATTTTATTTATTTATTGTCCAGAACAGATTTAGCAAAAAAAGCCCTAAACATGGGTTTGAAATACTATTTTGACGGCAGCTTTTTGTTATGCCAAAGTGAGAAACTAAATTTCAAAATTCACATTTGTTCTATAACTATTTAAACCCAAACTAGTTCTTTCTGTAGGTATATAAATTGTCTCATAAAGGTAAGGAGCTGGTGTTGCTTTCATTTCTCATTTCCCACTCATACACTGATAGACAAGGAATATTGCAAGTTATGTGAAAAGTGTAAATCAATATTTTTTTCAAAGAAACTTTATATTCTTTTAACAATGGAGGCCTATTATTTCTTCCACTGCTGACAAAATTTTCTTAAAATTAGCCAGGATGTAAATTGGGATCCAGAAACTTGTGTTTTTGGCAAAAGTAGTTTTTATGTTTGGGAATCTGCAGATAAACCCAGATACAAATTGTGTGTGTGTGTGTGTGTGTGTATGTTTATACTTATAAATTAGATCCAGTAATCAGTGCCCTATATCAGGATATTAATGATAATTAACAAAAATATCAGGAAATTATTTAATTCTGTAAGTTTTCTACTTTTTCTGTTTAAAAAATGAAACAGACATAAAAACACCCAGTTAATAACCAGAGTTCATAGTATAAATTATTAATTCCCATTTGTAGAGAACTACCAACTACAGCTACCAAAACCCCCAAAATGTCCATTTTCATCCTCCATAAAACCTAAATGGGAATTCCCAACCAGTTCCTTAAGAGAAAGCCAATCTCTTCCCGAATGGGATCACTCAAGAATTTCTCAAGGCAAATTTATTTTCAGATTTGTTCTTTCCCAGGGAATTAAATTGGTTCAAATACTGGAAAGACTCCTTGGAAGTTTCCAAGTCTCTCCCAGCACCATGAGTCAGATATCTCCAGGTTGTGTTGTGCCAGATTTGACGTCAAATGATGATCCAGTGGGGTTTTCCACTAGACTTCCTAATGGAGATTCAATGGGATTTTATGGCATAAAATAATGGCATTTTGTCTGAATCACTCAAGCCAATTTAAAAAATCTGGTCCCATTAACAGGCTTGTTAAAATACATTTTTAAAGGCTTAAAATGTTGAGAAAAATAAGTAAAATTTTAATTTCTATACAGTGATATCAAATTTGAATGTTAATTAATTAATTAGCATGTTAGTGCAGTGCAAAGTCCCTGCTCTGAGTAGTCTTGGCGGTGACAGCAAGCTCTGATTACTCCTCGTTTTCAAATTATCTCTGCTCTCCAAGACCAGGGCGTGCTTTCGCAAGCACAGTGGTTGCTGCTCACTGGAAATTTTCTGAAGAAGAAAGGAAGTGTTGCCTCATGGCTGGGTTTGGCAGGTCCTCCCTGAAATTAGGGAGCTGTTGGTCATGGGTGGCCTGGTGACATCTGCCCTGGGATCAGCATCACTGGTGACCTCTGCGGCTGAATGAAACTTGTCTTTTTGTAGTTTTATTGGATTGATAAAAGACCCAACAAGCTTCCAGCATTTGAGGATTTGGGGGTTTGCTATGTTTATTTTTTCTTTATATTTTTTGTCATATTTGGGCCGAAACCAATTCCAAGAACTCTTTATTTTCTTGCAGACTGGGAATCCAGCTCCTTTGGCGAGCTGCAGTTGTTCTGCAGCCTGTCTCCCACACTGCTGCACATTCTTGAGCAGAACTGTTGTCTTCATGTAAAAGTAAAAAACTTAACATGTAGATGTGTGAATTTGGCTTTGGCACACTCCCCTTTTGCCCTTTCTTAAGTAAATAATAATTTCAAACACATGGCATTCAGTTAAGGAAGAGCACATGAAATTCATGTTTAAGTGAAACAGTAGAAGCAGAGACCTTGTACCATCATTCAAATATCTTTTAAGAGCAGGATTAGAAAATTGTCCAAACAGGAATAAAAATTAGAAGCCCAAATGGAGCTGAATAGATGAAAATTGCTTCTTCTAGCCCAGTCCTGTGGAAAACAGCAAAATAATGGGAAAATAGCTTTTTAAGCCATGGTTAATAGAATGTCACCTGTATAACATGGAGCTTGATTTTACATGAGGGGAGTAGATTGCTGCTCAGCTGGGAGCCAGGGAAAATTCATAGGTACTCTCTTTGTCATAGAGTGTTTAAAAATAATCTCCGTTTCTATTAAATGCTGCTGTGTGTTTTACAGGGGGAAATCTGGATTACATCTCAGTGACTTCTGCCCATCTCTGGCGCCCTCAATGCCCAAACAGGAAAATATGTATTGCTTGTGTTGCTATCAACTTATTTTTTCCAGATAAGGAGAAGTCACCCAATATTTCCCCACATTTTTGGGAGTTGGTAGTTGACAATTGTTCACAAAAGCAAGTTAAAACAGTCCAGGGGATTACTGGGTGGAGAAATTTCCAATGTCTGCCTTAGTAACTCACTGTCTCCCTCTCTTTTTTTTTTTTTTAATAAACACCTTTCTTATGAACAATATAAATAGATCCATTGTCTTGTAGCACCCACATTGCAAGACAAACACAGAGGAGTTTGTCCTCACCAACAGTGAGGTGAAGTCAGTGAGATTGTTGATGGCATGAACCTTGTTGGGTTTGGCTGGCTCCCAAATGCACATATTAGAAGAGAATCTTTCACCTGATGCGGATTAATGGTGCTGGAATGTGTGACAGCAGGAGATGTATAGGAGCAGTTTGCTGTAAACAAAGTGTATCTTCGTGTGGTTATGGTTTGTTTTTGTGTGAGTCAGACTGGCAGTGATCTGGTGAGGTAATCTGCTGGAGAATGGGATGTAACATTCCTCTCTCCCTCCATGCCCCCACTTGTGCAGTCAGAGGATAAAAGATGGGCACAGTGTGAATTGATGGGGCTGCCTGTGGAGTTGTGTTCCTAGAAAGGAACAGGGTGGGTACAGACCCAGCTTATCAATTAGCCCACAGCAATATCAGATGCAGACACTGATAAGAGCTATATTTAGGAAAATGAGGACACTGCAGTCATGCTGGTGTTCACCCAGCTCCTGTAGTTGGTGTGTGCCTGTGTGTCTGCCTCTCCTTGTCCCACTGTTGGAGTGTGGATAGACAGCAGTGTTCACATGGCTGAGGGCGCTGAGACATCCTAGAGCACCCAGAACAGGAGCGGTGTCTGTCACAGCTTCCCAGGGTCACTGCACAAGGGAAAATGGCTTCAAACTGGGAAAAAAAATGGGTTTAGATTAGATATCAGGAAGAAATTGTTCACTGTGAGCTTGGTGAGACACTGGCTTTGGGAACCTTGTGGCTGTCCCATCCCTGGAAGTGTCCAAGGCCAGGCTGGATGGGGCTTGGAGCAGCCTGGGCTGGTGGAAGGTGTCCTGCTGATGGCAGGGGGTGGGAATGGATGATCTTTAAGACCCCTTCCAACCCAAACCATACTGTGATTCCTTGATAATACCTAAGTAAAAAGGTAGTGACCACAGAAACATCTATAATTACTGACTCTTCTGCCATGTTTTATTTGGGTACCATTATGCCCCTCTAGCAGGCACAAAAGAAGTTTTAGGAAAGAAGAAACCTACCCATTGCCATTCATTTATCTTATTTGCACAACTTCAATGCTGTTCTTGTAGAAAATTGGAAGTTCTAACCAGCTTGCTGGGATTCTATAAATGGTTTGTATGGACTTAGCCTTGCCTCTTTTTATGGAATGAGAGGGGAAATGGGCACCCAGTGTGGCCGCATGAGTCACAAACATCTGTCATTGTGGGTGTCCTATTTGATCAATTAAAGTTTACAGCCCTTTCAGCTTTCTTCTTACCAGGCCGCCAAACAGCATGTGAGTAATTTTGTACTTCAGGGATTGCCTGGAGGTGACAAATTTTCCCAGCTTTTTTTGTATTCAAAGGTGTTTGTCTTTCAGGCATGAAATTCAGAATGTGGGGGTTTTATTTTTGGCTTACAGATGTCATTAATGTCTGCCCCTTGCTGGTGGTAAATGTGGTCTTAAAAAACTGTGAGGATAACAGAAATAGGAGCAAGGGAGAGAAGCTCTGTCTTGAGCTTGACGCATATTCCACATGCTTTAGTCATAAATTCTGAAAACAAATTGCAGCTTTTCTCTGTTGGGATGACTGAAAATCAGTAGCAGACGCCTTTAATTCTCCCACATTCCAGGTAATAGGACTTTTCCAGGAATGGCTTCACTTGGTTCAGAGACTGTTCCTCATGTGCCAGACTGTAAATGTCAGGCTTGGGCAGGGTGGTGATTGCTCTGCTGTGTCCTCCTGAGCTGTCATCAGTGTGAAATGAATAAGGATGTTTTGGCTCTTGCTGTAGTTCTGATTAGCTGAGCAGTTTTATGGTTTTTTGGGTTTTTTTTTTTTGCCTTTTTAAACCATTTCCATTCAGCATTGCACAGACAGGTTCAGTTCTCCTACTGAAATCCCCTTCAACTTTTTATTCCCTGAATGTACCTCCCTTTTCCCCCTGTGCTCCATGGCCAGCTGTCTTGATTTGGGAATGGTGCTCCTCAGTTTAGTGCTGCAACAGAGATGCTCCAAACCCTAATGACTTCTCTGGATGACATCTGAAAATCTTTCTTGTCTGACACTCTGGTACCTTGTGAATTTTTTTCCCTCTTTTAAGATGGGGGGAAAAAACAACCTTACAGCCTATCCACAAACCAAAGGGTTTAGAATTTCTACAGCAATAATATATATTAAATATCAAAGAATTTTCCAGAATGGATAACTTAACACCATGAGATATTCTATGTTCTCCTTCACTTGGAAGTAGGACAACTGAAATACAAAGTCAAGTTTATTTGCACAGAGAAGCCTGTTAATGACTGTCACCATTAGTCACCACTTGATGTAGAGGGAGTTGCTGTGGGAAGAGAAAGCAAATATAATGGGGAATGAGATAGTTCCAGTCATTTACACAGGTGGCCTAAGCCTTGAGTACTTTTAAGTGCCTGTTTCACTGCACTTTGTTTGAACTTAGGCTCAAATTTTACTTTTTGTTTCCCACACATTATTGCAACATTGCCAAGGAAATGTTTGCTTTAATGCACCTCTGTTTAATTCTCCAGATCCTGACTAGAGGAAATTATGGAATCCCGTTTTCTACTCAGCTCTAATGATTGGGGCCATGTACAGTTTTTTCTACCTGATTTCTCAGGTACCCAGTATCTTCTCCTCAGCTCCCCTAAATAAGCACTAAATCAGAGCAGCAATCATTTCCAGTTGCACTCTCAGGAAAAACTGAAAACAGTTTTGTTAACAGACTTCTCAACTCATGTTGGGAAGCATTACTTCGTTTTCCAAAGCTTTTCCAGCAGTGTTCTGTCAATGAACTGGCAAAGGCCCATCCATCAAATATCCTCAGTGACCAGCTGGAATTTGCTGAAAAATAAACATTTTGGCTCTTAGGTAGAAGTAAAGATTTGGCCATTGGTCCAAAATGTGATTAGGGTTATAACCAAGCACATACTCCTAGTGAAAATTCACTTTTTTGGGGAACACAAACCAATGTTTGCTTGAGTAGGAGCCTCTAATTTTTCCAAGCATAAAAACTAAACAATAAGGGCTATTATTTTGGATACTTTCCTTAGTTTTGCTCCAGATTTTAAGAGGAATTCACTGAGCACATGAAGACCCATGGTAGACATCCAGTCTGTTACCAGTCCTGATATCCAATGGGGGAATTGAGCCAAAGTGGCTTGCCAGAAAATAGTTTCTGTAAGTCATTTAAAGATGAAGGAAATTTCACCCTCTGCCCTCATGAAACATCAGTATTTATTTAATAACTTTCCATTTCTTGCAATTTCTCCTGATTTCTTTGATTTGCTACAAAGCGCACCCAAACATGGCCCTGAAACAAGTGAATTTTCATAGTGAGAAAAAACAAAGTAGGAAAAGGGATTTAAAAAATATATTTTTTTAAATTATTTAATAATAATGGCAGCTGTGTCAAAACTATTTCATAATTGGTGTGCATTTATGAGAGAGCTTCTTTTTGGTGGTGTTAGACACGAGATATGTTTATATTCTCCTTTTCTCCCCAAATTTGAATTGAATATTCTTGCTTCAAGTGTACGTATTGCCTTCACTGGATACGTGTTGTCTTCTATTTAGAGGTAGAGAGGCTGCTGAAAATCAAGTGTTTGTACTCTATGTGGCTGTCCAAAAACCCCTTCTGAAGGAGTTGAAGGTCAGTGGGTTTAGTTGTTTAAACCATAAAAACTGCAAAGCCTGAAAATGGCGAGTTGCAGCTGTTTTCTTCATATTTTTTCTTCATTTTCCTTTTCTCCTCCTTGTTTTTTCCTTTTCTCTTCGTTTTCTCTTCCATTTCTCTTCCCTTTCCCTTCCCATTTCTTTTCCCTTTCTCCTCCCTTTTCTCTTCCCTTTTTTCCTCCTTTTTTTCCTCCCTTTTTTCCTTCCTTTTCTTTCCTGCCTTGTCAAATCCAGTGCAGGCTGTGAGAGAGAGCTCTGCAGGCTGGACACATCTCCAGGATCTTTGGCAGCTCATGGGCTTGGCTTGGTGTGTGCAGAGCTTTGTTGTTCCCTGCTCTGCTGCCAGGACACACACAGGAACTCATGTGTTCTCTGCCTGGCTGCCCTTGCTCACCTCCCTTTCTCCCAAACAGCCCCTCCTCAGCATTCCTGCCTCAAACCTGCTCCTCTCTTTCCCTTTTTGCTGGCCAGATGTGCCTGTGACAGGCAGGTGCTTGCCCTTTTCCTTGAGAAGAGCTTTAGATCCTCGCTGAGCCCCTTCCTCACTTCCCTGTGCCACACCAAACATCCTCTGAGAGATTTTCATGTTCATTTATTGCCATGGCAGGTGATCTTTGCATTGAGAGCATGTTTACTGTACACCCAAATTATTATGTTCTGCAGCTAAAAATTCTTGTAGCCATACAGATCTCTGCAGGTTGTCTTGGCCACAGGATCAGTGAGGGCACCACTTGCATAAGCACTTCCTCAAGTCTGCCTATCCTCTGTTAATTCCCTGATGCAGAAGATAAAACACAAGGATGTTGAAGGGAATGCAGAGTTTTAAGAGAATCCCTGGCTTTTTATTGCCTGAATTCTGATTCTTTGGATGTATTTCACTTCCTTTAGGCATCAGCTGCAAGGGGTTTAAATTAAACTTAAATTCCTGACATCTCCCAACCCTAGATTCAGTCAATCTATATCCATGCTTGCTTGTTAAAATCATGCAGAGATAACAGAAAAATCAGGAAAAAAAAAGTGATTTGAAATGTTCTATGAAATTAAGTGTGCAAGTCAATAACTTTGTCATGGATTGTAAAGCTTCATATTGCATCACTACATTTTTTTCCTGTTGTCTGTGTTGCTTCTTTGAATATGGTCATGAAATGAAAAGTCAGCATTTTTCCAGGGTGTTAGAGGAAAGCAGCACCTGTTTTTTATGTTTTATGAAAAGCTGGCATATCCAGTAGACTGCAACAGACCCCACTTTTAAGGTTCCCAATGGTCTGGCTGGAAGAGTAGGTGGGTAAAAAAATAGGACAGTGTAAAGGAATCTAGTTTTTCCCTTTTCTGGCCAATATTTCTGCAGCAGTTCTCATTTCAGAGATGCAATCTCAGATGTAAAATTTCACTTTGGATGTGCATTATTTGATGGTCTAGACAGACTATATCCTGTGTCTGTAACTAGAATCAAAGCCACATTTTTTGCTGTTGTATATTTGGCCACCACAGGCGTGCAGGTTAATTACACTGAGTACACCATTTATTTTAAAAATTGAATTAATTTCTTATGTGAATGCACTGGCTTATCTATGACCATGGAAATTAAGAGGGGGAAGAAACTTTAGGAACATTACCTTTTGTGTGGTAACAGAAACATAACTCTAATTTGGTGAACCTTTACATTATTACCAGTTTCTCAATTCTTTTTCAGTGGAAATACTGGCTTTGACATTGGGTACACCTATATATGTGCATTATTCATTATCCTCTTTTTATGTCCAGGCAAGCTGTCAGAGAGAAATCTTAATCTCTGGCAGATAAAACCATCCTCAAATATTTTAGATCGTGTGGACTACTCGTACCAACCAACATCTCCTTATTTGGGGTTTAAAAAATCTTCCTGAAGAAGAGACTGTCCAGTCTGCCACAATTTTATGTGACAAAGAAATAATAAGAAAATCTGGAAGAGATGGCAACAAAGGGTCCCTCTTTGGATGAGCAGTGGGGAACAGTTTTGGCAGTTCTGAATGGAAGTATTTCTATCTGAATCAAAAGTATGCCCAGTTTTGAACTTCTTGAAATGAAATCCCCTCTCTACTTCCATGGCTGAGGTTTAACAAACAGCTCTGAGCCTCCTTATGAGCTAAAATCCCTTTCCACCTTGTTCTGGAGAAAGCTATCATACATTTCTCACTATAAGCATTAATAACTCCTTGAGAAATTTGATCTTTGCCTTAATGAAACAATGAGCAGAGTTAATGATCTAAGAGCCAAAACTGTGGTGGTTTGCCTCTCTGAAATACTGAACAATTGTATTACTTGGAATTAGTTTTGTGAAAACTCTTTTTACTTCTTTACATTATCTATTTGCAAAAATAGTCCCTGTATTCCTTTTTATTCACTTTTTTTTTTTGCTATGTCTTTTCCCTGACTGCAACCATAAGACTTTGGAAAAAAACCCAATGCATGGCTTCCTTCTGGCTGGAATTTTAGGAAACATCCAAGAAGGTGCCTGGTAGCTGGGAGATGACACTTTTTTCTGGTTACAAGTAGCCTTAGAATTGAAATTCTGTATAACTGAAAATTCCTTCTCTTATCTAAAGGGAGCATTTACAGTTTTTACATAATTCCTGGAAGAATTAAATATCATCACTGAACTACAGAGAGCAACCGGGGCCAAAAGCACTCCTGTCTCTCTCTAAGGGAGGGAGAATCAGGCAGCAACAGGAACAAGACAAAGCTTTAGTGGGTTGTTTTCCAGCTGTTTCCTGCAACATTTAACCAGTATAAACCAGTTGTGTTTTGAGACTGCTTTAATTTGCACTTGATAGGAGGGTGGCTGCTGGCTGGGAAGCCTCATCCCATGAGCACAGCCGAGCTGGGACACAGATCTCTCCTCCCTGCAGGGCTCCAGAGCAGCAGCTCTGAGCATTTCCTTTGGAAGGGTCGGTCCAAAGCCGCAGACTGGGAGCAGGGAGGAGTTCCCCTCCCTCTGGAAAAGGCACTTGACAAGGAAACCCAAACCAAAGCAGACCGGAATGTTTCCAGAGAGTTGTAACCTCATGGTGGCTTCACCACTTCCACATTTTCACTTTCCTCCAAGACAACACTGACAGAATTCCCAGATCTCTCTTTTTTAAGTTTTTTTTTTATTTATTATTTTCCTGCCGTTTTGTGTTCCTTAGGCTTTTCCCAGAAGACAGTTGATGGTTTCTCTTTTACCACAGTATTTTCTATTCCCTTTTGATCCAGTCCAAGGCTGACTACTGACAGTATGAATAACCTTTTCCCTTAACTCCTTTCCATTATCGTCTATCCATACCACACACATGGTACTTAATGATCAGGTCTGGGGCCTGCAGGTGCTTTAGTATCCCAAAGCACAACTGAAATTCCATAAAAATTCTCCTAACCAAAATGTTTCCATCATAGATATCTTAAAGTGTTTTGTGTCTTCTGATTAATTTTTTTTTTCTTCCTGTTTAGTTTATTTTGATTTTGTTGCATTAAAAACCCTGTTGCTAATGGCAATAGTTATTTTCCTGGACAGCTCTTTAAAAAGAGAGAGGAGTTAGGCAGAGTTTTCTTACTCTGAAAGAGGGAGCTCCCACAGCTTTTGGAAGTTAAATCAATGATCATCTCTATCCAGAATTTGCCATCCCTTTTTCTCTCAGGTCCTTTTGGTCTTCTTGGGGATGGTAGTCCAAGCAAATCATCAATATTTCTGCTAAGCAAGCCCTAAAATGAAATAAATTGGAATTAGAAATGCTGGTACTTATTTGGTTTTTAGAAGTATATTTTAAATGTTGCAGAATTTGCAAGCACATGTAGGCTGCTAAACCACTTTGTGAAGCAGAATTAATATTTCCTTCCAGTTCCCATAAATTAGGACAGAATTTAGCTGCTTCTAGAATTGAGCAGTTTTCAGTTAAACAGAGTTCAGGGGGGTTTTGGACTTCTGGCTCTGAAATCACTTGCTAGTGTGCACTTTTACCTGCTACTTCTCCACCAAATGCACTCAGCACTAAAATTTATAAAACGAAGGAATTATGAGTTTATATATTATCAGGAAATAATAGAACTGATCTCAGAAAATTAAAAATCAGGGCAGTTTGCTGTGGATATTTGCATGTGGCTGACTGGATGTCTCTGAATTGTTCAGGCTTGGATGTAAATCCAAGCTCTATGGATGCAAAGTTGATTTCATTTCAGGATAAAAATATACAACCTTTTTTTCCCCTTTTTCTCAGTTTTGTTTTGTTTTTAAAAAGATTCCAAAAACAAAATTTTTGAGTGGGTCACACAGGAATCCAAATAATGAAGAGATGTACTTTCCATGTAGACATTTTGTGTGTAGAACAGCCACAGGATTTTATTGAAGCAGGACAAAATTTGGAGCATTTATGAAGTGTAATAGCCTTGTGAGAGAATTTAAACCTATTTTTAAAATTATTACTATAGCTCCCTTCTCTTTATGTCCAACAAATAAAGCTATTTGGACTGTATCTGCTATTTTACTGCCTTGAATCGAGTCATTCAAGTCTTCTTTGCAAGATCCAGTGAATGTAAATTCACACCAAAAATGTGGCTTAGCTCAGTAGAAGGTGAGTGAGAAAGAAAACTTAAGCAGAATCTCATTTTACCTTGGATTACTTTTTTTTCCTCTGGTGTTGAAATTTTGTTCTAGAAAATACTTTGAAATAAGATGTTGCAAATAATCTTTGGAGGTTTATAAGCTTTTCTTTATTAGTAGCAATTAAAAGCCACCGTGGACTACATCTTCCTAAAAACAATTTTTTTCATTTTTAAAAAATCATTAAAATGTTGGTAAAATTAATAACTTATATTTGGAATTAAGACAGTCTGAAGAGAAATCATGGGGGTAGTATTAATGAAAGAATTAGTGAGAAATTAAGGCTTAATTTCATTGGTATGATTTTGTTTCCTACTTTTATTTTTACATCTTGTCTCAATTTTTATTTCTTTTAAGACTGATGTGCTTTATAGATACTTAAATATTTCTGGGCTGCAATGAGTCAAAACTAGGAAAAGTAGATCTCAAAGCATTTTACTGACGTGATTTATAGTTTTTTAAAAAAAAAAACAAATAAAATGTTGTCTTCACAGCAGTCACTGGAACTGAAATTTTCTCAACTGCAAAGAAAGAGGTAAGAGCTATATGGAGATTGAAACCTTCATGCTGTTCCATTCCTGTACTGAAATTTTTTAGGAGATTTAAGTAGCAAGGAATTGCAGGGATCTTCAGTGTCAGCCTAACAGTGTCAGATCAGCCCTGGCAGGCATTCCTCTCTGCTGGAATCTGGAAAAACCAGCCCAGGAAGGTTGAAAATAACAATCAGCATTCCCTTTTATCCAAACCTGGCTCTTTCATCATCCTCTCCTCACTTCAAACCTACAGTTTTGGGTTTTCAGCTAAAGCCAGACCTAACAAGGCCTTTCCTCCACAGTGGAAAGGAAAAAACATCCATGTTTGGGGTAAGGAGTGCATCTCTCTATAGGAAGTTTTGATTGTAGCTGTGCTGAGGTAACAAAGTAGGAGATGAGAAGTGTCCAGAATAATCCTTTGGGAAAAGTGATGGGAAAAGTAAAGCAGCTCTGGCCTCAGGTGCTGGGCAGTGGAACTTGAGTGGAGCCAAAAAAGGAGAAACGTTCTCTTCATTCCATGCACTCTGCTGAAAAGCTAAACCAAACACATGATTCCAGCTTACAGATTTCTGAGTTTATTTTGGCATGTGTTTAATCATTTAGGGACTGGTCTTTTTTAAGAAAGCCTCTAAGTACCCACTTAAAACAAAGCAGATATTTAAGGGCCTCATTGAATAAGTGTTTAAAATTAAGAGGCACACGTCTTCTTAGTGTAAAAAAAAGCCCAACAAAAAGACCAAAACCAAACCCTAATTAAAATTGAAACAAGCCTTCCTTCATTAGTATTAAGTGAGACTAAGTTCTCCAGCCAAAGAGCCGTTGTGAACTTTCTAAATATTTAATTAAAAAAAAAGATATTGAACCAGTATCTGTGTAATCATGTATACAGTAGGTATGAAAGCATACAAGACCTACCTGAATGCTGCTGTTGCTCTGACTCCTTTTTTTTTTTTTTTGGAAACCTTTCAAAAAGTTTCCAAAGTTTTTGACTCGTCTTGTACAGTGCTCCTCCTGGAGAGGCTAAGGTATTGAAACACACCCTTACAAAATGTCCTTTCTTTGGCAGAAAATAAAAGAAGAAAATTGTGGAGATATCTGATGGCTAGAGATTTTTTTTGTTTTGCATGAATATTTTTGAGAGATATTTATCTCTCCTGAACTTTTTACTGAGAGGGAAAAGAAACTGAGATATCAGGTGAGATAGGAAACAGCAGTTTTAATTCTACTTTTAGAATACAGATTCTGTGAGGGAACTGTGTCTAGGTGAGGATTTTAAAAGGGCACAGGACTGTCAAAACCAGCCCTAATTATCTGCAGAGTTCATAGACAGATCCTTAGTGGAAAACTCCAGTTATCTAAACATGATGGAAATATGGAGTTGTTTTATCTCTATGGAAAACAAATTAATTTAACAACTATATGTTAAGAAACACAAGCACTTAAGTGCAGCAGTGAATTCTGAAAAGGCAGGACTTAAACTTCATAATTAAAATGTTTTCTGTATAGACTGAGTATATCAAAAACTGTGCAGACTGAAGAGGAGAGCTTTGATTCACCAGTGTTTTATTTTAGTCATGTGAAAACTCCTTCTGAGAAAAGGGGAATTTTTTTTGAGATGTATGGAACAAGGTGTCCATAATCTCAGAACTGAGTAAAGTAGTAGAATAATTTTTGAAACAAGTGTTGTCCATCATTAATAAGTGAAGTGAAAGCCATTGAGTTCTTTTTAGATCTAAATCATCAAAAGCAAGAGGGAGATTATTTAAAAACAGCTATTAAGGGAAAACAATAAATATTCATCACTGTAGCCAAGACTGATCATCAGTGAGTTACTCAACTTCTCCAGACTACACCCTATTTTTCTATAGATAAAAGCATATTTTGCCTACACTTGCAAGCTGGGAATTGAACATTGGGATCTTGATGTAGAATAAGAATGTCTAGCTACTACATTAAGATTCTTTGGGTGTTTCTCCCTTTGAGCAGTAGTGATCCAGTCAGGACCGTTGGTTCCACAGGAATACAAAGAATTAAAATAGCCTTACCAGGAACAGGAGCTGATGCCAACAGAATTATTGCCACAGTGAAAAGAGTTACCTGGACTCAAGTGTTCACTTCTGGTCCTCCCAGTACATGTGGCCTTACAGGAGTGAGCCTAGAAAAGAGCCACAAAAATTACATTCTGCATGAGGATAAACATGGGAATGAGCATAAGGGAGTGAGACCTCAGCCTGGCCAGAGGCAGGGATAAATGAGGAAATGGATGCAAATTAAAGCCCAGAAATTCCCTCTGAACACAGACAAGCACCATTTTACTGTAAGAGAGGACAAACACTCCAAGAGATTCCCAGAGAGTTGGAGTTTGCATTTGTGGAGGTACTAAAAAGCAAATGGGGAAGAGGCCTGGATATCTTTTCTGGTGGGAGAAGATCTCCAGAGGTGCCTTTCAACCTCCTCCAGTCTGAGATGCTTTGAAAGAACAAAGAAAAACTGAAAAACCTTCAAAAGAGTCCAGTATGTTTAATAATACTAGTTCAAAAGGAAAATAATCAGAGGCATAAACTAAAGCTGAATTCTCCAAGGGAAATCCAGGTCAATTTTTTTTTATAACATATTCGTGGATCAGTACTCTGAGGTTTCAGAGAAGCTGTGCCACTTGGACTTCAATAAGAGTTTTGTAAATATAATGTGAATACCTATTAATATGAATACCTCTTAATATGAATCCAAAGCTCTGAGTGAAACCATAAGGTTCTGATTTTATGATCTGCCCATTTGAAGACACCCATGAATCACTTCATGAATTGTGTCCATGTCCAAATGTCCAATTCAATTGCTCTTCAGACTTCAAATTCAGTCTTTTGGGGTTTATGGTTATTTGGGTTGTCTGTTGAGGGGGATCAGTTTATCCATCAAACTAAGAGACTGGAAATAATAATAAGTATCTACAGGGGTGACTTTGAATTTATGTGGAAGTTTGAAAGACTAGGGAATAATATAGAGTTAGTATTTAGTAGAATTTCTGTATATTAAAGGTACAGAGTGTACCTTTAATGTATTATATCCATATAGATATTAAAATGTCAAAAATTGTATGGATAAGAGAGAGAATCTTTAAGCGAATAATATTAACACAGAGTTTTCTTTAAAAACCCAGTCAGCTCCTAGGTCTGTGCTTGGGCTCCAGGAAGTCTGTTCAGCCATACCAGCAATATCAAAAAGTGCCACCTCTGCATCTTTCATCCCTTCCTGACTTGCAACCAGGAGTAATAAGTCATAGCTACAGCAAAAAAACAACATAACAATCCAAAAAAGCTGAATATAACAGCAGTGATGGAACCATGAGAGCATCTAAAATCAAAAAGAAGTGGGAGAGGACCAAAATAGAGCACTCGACTGAAAACCAGGGAGACACAAGTCTTAACTATGGCAATAAAAAGATTATTGGCTTATGAATGAGGTTCCTGCATCCATATGGTTTGAGATGGAATTTTTGGCTGTAAGAGGTGCATTGTGCTCTCCAGTTTTCACCTTATAAATCTGTTTGTCCATAGAATACTTGGAAGATGTTCCTGGATTCTTGTAATATTATTTATATAGCCATTTTATATAAATCCTTATTTTTTAATTCATGTGAGATGAATAACAAATGTTCTGCTCATGTTTACAAGATATCTAATGTCAGAAGTTTAAGTAAATATTGCTTAGAAGAAATAATACTATATGAGAAAGACAGCAGGAGTAATGAAAAATGCACTTTAGAAAGAGCTATTAAAATTAACTAGTTCAACACTCCAGAACTGGCTGAAAGATCATAAAAATAACCAATGTTATTCCAAATATTAATTTAGAGGAATCTCTCTTCCCAACAAAACTCTCCCCAGAAATAGCAAAATCAATAATCCACCAGGAGACACACGGGCTGTTGAGAATTGTGAAATGAGGCAGCAGAGCACCAGAAGTGTAAGAGGAATTCAGCTTTGAATGAGTAAAATTCCATAAATATCTTGTAGTGATATGACTACAAAGGTTTTGAGCAATGCAGAAACTTGGATAAGAAAGGCTTAGACACTGACTACAATGTACTCTGATGGAAAATAAGATAAATTATGAGAATTTTAGAGGATTAATCAAGTAATAAGCTATTAAATGTAACTGTATTTGTAAGACTCATGTAGTAAAAAATAAGGTATCATGATCAAGATGTGGTAGCCATGCTGCTATTCACCAGCTGTTGACTTAAATAGAAGCAACCCTCTTGATTTCAGAGGGATTTCCTTCTCAGTTTAAAGACATATTTTATTTTTGCCTTGAGGAGGGGGCACAGAGGGTCTCTCAGAGCACATATCTGCCAAGATTGGAAAGGGTGGTGCTGGTAAAATCAGGGTGCAGTAAGCAAGAGGGGAAATTTAGCAAAGTATCTCCCTTCTCCAGCCTCCCTCTTTCTAGAATCCACTTTGCCTTGTTATGGAGAGATTTGCATGTTTTCTGTGGCTATTGAACTTTCTGGCACCAGTTCCTTTTGATCAGACAAAGTATTAAGTGGCCTTGTTGGTTCTTGGCTGCTTCATGAGTTTGCATTTTCAGCCCTTCAGAAAGGCTTCAAAATTCTTTAAGTTGTCTTTGCTGTTCAGAAATAAATCCCACATGCCTGGTAAATTTGGCAGGTCTCTCTATTAGTTTATTAAAGCCCAAAATGTCTGCTGTATATCTGTTCTTAATGCACAATTTTCAACAAGTGTATCTGTCCCCTCTGTTGTACTGAATTATAATTTTCTCCTCAGCACTTTCCATAGCAATTTGCCAGGAAATTTTAGTATATACTGGAAATCTTCTAGGCATTTTTTCCCTGATATATGTGGAATTAGGATTGCAAACACTGCATCCTGATGTGTATATGCTCTATACATTCTTGTTCAAAGGATATTTTGGTCTAACATTCCTAAATTGCCAAAGAAACTGCCAAACTTAAAATCTTGTGTGGTTCCAGAGCTGAGTGAGGCTCAGTTTGCTGTTCTGGGAGTCCACTCCTCATAAGTGCTGCATGGCAATGTGATTTTGTGCAGTTCCCTAGATAACTGCACTTGATAACAAATTCATATTTTCCCTATTGCTTCTCCTAATAATCCCTGTGGAGAGATATCCAGATCCTTCAAGCCAGGAGATTGGTATTTCATTAAGGAAAAAAACTCTTGTGCTCTCTAATTCTTTCTAACTCACTGTAAATTGTCATTATCTGAAATTTTGGAATGCAGAATAATCTGATGCAAGTTTTTACCCATCATTAAGCTTTGTATTTTGTAGACTTGAGATAATCTGATAAGTATGACACTATGTTAAATCTGCATTTTTTTTTCTATTATATGAAAGGCAGGACATCTGGTCTGTGAGATCAGCAGGTGCACAAGGTATTTCTTCAATTATTATTGTTATTTGCCTTAGCTGCACTAAAACAAATATGTGTGCTGCCACACCTGTGCAGAGTTTAAAAATCCTGCATTCTGATTCCCATTAAATTAGCCTAATCTAACACAAAAGCACATATTTTTCAGAAGCACACTTCTTGATTTTCAATTCTTACTAGATTTGTCTCTTTTCATTTGTTTGCAGAGTCTGTGCATAATTTAAACTTTTGGCACAGCATAAAGGCAGTGACAGTGAAGGGAAGGGAGGACAATGCATTGATCATAGTGACAGTAAAGCTCTCAGGACATCCTTGTCCAATAACCTGCTTTATCCCTTCCCTTCCTGTCCAGCCTTGGCCAACTTGTTAGATTTACAGGGCTATTTCAGAGTGAAATGTTCCCTGATAATCTGTCTTTTAGATTATCAATTTCCCACCTGTCATGCAAAGATAATAATGCAGGATTTACAACTGTGGGGGTATTTGACCTACACATGAAATTGCACAGGGCAATAAAGTTCTTAGGTGACTGTTCAGACCTCAGCTTCACATAGTTTTTTCCACCATGACTTTTCTGAAATGGAAAAATGGATTTCTTCAAGCTTTTGAATGTGCTCTGCCTAAATCAGGAGTCATTTGGGAGAGTGAAGGCCAAAAAGCCACTGATTGATCCTGCAGTTTAATTCCATGACCACATCACCAGTGCCCAGGAATATGCCTGGGCATGATTTAATTTCCTACTCTAGGTGTAGCCTTTCCCCACTCTGGGATTTTTTATGAGGAGAGGATGTCGGATGTAGGTACAGCACATTGAGGGTGGAAAGGATGTCCCTTTTCCTGAGATAGAACAAAAGATCCCTGGGAAAATCTGCATGACCTTCACCAGTTTTTAGAAGCTCAGATTTCAGAAGGATGTGTTGTGAATTCCAGCATGTTCCAATGAGGTGTATTTGAGCACATCCCCAGTTCAAAGGCTGCTCAACCATTTTCTGAGGAGCTGACCAAAAATATTTGGTGCTTTCCCCAATTTTTCCTTCCCTAGTTAGTTTGAACCCTAATCCTCCTTTTTTCATTCTGGCAGAATTGTGCATAGAGGATGTCATGGCAGTTCTCAGGATGAGGTGACTCTCCACCAGGAGGTCCCTATTTACTCACTTTTGCCTTGGGAAGTGTGAAAGAGGCTCATCCCCCAGAAAGGCAGAGATTTCCATGTGAACAGGATTGGGAAGGACTTGCACAGCTGTAACCACTATTGTGGCTATTTCCATTCTTAGCTCCACTGCCTAAAAAACCTTTTAGGAAAAAGGTGCTCAGTCAAGGGCTTTGAAAAAGGTACAGTCCTATTTTTGCAATTTGTGTCACCATTCTGTGTTTGAAAGTCATTATCCTGTTTCTGGAAACTACTTTTTTTATTATTTTATGGGACTTGCAACACAGCCAGGTGGGGAATACACTGTGAGGTGCAATATTTCAACAAGGAATACAATCACAACAGGGACAGGTGGTGAAGGGAGGTAGAGCCTCATAGAGCCTCTTCTTTCCTCGTTTGTGAGTTTACCCTCCATAAAATCCAGTCTGTGCCAGACTGGGGGATAAGCTGCTTCCTTTTCTGCAAGAGGCTGCAGAGATATCTGGTTGGGATCCTAAATTACTGCATAAACCATGCAGGAATGAGCTGCCTTGTTTTCCCAGCTAAACTCTGACTCTTGTGTAAGTCACCTGCAGATGCAACACAGTTGTTTCCTTCTCTCTCACAGGTACAGGAATCGCTGGAGGCAGGGCAGTAAAAGAATCACAAAGCTGGCAACCCTTTAGAAACGTCTGGGTAGGGGAATTATTCAACAGCACAGTGATTCACGCTCCCCGGTTCTGCTGAAGAGATGGTCACAGACCTTTTTTCCACTGGGAGGAGGGAGACGAGGGGCAGACAAGCTTGGCTCCACACTCGAGAAATGACTGTGGATTTTCTCATCTTTGCCTCAATATTTTCTCAGCTCCTGGATGTGTGGGAGGAAAAGGAAGTTATTCAGGATCTATTATAACTTTCCACTACGTTGCTGCACTTTGGATTAGTGTTTGTCTTACGTCTGCAGCCCATTGTCTCTTGAATGAGCTGATTCCTACCTCCCTATTCTGTTATCTCTTGGTCGAGGCAACTGAAATTGCCTGTGAAGAGACTGCTTGTGTTTGCTTATCAGACCTGGGTGAATGTACATTTAAATTCCTTTCAAATGTACAGAAAGATTTCAGAGATTAAAGCGTGCCTTGGTTTGAGTCTATGCTATCAAAACCATATTAGGGAAATTTCTGTGTTTTAAGCTCTGATATCCATTCATGAGCCATAGGATAGGAGGATTTAGAGCCAGCCTTTCTTAGAAAAAAAATTTAGGAAAAGCAAATGAGAGCTGAGACTCTGCCTGGGAAGAGGAAAAATACCCACAGAATTTTTAAAACCCCAGTTTGAATTTAGTGTAATTTCTCAGGGATCCTCCAGAAACAATGTCTTGGTGGTTCCTCATATTTTTAAATCTTTTTAGCCTCCTCACATTATTTATACTGAGGGAATTCCCCTGCCCCTTAAACTCTGTGCATAACAAGGAAGATGTGTCTTATTAATAAAGTCATATTGTTAAAAGCAGTCCATATTCTACACAATCTGTTACAAAAGCTTTACTTGAAGTAGGAGGATTTTATTTTTCCCACAAAATGGAAACTAAATGCTTATTAATATTTTCCAGGTGTATAAAAGCAAATTAAAAGGCCAAACTCTAATCTATGTTTAACATGTTAAACAGAATCTTCCTGCACATAAATGTATGCTATGATGCTGACATTTACTCATTTTCAAGGTGTGTGGCCCTATTAAGTTGGGAAATTCATCTACAGCTCACACATACGTGCCTCTGTTTCTGGTAGCAGGGGTATTTTGATATGTACCAAACACCAAAGCCTGACATCATTTTTTGGCAGGCATGTGGATGTTTTGGGTTGTAAGTGCTGGCTTGCATGTCAGTGCACTCCTGCTGTCTGTTAACCAGAACCATCTCCTTGTGCTTCTGAGGTTTTTTGCCAATCCTGTCTCTTGGCTCAGCAAACTAAGGTTTTTTCACCAGCTAAAAGGGTTTCATTTCTGTGTACAGTTTGCTTTTGTGCAATGCAGAGATGCCCAACTCCCTGTGCTTCAGCTGGAAAATCATATTCTAAAGTTCTATGAACCCTTTATTTTTACTTCCTCATCGAAGTGCTCACAGTGAACATTCCCAGTGCAGTGTTTCACAGTTTAGGGTCTTCTGGGTGTCATAAACAGGGTCCCAAGTACCCTCTACAGCCATAACTCTTCCTCTGTAGCTGAACTGGAGGCGGGGTGGTGATGGTGGTAGAGAAATATTTTGCTGTAAATTAAGGCCATAAACATGGAAAAATATTGACAGTCATTAACACAAAATGGGTAAAATTTTGGTGAGTGATGTTTTTGGCAGCAGTATGAAACCATTTTGATTTCAATATTTAGAAAACAGGTAAAGTGTCTGCTCATGAGCAAAAATCTCATCCTTATCGTAGAGTTTCATTTTTGATAGAAGGAGCTGCAAAAGTACTCTGTAAAGATGGTGAGAGATGCTTGTGTTTTACACATTATTGAGTCACATTAATATGTGGCTTAGAGGTAGCCTAACTGGAAAAAGCTGAATCTTTTCAGTGAAGGGAAAATTTCCTTCAAATCACTCTTATTCCCTTAGCTTTGATGTAGACATGTAAATCACTATGTGAAAATATCACCAATGGAGGCTTTAATTGTTGTCTAGAATTCCCTCAAACCAGCTTGTAAGTTGATATTTTTTCTTCTTTATATGTCAGCACTGAAGACTTGACTGGAACTTGCCCAGTTGTACTAAAATGCAAATAATAAGCAAAAAAAACTGCATTTCTGGATGTGGGGTAGTTATAGGAAATACTTCCCACATTCCCAAGAAGGAGTAGTTTGATATTCAGTCCAAAATAAAGTGCTAAACATCTTTAAGGGTTTGACATATTTGATATATTCAGCAAAAGTGAATGAGGCTGTTTATAAAGTTAATATCACTGGTACAGAGCAAGGTTTAGTTATCAAATAGGGAAGGAACAGGTTGGAGAACACAGATCTGCTCCTTTAAATTTGACTGAACCTTATAATCTTCCTCTTTAGAATCGGCAGGCACATCTCAAATCCCATTTTTGTGGAGAATTGTGAAGATATTTAAAAAGAGAAAGGAGTCCAACAGCAGAGATGTCCATCTCCCTGTGCTTAGGACAATGTTCCTAATAAAAGTGCAAACATACTGGGTGGCATAAAGAGCTCCAAATGCCCCTTAAAAATGCAGGCAATATCCTGGAGAAGAAAAAAAAATTAATTAGAACTAAACTGCATTCTGTGCAGAGAAAGGAATAATGAAGTTTTTCCTCAGAAAGATTCTGGAAACTGTAGAAAACCTTTAGGTTATCCTCCAGAAGGATGTGATGTTGTTACAGAGATTTGGACACCAAGAAGTTTGTGTGGGATCCAATACAGGAGAGTCCTGAGGGATGGGACACCAAAACCACTCCTTTGCACTAAGGCAGCTTTATCCAGGCAATTCCTGGCATAGCTGGATGTTTCTCCAAAACTGCTGCCTTAGGTAATCTAAATGTTGTTCTCTGCTTCTTCCCAGTCTCTTCCTCTTTAGAAAAATAGGCCAACTTCTACCATTTGCCTCTTGAAGGGCAGATTCTGTCACTCTGGGCAGATTCTGGCACATCAACTCCAAAACCATCTCTGCTTTCCAACCTGAACATTTCAGTGCTAAGCAGAGAGAAATCCCGGGGAGGGACCTGAGCAGTTCTAATTCTGGGCTGAAAGGTGAGGGGAATGGAGTAAGGACCTCTTAGTTTTGGGAGAAGACCTGTATAATTACATGTAATATGATAAAAATAACTTCAAAATGCTAAATGTGCTGATTTTTTATTTTTCCCCAAACCATTGATTCTTTCACAGCATAATTCCTAGGGGCAGAGTCCCATGTTTCTTAGAAGAGTGACAATTGTCCCTGTGTGCTTTCCACATCCATTACCTTTATTTTGTTTTCTTCAAAGTACACTTAAAACACAGGCTGGAAAAAATTCTCAAGCTGCTGTCTAGAGGGAGCTCTTGCCTTTGATTGGAAGATGTTACATCATAAAAAGTATATAAAGTTGTTTGAAAACTGCATTATTCCTGGGTTTAGATGTTTAAATGGACATGTCATTTAGAGGAAGATTATAAATTATTAGGTGTAATCAGATCTGATATTTCATGCATATATATGGATATAATGTATCCCTAATATACATACATACATATATATATAAATATAAAACAGCTGAAGTTATTTTTGAGTGTTTAAGGATTTTACATGTCTTGCAGTGAGGTCTCAGTTTTATGAAATCATAAAATTCTTCACTAAAGAACTGAGACATTTTGTCTAGGCTATCCTGACTTGAAATCAGTATTTTTCATATATATGTATATATATATATATATATATATATATATATATTCTTAATAAATAAAAAATTTAGATGAACTGACACTAGACAAAATGTCTCAGTTCTTTAGTGAAGAATTTTTTTATTTAATAAAACTGAGACATTTTGTCTAGGCTATCCTGTCTTAAAATCAGTATTTTTTATATATATATATATATATATATATATATATATGTAAATGTTCTCAATTTTTGAAAGAAGTAGATGAACTGACAGATTTTTTGTTTTAGTTGAACTAAAGAAGACCTCAGTTGCCAAATTGAAATCTGCCCATCACCCTGGTCTGAATAAGATGATATTTTTCAGACTCTAATAATGGCAATTACCAATTATCATTTGAAAACCTTTAGCTTACCAGTGGGTTTGAAAGAGAGTGGTCCTCTGCTGCCTCTGCTGCTGCTTCTGTGTCTGGACATACTGGGTCAAACTAGATTTCAAAATAATTGTGAGAATTTTCTATTTAGTTGTCATTATTTTTCCAAGTTTTGCTCACTTGTTTAAACCAGAAAAGTTCATCTTATCAACATGAATTTAAGGAGGGGTTTCTTTAGTTTTTTTTTTCCTTTCCAAAAAATGAAAAGCACCTGAGATACAATGTCATCCTTATTGCATTCTCAGTACCATTTTCACCCTCACGTTTTAAAAACCATTTTTTTTTTCCCACATTCCTGTTAAAACTTAGTAAAGTAAATGAAGAGCACAGCTCAGGCTTTACTGACAGCTGCTTGTGATGGATGTGAAAGTGTGGGGTAATGTGATGCTTGGCATATAAACCAAAGCTATCTTAGAGCACCTGAGAATTTGGGGCTGCTTTGATAGAAAATATTTATGGTATTTTAGAAAAGCACACCATGAGGGACAACAGCTCCTGATTTTGTGTGGGGATTAACTACTGGGAAGTGTGATCAAGTATAGAAAATCAGAATATATGAGATATATAGACATATCAGAATATATCTATCAGAATATAGGAGAATATAGAAAATCAGAATATAGGCTCAGAGAGGAAATGTGTGATATCTGTGAGACATTTCCCTCCAGAGCTCAGGAATCTGGGTGTACAGCCCCAGGTGGAATTGGGAAGGAAGAACCTGGGCAGACATTTCTTTATTCCTTTAATTTACTACTTTCACAGCAGGCCTGGGCTGTGAAAGTCCCTGGAGAAGAGTGGGATACTGTGCATTCCCTAAATTCACTTTATGATGGTCACTGTGGAGCTGATGCTTTTTGTGAGGATGTTTTTCCTCAGCTTGAAGTCAGCTCAAATGAGCATCCTCTCCCTCTCTTTGCTTGCTGTAGAATGGTAGAATAATCCTAGGGATCATCCATGGCTCTAAAAAAATACATCCATGGAAAAGCAGCTGGGAAAAGAAAGGGAACTGGTCTCCAGCAGTGCAATTCTGCACAACACAAGCCCACAGTGAGATTTTGAAGCCCAATAGAGAACTGTCATTGTCTCAGCTCTTTTTTCCTTAATCAAGGATGTGCTATTCAATGTCCTGTGAAAAAGATCAGTGCAGGATGCACTGGTAAAAAAAGTATGTGTCTAGTTTGTATTTTCTGCACTGTGTGTGATTAGTTCCATAAATAGTTCTGTCATTCTCACTCTGTGTTACATACTGTGGCTTAATATTAATATTAATTTCTGACAGGTTGGTTGCTAAGTTGCACCCTCAAACACTACTCATAGCAACAAAGTTTTGCAGATAGTTGAATCTAGATATCAAAGTCTAGATCTGTTTTGGTGACTAAATCCTGAATTTTCATTTCTTTCCCAAGTAAAACACTTTTATATGAGGAATTTGTCATAAGATTCAGTTCCACAGAGTAGAGAAAATGTGGTAACAGTCATAAAACCTTGTTAAGTGCATAGCACTTACAGGCTTTTCCTAACTACACTTTTCCAGATCCCTACTCCTTCTATTATTTTTTCAAGATACAGCAAACATGTGCCAAGTTTATTAGACCCATATCTCCCAGATGCATTCATTAGCCAAGATCCTTCCTGTCTGGAAGGGTGTTCCCAGCAAGTGTAGTTTGGCTTGCAGTTGCTGTGACCTGATTCAGAGCAGGAAACTTCCAACCATTATTCCCTTCTCTGACAGCAGTTGAACAGTTCTGGAAAAGAGATGGTCGTGAAGAAATCATTAATAACCTTTAATTATTTGCTTGTTTTACGGTACTGAATTATTACTGTGGTTGCCCTAAGTCCAATTATTATTAAGAAGTTGAATAATTGTTGCAAAAGTCCATACTAGCTTTTGATTTTAAATTTTGAAAGAAAGCATGCTTAGCTGTGAGTTAATGGCAATACAGATCTCTCACATGATTCATAAAATCAATACATGAGGCAAGGATGAGACAAACTTTTAATCACCACACTTTTATTTAGCAGTCAGAAGTATATGTCTCTTAAAAAAAATTAATACTTCAAACCTCTACTAAAAAAATACTGTACAGAAAGTGTTCAGAAAAAGAGCCTTTGAGAGTGGGCTTGCAAATCTGACTATGGTTTAATGGAAGAGAGAAATAAAATCTGTGTTTATGAACTCTGATAACATCACCGGCTCAGGATTAAGGCCAGTGATTCCAGCTACACAGGTGGACAGAACCAACCTCCAAATTCCCAAACCTGCAGCACACAGAGGGGCACAACAGGAATTGTTTTGTAACACCATCCCAAGAACTTTAGAATCCAAAAAAAAAAAACCCAAAAAACCCCACAAAAAACCTGAAGAAATAGGCCAAGTGAAATCCTCTTCATGATCTTTATAGTCTTGCTGGTAGATGCTGCAATGCACAGGAAAATAGCACCTGACTGAAAGTTCTCACAGAACAGCCCCAACACTCTACATCTTCCTCATGGGGGAAGAGGAGAGGCAGGCACTGGTCTCTGCTCTCTGGGGCTGTGACAGAACCCAGGGAAGGGCTGGAGCTGTGCCAGGGCAGGTTTAGCTTGGAGATCAGGGAAAGGCTCTTCCCCCAGAGGTGCTGGGCACTGCCCAGGCTCCCCAGGGCATAGGCACAGCCCCAAGGCTGCCAGAGCTCCAGGAGCTCCCAGGGCGGGATTGTTGGGGTGTCTGTGCAGGGCAAGGGGTTGGATTCAACCATCCTGTGGGTTCCTTCCAGCTCAGGATATTCTGTGTGTCTGTGGCCCCACTCATCCTAGAAACCTGGATGGTTTTACTGCAGGGAGCAGAGACCAGTTGTCACCTGAGCTGTGTTAGGTGCTGATCTCATCTCAGCCCCAGCTGTGAGGAGTTTTACATTCTTGTTAAAATTATTAAAGCCCATTTGTCAAGTGAGCAGAGTTCTGCACATGGCCATGCAGCAGTGCTGCTCATAATGCTGGGCCATTTTGGTGGTAATGTGTCCAAAGAAGAGCAATTCATCTTGATAAGTTTTCAACATCACTTACCAAAACATTGCAGCAGCATGACACAACCCAAAGACCTCAGTGTGCTCAAATGCACACAGGTGCTAAAACTGGAATAACCCACGCAGAAATTCAGACCCTGCAAATCCTGACAAATGTTCCTAGGTCAGGGATTTTCAATTAAAATTAAAGATTTTAAGCAGATCATTAAGTTTAGTTTCCAGGCCAGCACAGGATCTGAACTATTATGGGCCATGTATCAAAAATAATAATTCACTCTTTTAAGGGATAATTGAAAAGTCAACATTGCACCAAGATATGTTGTAGCTCAGTCAACAGATATGTTGTTTTATTTTGGGTTTTTTTTTGCTATGCAGAAATATTTAGAGGTAATTAACACCACATTTGTTTTGCTGATTGCCCTGAAGGAAAATAAATACATCCCATTTCCTACTATAGCTAACTTAATTTGCTGCTTTCCTCATATACAAGGAAGGTAAATAGAATAAACTTAGCAACAGGAGTCCCTCTCTAGTTTTGGAGGCTGTGATGGGACATCCCAAGCGGGTTTACAGAGCTGACAGATCTCAGAGGAGCAGTTCTGTGAACATTAAAAGCTTATCTTCACCAGCAGGAAGAGCTGTGAGATGGAATTCCAGCACCTTGATCATGTCTGTCATGTTTGGACTAGAGGAAAGACATAATTAAGGTTTGGTCTTCAGCTCTGCTCTTGTATCTGATCATCTTCTATGATGTTAAAACATATACATAAAAATATAAACCTTCACTGGATTTTACACACACACACTCATATGCAGAAAGAAATATATTCATTATATATGATAATCAATCCAGAATTTAAAGACATAGAGCACATCATTTCATTCTGCATTGGCCCTGTGTCCTTAAGTTTATTCTTTTGTTGCCTGGTGACAGCCAAGGCTGAACTAAATCCCCTTCCTTCCCCCTCCAATGCTCACTTGAGTGAGGAGGTGGACAGCAGGAATACTGGTTTTGCTATTTATGTCTCTAACTCAGAAGCTGTCCCAGTAAAAATAAAGTTTCTTGGCATGGGACGAGAAAACACTGCACTCACAGAACTGGACAGTGCCACCCTTCCCTCATTCCCACCAGGGGTCAATGAAATTCAAATAAATATTGTGACTCACTCCTTGCTCCGAGCTCCTTCATTCAGTAAATCATGGATTGATTTAGTGAGTGGTGTGGCAGAGAGGGCTGGAACAGAGTGAAATGCATGTGCAGGTGCACAATGGGGCTGAGTTGACCCAAAGCTGATTTACTAACATCTTACCATTTAATGGCTTCACATTTTTTCCCCACAAGTGTGTGTTCTTATGTAAGCACATGTTTTTGACACTAGAAGGACCCTAGCCACTAAATTTTCATACATCCTCTGTGTATCCTTTTCACTTTAAAATCAGGATTTATGAGCTGAAAATGAATTGCATACTTCATCTGCACCATGCTTTTTATTTTAATACAACACCATTGCAGGGTCCTTTGCTTCATCTGGGTTTTTGAGCATCATTATCACCAAATAGGAGTATAAGGAAACTGTGTTTTGTGTTTCTATGAGTGTATTTCATTTCATTGGATAAAGAGAGTCTAAAAGATGAAGGGGTACATACAATTCCATGCAGGAAACCCAGCATCCTGACAGGACACATCTCTGCAAGCCTGTCCGGTTTGTCTTCAGGCCCCTGCTCTGCTGATCCACTCTGAACTGAGCAGAATTCAGCCTTAGAAATGTGGATGTCATTTGACAAAATGAAGTTGAAACCAACACATTCCAAAGCAGAAAATGTAGCAGAAAATGTTGGTTCTCCAGGGCTGCTGAAAATTTAGGGTTCAGGTCTATGAAAATCTGAGTACAGGACTCTTCCTTTTACAGAGGTGACTCTGGTAGCCAAGGAATATTTCCTTTCCTTAATGAGTGTTTCAGTCTTCATCTTTTCACCTTATTGAGAAATGGATTTAAGGATTGGGATGAGGACAGGATGATTTATTTTTGGTTTATAACCATGTTATAAACTTCAATGACAAAAAAGCCCATGCTATCAGTCAACATTGGGGCTGGAAAGGCTGAAAAACCCCAAAAACAGAGCAACCAAAGACTAACTCAGGTGAAACCCTCTGTGAGCACTACCTGTTGTTGTTCTGAAATGAAATTGTATTATTTTTCCCTTCTGCCCTCCTCCCACTGGGGTGCTGAGCAGGTTAAACCACAGTATCACATCCTTGAGCCATTGAAAATCAAACTGTGATATCAGCCTGGGGTTCTGAGGTGTGGGATGAAATCTCCACTGGCAAAGCAGCAGGCAGCTTTTAACTGGGCAAGTGAATCCCTTGTGGGAAGGCACAGGGATGTTTGGGGATCCTTCCTACTTCCTCATGCCCAGTTTCTTTATGGAGAGCGAGGTCTTGGCCGAGGCTGCACCTCTGAACTGCTGCAGTTGGGTGAGGACCAGCTGTCCAAACACAGCAGGAATGATGTCAGCTCCTGGCACACAGCAGAAAACACAGGCAAGAATCCTGGGTATGTAGGTACACTCTGAGGCTTGACATTTTTATAAGGAAAGCCAATGCATGGGACATCCTAAAACCCTTCCTATTAAAAGGAACTCAGTAAGAAATGAAGCACTGTGATAGAAATGTTTGGCTGGGCTTTAAAATGAGGTTACCATAACACTCGATTAATGCTGCTTGAGTCATACTGCAATTGCAGTGCATATACAAACTGTTTTTAGATTTATTGTGCAGTAAAAAAGTCTCATTAGAGAGATATGTGGATATTCAGTACCGTGGTAAGTCTCCTTTTAGCTCCAGGCCAGCTTTAAAATCCTGTTCTGTACTTTTTTTGGAAAGCTGGAAATCCAAACATTTGCATCTGACAGGATTTAAGACAATTAGACATTAATAGTCAATTTAATATCCTTTTTTTGGATTAAGGAAATAGCATTATAATCCTTTTAAAATTGGGAAAAGGGAAAAAAAGGCTTCTACATTCCTGATTATTATACCTATTCCTGTTCAAGTATGTTGTTTGGGAAGTAGGGCTTTTTTTTTTTGTGAAACATTTTAATATATTTCAGTGCAAATTTGCTTTCAGAATTTTTTTTTTTATTGGAAAGATGATGGGATATATTTTCCTTCATCTTCGTTGGGAATAAAAATGAGATGTTCTGTGTCAGTATAGGCTCAGGTTTGAATGTTTAACTCCAAACTTTGCCACAAGTCTGAGGCCAAACAAGGGGTCACATGTTAAACAAATTAATTGGACTTGACTGCTTGTAGTAAAACTGGTTCCTCCATGACCCATCTTTTATAGTAGTGTGCAGGTTTCTACATCTTTGAAGCAGATTTTGGTGGCAATTTATAATTTTTATACATTATGGGAGAGGTCAGGCCACGTTTTTATTCCCACAGACTCTCTGCCATCCTCTCCAGTGTTAGGTCAATCCTCATCTTCATGAAATTCATGTGAGCTACACCCCCCATGGTCCCATTTGTAACAGAGACCTGTGATCACCATTTCCTATAAAATTCTAAAGTCCCCTAATAACTCTTGAAATAGTTTTCTATCGAGGAAAAATAAATAAAATAGTTGTAAAAACAAAAAGTGCTTTCAGTGACAGTGAGTTGTCTCTGCTGTGCTCATCTGCTGCCAGGAGCACTTTCCACTTAGTTTGTTTACGTTCTCCCTCTGGTTTTGTCTGTGGGGTTGATACACATGAAATATTTCCTGGCAAAAAAAAAAAAAAATCCAAAACCAAAACACTAAAGCTTTTGTAGTAATAATATTTCTTTTTTTTTTTCTTAGCAATAGGTTTAGAGGCTATTCTGCTTTGAAATGCTAAATAAAACACTTTCCTATAAATGATATAGACTAAACCTAGAAGAGAATTTCTTTTTGAAGCAAAAAGTAAAATTAAATAAGAAACAAAATTACTTAAGAGAAAAAACCTATCTTCCTTTTGTGCATCTTTCTTTCTGCTACACATCACACTCCCCTCATTTACCACAAAATCTTTTACTTTGCTGTCTGTATGGATCATATTTCAATTTCTTCTGCAATCTCTGCTTTAGAGTTATATGACAAAATATATACCTACTAATGGCAAAGTTGTAACCCCCAGTGTTATTTTAGGTTATTTTTATCAGAGCAGCACTCTAGAACAAATAACCCATAAAATTTGTTTGTACAGAAAATGTATTCTCTTACATCACTCCACCTTTAAACTCTGTATTAAAATTATCTCTAATATAAAGTTCCAAAAGTAGCTGATATCTAGAAAACATAAAGGTTATGGGATACTTTGTTGAATACTTCCAGTAGCATTAAATCTTTAATAAATTAAATGTCTCAAAGATGTTCTGTCTTTTGCTTAACTGCCATAGATTGCTTTAAAATGAGAGTAAAAAATGGGCAAAAGAACTGTGATTTTCTTTTTGATAGAAGAACTTATGGCCACTATTACAAGAAACTGAAAGTGAAAACTTTACTTAATTTCATGTTTTGAAAGGTAAATTATTCAGGAGTGCTAGAGGGCTGGTACTGATATTTAAATCTGGTGTTTAGTGTGTAAAAGCAGGATTGCACAATATACAGCACTGTTCTACATAAGGGGTTTTTACCTTTAGTAAAGGAGATTTTTATTTCATTATTTAAACATTTCTATGGTTGAATTTCTTAATAAGAATACTGAAGTGCTTCTTAAAAAGGAATACAAAATAGTATTGTATAAATGGCAGTTTTAACCAAAATGAACAGTGAATTCCTGGCTGAGGTTTGTGAATTTTAGTGACCTTCCTGCCTACAGTGAAGGCTCTAAATAGAGTTTCTTGTCTCTTCCAGTTTTGTGGAGGGAATTGGGGAAATTCTAGGCCAGATGAAAAATTCCTGGATATCCCACAGACTTTGTGACAGGCATCAGGTGTCACTTGCCATTCCTAAGCCCTTTAATGACAAAAAAAAAAAAAGGGCACCAAGCATTTCTAATGCTGACAGACCCCCTTGCTGACAAATCTCAGGAATGAGCTCCAGTGGCCTTTGCAATAAATATGGGAATTTTCTCTCTCCATTCCAGTCCTCAGTGGCCTTGCCTTGGAATGGCCAGTGTAGGGTTTAATAGGAGCATCATGTGGTAGCATTTTCCAAGGAATTTCCCAGCCTGCCCTTTCCCATCCTGCCGTGGAGCAGGGCACGGAGCAAAGAGCACTCTACAATTTCCTCTCAGCACATTTACAGCTGTTTTTTCAAGCTCAGCATATGGGTTTTAGAGGCAGGAGAAGGCCAGGGCACTCCAGGATTGTTGTCTTAAATGAAATTCCAGTCAGTCCAAGGGCTGGCTCTCCAGGCAGCCGTTAACTTGCAGGTGTACTGGATGAAATGTGCATTGTGGTTACACAAATGAAAATGCCTGTGCAGCTCTGAAATGCTGCTTAATGTAAGGAGAGAAAAGAAAGATAGCTATGCACACTTATTCGTATGTACACATATCAAATTAGAAGAGAAATGATGAGATTTTTGGCTGGTTTCAAACCTATTGTGCTTAAAATATGGGGTGTCAGGACACTTTTTTTAGGCAGCAGAATTTGATGCTCATGGGAGCTTTGCCTATAAAATTCCTGCAAAGTACCATGGTGTTTTCTCTGCCCATTCATAACATCTACTGGAGGGCCATTAATTTAGACCTGATTAATCTCCTGACTGTTTGTTTGCTATCCCTGGATTTTAATTCCTCTGAAATTAGGTTTGTTTCTGAGAGCAGAGTGAGAGCTCTTCAATCTGTTTTGTGCAGCACATGAAGTGAGCCTGAGTGGCTGACAATGCCTACAAAACACCAGCTTTCAAAAGAATAAAGAGATCTGTGAAGAGCAGAGAAGCTTTCACTTATTAGCAGTGTATTTCCCATTCCAGGCCAACATCAATAATCCCTGAGCTGGAGCTCAGCCCTGAGATCTCCTGCAGTTATATGCAACACAGCTGGCTCTCTGCTGAAGATAAGGGTGGTTTTGCTGAGGTAATACTCGTTACAGGATGTCTTTCTCCTGTTTTTCTTTGCCATCTGGTTACAAATGGGTCTCTTTCCTCAATGCAGGGTTATTTCAGATATTTGCCAGAAGAATTCTGATTCTTTAGCTTATATCCATATGTTGTTGCTGCCTGCTGTCTGATTAAAAGCCATAAAACAAACAGTTTGCTTCAGTTTCCATAAAAGATGGGATGTCCATAATCAGCACAAGACTTGCAGGAATTTGAGAACAATTCCTTAAAAACTGAACATAAACATTGCTGACAGTAAGCACATTCCCCCATGGTCTCATTCCACATGGTGATGAGACCTGGGATACTGCTTTTCATCCAGATGCGTGAGATACCCTTAACTAAAAGTGAAGCTGTTCTGACAAGCTCACCATAAAATTAAAACTCCCCTATTTTTCAGTTCAAGGAACTGAGATAAATTCTGTGACCTGTGCAGTTCCAAGCAAGAGCCAAAATCTGAACCAGAAATTGAGTTTCAGTCAAGTGCCTTAGTCACAAGCACACCCCTAATCAGAACAGGCTGTTTTAAAGAGTATTTGTGTTTGTTTCTCTCCTTCCTTCCCATCAGTCTGCTTGTCATCAGAAATGAACCAAAGGAAGAACTGAATGCAAAAAGGAAATATTGAGGTGAATTTCTTACAGCACATTCAGATGTAAAATAGACATTATTTACCTTATTAGAGGAATAAAATGGTTACATCAAAATGAACCTTTTTTTTTTTTGTATACTCTTGCCAGTTTTCACATATTTTGGATGGAAAATGAGGTCCATACAAGGTGTTCTTCATTTTAGTTTTTAGTACCCACTTGCCTTTTCCAAACATAAGGAAAAATTTTACTTTCCCATCAGACTGTTAAGTTATCATACATGAGATCCATATTTACTTTACCAGCTACTATGGAACAAATGAAAATTCTCACTCTCTTTGTTAACTGACAGCAAAAGCTTTTGTGATGCTCACTTTCTGTTCCCGACCCACACCAGATTTTGGGAGGATATATTTATCCACATTATATTTTTCAAAACCTGCACAAAAGTCTAAATTTATAATTACCAACAAGATGCTGGACTTATAATTTTGAAGTAAGATATTTATAATCCCTTGATAATATTTGGCAAGTTTAGCCAAATGGATTTTTTTCCTTTGGTTCAAACTCTGAACTGATGAAACACTTTCATGGAACAGCATCTGAGAGTAAGAGAGTTTCTGACCATTTCTTTAGATTTCAGTAGTTTAGATCCTTTCTCTGGGGCTCCAAACCATTCAAGGAATCCATCATGGGGAATCTTTGCAATGCCAGCTCCTGGAGGTGAGGTCCTGAGTCCTTTTTTCCCCTTTGCCACTCTCAGCTGTATCGTGCAGACATGCAGCCTCCTCCCTGCCCCACCAAATCCTCAGGCTGGGGATGGTGACCCAGCTCAAACCCTGCATCTTGCTGTTCCTGCCTTTGTGACCTTGGGAAAGTGCTTCCCTTCTGCCCAAACTTTCCTTTTCCTCATGGAGGGATTGTGTTTTCAGCTTTCAGTCTGAAACTTATGACCTAAATACTAGTTCTGCATTTCTACTGATTTATTTATGTTTTAACAGGAAATAGGGCCATCAATATTAGGATTCCCCTTTTGCAGATCACTTGGCAAAATCCCAGAGTTTATATTTACTTATCAAAAGCATACCAGAGGTTGCCTTATGAAGCAGGAACTTAATAAAGGTCCCCCGACCCAGCATCATTCCTGAGAGAAAAATATTTTAAAAATATTGCTAGGTTTTGTCTCTTAGCTCTTCATCTTCTCTCCTCTGACTTCTGCTGCTCTTACTACCTGGTTGTATCTAAACAGTCACTGTGAGTAAACAGGCACAAGTTCAAATCTACCAGACAAAAGGAGTAGGTCAAAAGTTTCACATTTTTTTACTCAGTGACAACAAGGGAGGGGAAACAAAGAGACCTGGGAAGCAAAAGAGATGGTAACCTTCCAACATCAGGATACAGAATTCTGATGCAGAAGCAATGATTTAGGAAGCAGACTATTGAAAATTCTTCTGGTGGTTGATATATTGTGCACCTGGAACTGTCAATATGAGACATTTTCCCACTGTGCTTTCCTTCCAGAACTACATGGCTCAGCTGGTAACAAACATTCCTCACCGTATTGAGGGTAATTTCTAATGAAGAACTTCCTGTTAGTCAGAGCAATTTTGGTTTCTGAATGTGTTTGTAGAACATGCTGGTCAGCTGTTTTGAAAACTTTAGTTAGCTGGGTTACTGATCCTCATATGTAGGTTTCTTTTCAAGAAACAGTAGAAAATATGTTTGTGCTTTTTATTTTCCCACAGTAAAACAAGTAATTTTGGAATTGGCAAATCCCATGGCCCTCTGCTTGTCAAGCATGTTATTTGATCCATATTTTTGCATTCAAGCCTTCTGAGACATTCAGAGAATCACAGAATTATCACAGAATGGCTTTGTTTGGGAGGGACTTTAAAGCTCATCCAGTGCCACCCCTGACACAGACAGGGACACATTTCACTAGCCCAGGTTGCTCCAAACCCCATCCAGGCTGTCTTTGGACACTTCCAGCGATCCAGGGGCAGCAACAGCTTCTCTGGGCAGTTGAATTCAGCTTGATCTCAGCTCCTATGAAACTGCCTTGCAAAATAATGCTGGAAATTTGGAACAGGGATAAAGGATGCTCCATGTTTGTCATCTGCAATTCTGCACCATTTGCTTGTTCTAATCTTCTACCTGGTGGTGATCTCTAGTGTGAACTCATGGAATTTCAATGATCCAGATAGAAGGGTTGGGATGATTCAATCCTGCCAAGTGTGCACCTTGTTTTGCGAATGGTTTTCTTCTGACATTTTTGGAGTTGTTAAAAAATGCTCTGAATCACCTGGAATGGATAAAAAATGAGGTATTTAGAGCTCTTGTGTGGGGTACATCAGATCAGGCTGCTGAAGGTAGGACTATAAACTAGATAGAGCAGGAAATTGATAAGAGCTAAGCAGCTTTGATGCAGATGATGCTTTGGTGCAGAGCCTGCCAAAAACTGTAGACTTTTCCTTAATATATTGGGTTTGGAATATTATATCTGAAAACACAGAATTGCAGAACATCCTGAGTTGGAAGGGACCCACAAGGATCATCCAGCTCCTGACCCTGCACAGGACATCCCAGCAATCCCACCCCATGCTTGAGGGTGCTGTCCAAACAATAGTATGTTCAGTGATTTAGAAAAACACTAAAACTGAGGAGGGTTGAGAGTCTTGCCTTTGCTGCTTCTTGGAGAATTGCAATATTACAAGTTTTGGTTCACTGAGGGATGCAGATTTTTACCCTCTACTGTTCTTACCTTTCCTGTTACATTTCACTTCCAAGGGATCTTTTTTTTGAACATGATGCAAAATGTATCAGGTGAGAGACAAAGTCATCTCCAATATTTCCACACAATGGGAAAGTAATTTTCTATTTGTATCCATGTATAATGTGGATTTTTCTCAGATGCCTTCCATTGCATGCATTAAGAGGAAGACAGCAGACCAGCAGTGAAGGTGGCGTTTGTCTTATTTCCTCCACCTGTGCTGAACAGCCACACTCTGTAGCACTGAACAACCCAGGAAGAAGATTGCTGTGAAAATGGTGTAATCTTATATACACATCATTATGGGGTGAGTTAAGATACTGGACTTCAAATCACTTTACAGCCTAGGGGGAGAATAAACTCTCTCTTCTGGGCTAGCAGATGCATGAAGTGCAACGTTTTCCTGCAGGGTTTCGCCCCTGGAAGATTTATTCTCCATTTCCTTTTCATAAATCCCAGATGAACTTTCAAATCCAGGATAGTTTGAAGCCACTGAACTTTCATAAGCCTTGCTCTAGCAGCTGATTTGCATGGAACACAGAAGTCTGAGGCACGAATGACTGCAGCCTAGAGTGTACCACAGATCTATGCCAGAAGCTTTGAACTCAGGTACAAGTGAATCATTTCCAAGTACTCTGGCCCACACAATGGAATATTTCCTGTCTGGATGAATTAAACTCTGCCTGGGTGGGCTTGTGAATGGTGAGAAAAAAAAAAAAAACAACAAAGATTTAAAAATCCCTGTTGCACTTAAGTGAGAGAAGCAACCCAAAGAAACCCTGAAATGCCAGGGCTGCTGCAAATGTTCTGGGTTTGTCCTGCCACGAGTTGATCAAAGTATACATGAAAGGCTGCAGCGTGGTTTGCTGTACAGAACACCCTCATTACACCCTTTTTTTGCAGCAAATATATAAAAGCAATCATTTGAACTTATCCTCTCAGTGTCTAGATTGAAAAGAGGGCAAAAAAGTATGCAACTTAACAGCTTTTATTATTGAAGCACGTCATTTGAACATCTGCTATCCTTAGGTGGAGGCTGAGGAGGGGAACCAAAAAATTATGTCAGCTTCAAATCTTCCCATTTCTGAAGAGAGGGGGATTTCCACCTGGGGAGAGTTAGAAAGAAGTTTCCCTGGACTGGGTTCTCTGGATTCCAGACCCTGTTTGGTTTGAGATGCTCGACCTCAAGTAGCCAGTGTTGATCAGGGCTGTAGAGAATGTTCAAGTTGTTTTGTCATACAGCCTGGGGAGAACCATCTAAGAAGTGATTGATCCCACTGGTGAATTTCTGGGAATGTGGCTGCAGAAGGAAAACTTTTATTTTCTATGAAGTGCAATGTGCCTTCCTTAGAGCTAAAACTGAATTATTTCTCATGGCCCACTTTCAAAGTGTTTGCTGTGGTGAAATGCTGAAGTTTCTCATCTGTTGCCATCAGTGCAAAGGTTCGTTTCCATTTAACACTGTGCAAGCAGCTGATGGGCACCCAGCACAGCCCAGAGCACTCAGAAATCTGCATGTCCTGCTCCACCACCTCCACAGTAACTGTGCAGCCTTCCAAAAGAACCTTCCCAAAAGGTTTATTTTGGATCACCTCCCCACAGTGGGGACCAGTCCCTCCCGTTGTTCATCCCTGAGAAAACAAGAACAAACAGAGGAGAGTCCCACTGCAGCCCCATTTCCAAGGGAGGAGGTGGAAGTCAGTTTGCTGAATATCTGTGAACCAACCTTGGAGATGAGCTCATGGTGTCTGTGAGGAATGAGGCCTGTGGGCCCCAAGGCTCCAAGCCCTCATGTGATCCTTCTCCATTTCTTATTTTTTAAGCTAAAATTTAATGTAACTGAACAGTTTGATCCAAGATTAACAAAAATCAATCCCTCATGTAACTCCATTAAATATACTGGAGTTGCACCAAGCATGACTTTGGCCCATTCAGTGTTTTCTCTGAAGATGTGAATCATCTTTAACACAACTTCACTGATTTAACATTTTGGACAACAAACTGATACCAGCAATTCTACAAAACCTCAGACCCCATTTTTTTCAAAACCATGTGAAAAGTCATGTAATTGTGCTGAATGAAACATCAGAACTTGTATAGAAAACTCATAAATGTCTCATTTTAAGGCATTTCTTTGCACCGAAGTTTCTGGCAGTGTTTTCCCCCTGAAATAAGGGGGCTGTTGTTCCTAAATCTTACTATTGTGATTTTGAATGGAATCTCTCAGGCTCTCTGTCTAAATCATTCTCTCTCTCTACAGTTTTGGTGCTGAATGGGATCTAATCTATGATGGTCTAGTCTGATTTCCCAGAAGAAAAAATGATGTCAGCATGTAAATTCTATTTTTTTTCATAGAAATTTGCAGCATTTTTTGTTCAAACACCTCAGCCAGGTCTTCTGAGTCTAAACAGATTTCCAGTTGTATTCTTAGAGCTCTATCAAAATGGTTTAATTCAGCTGTCATTGACAGTGGCCTCAGGATCAAGTTATTTTTCTGATTTATTCTGCAGTTTACCTCTTTATCTGGCCAAGATGGTGAATTTCAGTCATTTTCATTGTAGAATTAATATTTCCAAATACATATAACAGTATATTTGTAAAATCATAACTTACCAAAAGACCTTGAACTCTTCAACAAATATATTAAAGATCTTTAGACTGAGTTCACTGATGCTGAGCATCTTTAGCAGAAAAAAATCTTTTATCTTGGGTATGACAGTGAGGAGTGAGTGGCATAAAAAAATATGAAAAATGGAACATTTTTGTTTCTTTTAGGACAAGATTTAATAGAAGCACTGAGAATCTGGGAAACAAATGTTTTAAACCAAATAGATCTCCATAGCAAAATTATTTGAAGAATTGCATAATTTATTTGGAACAGCACCAGAAGTATTGGAAAATTTTTTTATAGGAAGGAGGACAATTTATCCATGGAGCTCATGAAAAAATCCCTGTCCTTGGTGTTTCAAAAAGTGAGTCCTTTCTTTTTGACACAGCAATGAAAACCATGGCAAAGAGCTGGATAAAGTGTATTTTGTCATGATGAAGGGAAATTCATTAAGTCAGAGTTAATTTAAGGATCATTTCCTCCTCTAAGAATAGGCCCTGATCTAGAAACAGCCTGACTCAATGTATGTCCCAAAATGTTCTTGCTAAAGGGGAAATCTTTTTTTCCTAATGTTCACATATTTGGAAGTACTCTTGTGTACTTATCTTTGTTCCTGTAATGAAAGAGGAATTCATTCAGCACTTCTTACTCAACCTTTCAGTGTCTCTTGTGAGTCACAGTTAAAAATATTAAAGAGGATATTTAGGGGGAAAGGGGATTATTGAGAGTATTTGAGATATTCACCCTGAATTTAGGATGAATTACAATAAAGAAAGTGTATGTTGGATCCCACTGAGTCACTGGAGGAATTCCATTTAAAGAAAGATGAGTGACTATGAGTGCTGATGTGTTTCAGCAAAACAGAAGGAGGAAAAGCAGAACCTTTATCTCACAGAGTTAATAGGTGAGAATTTATATTTTCAGGTGAAATTTGCCCTTCGTACTGAGAGTATTTTTAATTTAAATACACAAAATAATTTCCATGACAGAGTGCATAAGCTCATCACATTATAATCACCATCATACACTTTAAAAGTTTTTTTTTCCTGATTTTCACTAAAAATCTCACAAAATTGGAAATAGTAAAACTAATCTGAGCCTATATTCTGTTCAGTATCCTATGTGTAGGCTGTCTAATATTATACTCTTTAAGAAAATAACCATAACTAAACACAAACTTTCCCTATGTTGTTTTTTTTAATATCCATTATGTGATTGTATGCATTAGAATTGCCATGTCCAAGACTCAGAATTCATTAGTCACTAAAATCACAATTAACTGGCCCAGCATGTTTCACATTTCCTTCCTTTTTCTTTTTGAACTTCCAGTCTTGTTTCCCTTTCCTCAAAACCCCCTTCCAGCAAAGTAAATGCAGGTTATGCATTTTAATAAATGCTGGGCTCCTCTATTTTCTCCTCTTTATTTGCTAAGCTGGCTAGAAAGAAACAAGAAAGCTCCTGGAGCAGAAAACATTGCTGTTCATACCCTGAGTTTTATATCTGGTTCTACAGTGTCTCACACAGCTGGGGAATAATCCAAAATATTCAGCAAAAGAACACTTAGATTAAAAAAAACAAGCAAAAAATTAGTTTTTACTTGCCTGAGAAGAAATGTTTAAAATGTCCTAACACCTGGGATATGTGAAAACAAGAGAATATGTGTTGGTGTCATGACCAAGAGCTTCCTCTAAATAGTGGAACAAGTGGAGCTTTTGCACAGTTTGAAAACTGGAGATGGTAAAAATACTGTTATGGTATGAAGGTAAGGACCATTGATTGTAAAACAATAAGCTCTAAAGTAATTTCCATGTCTATTCAATTAAGGTAGTTTTTTTCCTAAAACCACAGTGAAAAAATCTCCTCCGTTTTAGCTGAAGGAGAATGAGAATTATTTAAATATTTGCAGTAAGGCAAAGTAGCTAAAAACTTGGGTGTTTCATTGGGGTTTATTAGCCACAATTTCTTAATTCTGTTTATGACTTTCCCACTATTCCACCATAAGCCCACATCCACTTATTTCTCTGAATATTTGAGACACTGTAGTTTCCACAGTGTAATATCTTGAATTGTATTTACTTAGCAAATAGAACAGAACTTCTGCCCCACTTTTTCCTGTTGTGCTGGAAGAATATGACATGGAAGGTGTTGGATCTCCTTAAAACAAGATTACAGGCACAGCTTTTGCTTCTAACAGTTTGCAGAAGTCTGGACCCAAACTGTCTGGGATGGAAATGTGATGGGAATTTTTGAACTCCAGTAATGCCTCAAACCCATCAAGATAGGTGGTAATGTACAAGTAGGCTCCACTGAGAAATATCTCAGAGCTTTCACTTGATTAATTGAAAACAATGGCCTTGAGGGGCTCATTATGATGAAATCCATCAGATGTTAAAGAATTTAGATCAGAAGGGAAGAGGGTGGTGGCTCCAGCCCTCAGTGTGTCCCCAGTCCAACTGGTTTTATAACAGCTGTGAGTTAAACGTTATTCACACCATTCAGGCCTTGAAGCACTCCTCAGATATGTCATCTTTTCCAGCCCTTAAAAACCACTTCTTCTGCCATTTGGTTCCTGATTTACACTGGAGACTATTTGACTCATCACTAAATTATCCTCAGGCTGTAATACTGAGGGGATTACAAATAACTCCCTTTATAACTATTAATCCTATTGCATATTATGTTTCTTTTTCTCAAACATATATATTTTTTTTTGTTAAAAACACACAGATCAGTAGAAAAATGTACATAGATATCAAACCAGATGTATTCTGTTCCTGTGGACAGTCCATGGATCTTGTAAGTCACCATAAATGTAATTAAATGATCTGAGTTAGAACTCATTCTTGTTTTACCAGGTTTGGATCTGGCAGATCCAGCTGGAATCTTAATCTTAAATTCCCCTGGCACTGGAATTTGTAACCATTTAGTTATAACACAATACACATGAGTTTTTAATGTTCCTGGTGCACCTGCTTCCTTCTTACAGTTCTGCAATTGTGCTGAAGTTTGATAATTTTGTATCAGCAAACCATATTGCTAAAGGAAACATGGTCTGGCCCCTCTGTGTCATTTGTTTTTATCATGTAGTGTCATTGGTTTCGCCACTGGATTTTGTGTTATTCTCATATAACTGATGTGAAGAGGTAATTTGATTCATTTATTTGAATCAGAATTGTTCATCACTGGGGATGTTTCACTGAAGCCAACCTATTCTATTCTTAATAAAGAAAAATAGATCAGGATAATTGTATACAAAAAGTTCATGACCCCTCTACCTCTTTTTCTGTCTAATTTCAGAAGATGAGTTCTGTCTTTTCCAATCCCTCCATGCAGCCGGCATTGTGCTCAAAGCACAAACCAGCCCCTATTTTCTGTTTGCTTCACTAATAAGAGTCTGATTCAGAAAGCCTGGCTCTAATTCTCTCTGCATTAGACACTGATGAAGTGTCTACCAGCACTGTGTGCTTTTTTCATGGGCACTTGATGCCCTTGTGCCTCTTCCCTGCTGCTCCATAGAGCAGGGATTTGCTGCTTGTCCCAGTCTTGGAGCACATCTCCCATGAGGAAAAGCTGAGAGAACTGGGATTGTTCAGCCTGGAGTACAGGAACTTCAGGGTGGCCTGATGGTGAGCTTACAGGACCTGAAGGGAACTACAAGAAAGACGGAGAGAGACACTTTACAAGGGCCTGGAGTGAAATGGCTTCCCACTGACAGAGACTGGGTTTAGATTTTATATTAGGAAGAAATTCTTCTCTGTGAGGATGGGGAGACTCTGGCACAGGCTGCCCAGAGCAGCTGTGGCTGCCCCTGGGTCCCTGCGAGTGTCCCAGGCCAGGCTGGATGGGGCTTGGAGCAATCTGGGATAGTGGAAAGTGTCCCTGCCATGGCAGGGGTGGAATAAAAAGGGTTTTAAGGTCCCTTCCAACCTAAACCATTCTGTCTATAAATCCGTGATGTGGCAGCCCTGGTTTATCTCAGGCAGAGAGAGAATCCCAGAATCCTAGAATGGGTCAGCTGGAAAGAGCCCACAGTGGTTCACCTGATCCAAGCACAGATCAGGCAGGGTCATCCCAGAGCACAGGGCACAGGATTGTGTCCAGAGGGTTCTGGAATATCTCCAGTGAGGGAGACTCCATAAGCTGATCCATTTTCTTTAGGAGTTATCCTTTTAGTCTTTAAAAGTGTAAATTTTATAGGCTTCAGCTTTGCAATCTGAAATGTTATAAATGACAGATCTTGTCTCAGTATAAATTCAGAATATTTGAAAACTTTTGAGCGTGCACATTCTGAAATGGCCAAAATTATTCACTCCTTCCTTCATCAAATGGATAATTTGTCTTAACACAGAAGATAAAGTTGGGGATGAAGTAAGCCTCTATCTATTGCATACTGATGAGATAGGTTTGGGGTTTTTGGGTACTTTGTGGTGTTAGGTTGTAAATCAGAGGAACAATAACCAGCGGAAGTAACATTGCCCTTTAATTGGGGGGTAAGTCATTCCAGTGACTCAATGGGAATCAGGCACTGGATGAATGACATTATTATCCACTGCTCCCAGGGAACAACTTCCAACGTGGAGACTGCATGGAGCTTTGGGAGGGCTGCTTGGGGTACAGCAGGATTCAGTGAGACAAAGCACACACTGTTGGGTCCAGCTGACATAATCTGTTCTCCCCAACAATCATGGAATGTTCACCTCTTTGACTGGAGAAAAGAGCAATTTGTGATTATTAAGTGAGACATTCTGGAAGTGCTCTGCTCCAAAAGAGCAACAATAACTCATGGATTTATAAGAGCTACAGAATGTCCGTAGATGAGGTTGATTACCAAACAATAGATTAAATCATGCCTGTCACAAAGCTCAATGTTGCCACATTGGTGCATTGATTAATGACATTTGGCAACTCTCCGAGTGGCCATTTGCCATTCATTCATGGGTGCCCTCTGGAGTACAATATGAGAGTGACCTGTTGGGAAAAGGACTTTTTTTTTTTTTTGTCATGTGTGCATTGTTTCTACTGTGGTAACAGAGAAAAACTGGGTGTGGGTGAAGCTAAGACCTTCAGTTAGCTGATTCTTAGTGGGTACAAATTGAGAAACTGAGGGAAAATCAGTTGCAATCAAGACAGTAAAATTAAAACCATAGATGACCCAGTTGTTTCTTCCACAACGCTTCAAAATATCATATGATTAAAAGTACCTTGGGCATTGATAATTTCTTTTGCTACAGATACGTGAATTTTATGATGGAAACTTTGTCACAACACTTTTTCTGCTGTATTTCAGCTTTTAATTTCAGTCTTTCCTTCAGAACCCCAGAGGTTCTCTGGAAGTTCATGAAGTATTGCATTTGTGGGAAAGGCTCATGCTGGAGAAGTTCATGGAGAACTCATAGTTTCTCTTTCTGCAGAAAATCTCACCTGTCCCATACGTGTGCTGCTAGAGTTAAGTTCCTAAGAATTTAATCCATAAAATGTTGGGCAGGAAATAAAAAAAAAAGCAGGGAAAGAAAGAAAAAAAATCCCTCAGCTTCACAAATGACTCACTCACAGCTGGCATTTCACTTGTTAATAATTTGCTGACAGGCCTGTGTGATTGATAGGAGATATAAAGATACCCAGAATATCAATAACAGTTATATCTTACAAATTTTCAAAGCAGTCTGCACTGACTTATTCTGAGAAATGGGCCAAGCTTTATTTAATTCACTCTGATTCCTCTAAGATACAACTGCCCACTAGTCTGAATTGTTTTACAAGATGTGGACACAGAAATTATGGCAGCAGTGAAAATCTGAAATACCTTTTGAGCCAATTAAGCTAAGAAATATGCAGCTGAGATTAACATATTCTAAATTTTGTTAATGTAAGAGTGTAGCTTGTATCCCCCCAAAGGGATGTAGTCCTAGGAATTTTTCAGCCACAGGATGTCTGAGGGAAATATTGGCATTTAGGATGAGAGGGCTACCTGGACCTAAAGTGTCTTCTAACAATGGAACCCCATTAATGAGAAGGGACAATTTCATGGCACCCTCTGATTTATCAGCACAACTGAAAAACCAAGTTTTGTGTTAAACAATTAAAACCAAATTAAAAAAATAACAGAAAGCATTTTTTTCAAGTAGCAAGACTGCATGTTATCATAGGTTGCATTATTAAATAAATACAGGTGTTAAAAACATAGCACTTGGGATGGCTGAATCACATTTTCAAATTTGAAAAGCATGAAAAATGCAAAAGAATGTTCCTTGGTGTGAAGTACACACCATCATGTATAAAGAAAATGTTTTCGATATTTTCAGGAAACACATTCCTGAAAAAAACTCATTCCTGAAAAATCATGTTTCTCCAAGCTTTTAGAGGAACAGTCCTATGAGTTATTTTTAATTTGTAAAATTCCTCTAAAGTTGGCTGTGTTTTCTCTACAACCTGTTCTTAAGACTCTGCAGGGATTTTATGGCTTCTGCTGTTTGGAAATCTCTTTGGAATGTGCAATCTGTAGATACTCCTAGAACTCAGGAGACATATCGTGAATTACTGCCTTTGTTCTGGGTGTTGTTTAGGCAATCATCTAGAATTTTATCCAGTACCCTCTGCAGTCAATTCACAAACAAAGTAAGGATGAACATAAACACCTTTTCCTCACAGTCTGTGTATGCAGCCTGCAAACCATGAGCCCAGAATTCCCATTTATCCTCTCATTATTTTAATGTACAAAATATGTTGTAATGGGACACTGTTTGTGGCAGCAGGCTGTAGAAGATGCTACAGCAAAATAGGAACTATTAAAATATAAAAAATAGGAAATATTTTCTCTCATTAAAATCAGATGCTTTTAGGATCCTGTTGAATCTATGGGAGCATGTAGAGGTATGACATGAATCCTGCAAATCCAGCTATTTTCATGGGATGTGGACACAGAAAAGAATTCCATCTTCTTGAAAGATAACTCCATTGAAGCATTTAAGATGTGCACCTCTCTGCTGAGTAGATTTTTGTTTTACATTTTCCAGGCCTGGCTGTATCCCAGTTAATTTATTTTCAACTGGTTTCAATTTCCAGGGGGAGGCAACTTCCTATGATACTTTTTGTCCAATAAAGGTGAAAATCATGTTCTCGAACCAGCACTGTTTAAACTGGCACGCACATGTGGCTAAACAGTTTATTTCAAGCAAAAATGCACACTGGCTGGAAATAGCATGAAAACTGATATTCCAAATGGGACAAAATGCTAAGTGTTCAGTGAAATGTAAGTTTTACATTGTCTTTATTATCAAGAATCTTTTCCAGCTCAGATTCTTTGTCTAAGGGGGCAAATCTTCAAGCATGAATTAAGAACAGAAATATGAATTCTGAAAGAAGTGGAGAATTTAAATCCATGCTCAAGGATCAAGCAGGCTTCCTCGTCAGAGCAGGCCCTCACTTGAAATTAAAAATTCAATTTTCCTATCATCATGAGCCTAATAAAAGCATATTTTTTTAAATTGGAGGACAAATCATATGCACCAAAACTCATTATTCTTGCTCTTGTCCTGATTTAAATCATTTAATTCTGGTGTTCTGGTAGTTTACTTTGCTTACATAGTGGTAGGTAAGAGAAGGGGAAAAAAAAGCCTTTCAGATATTGTATATAGTGGTTGAAACATAAAACACTCTTTAACTTTTCCCGTGTTCTAGGGACAGCGAGGGCTGTGAGGAGATGGGCTGCACTTGTGGCAAATCACTGCAAATTTGTTTCTGGTGTGGATTCTTTAAAAAGCACCTCTGGGCTGTGACAGGATGTCTCTGGTTTGGTCATCTGGGGGAGTCTGCTCTCAGGTAGGAGAATGTCTCTTCAGAGACCTAAAATTCTTTAAAATATTATTTTATCTTTCTTTTCTGTGTTAATGGTGATTCTAGATTGCCTTTGTACAGAATAATTGTGTGGAATTTAGCCATTTTGTGGGATTGCAAGGTTTGAGGACCAGCACCCCTCAATGTTCAGTTATTGTGGCTTCAGATCCTGCAGGTTCTCTGGCCAAATGGATTCCCATGGCTTCTTCTGAATGGTGCATGGAAATACAGGATATGTTCTGACATTTAATCCTAATGTTTTAAAGTAATGTTTGAGCATTGAAATTTCTCCTGTGTGGTAGCAAATCTATGTTTTGTTTTCAAAAAGAGGGACGAGATTAACCCACCTTTTTAAAACAGAGGAAAGTCTAGAGATTTTTCATATCCTTCATTGTTCCTCTCTGTCTTTTGATTAGTTCTCTGGCACAGTCCACAGGTTCTAGATCTCAGCAGTGGCATTAAAATACAGCAATTTCACGTTTGGCTGCAAAAAGGAAAAAAAATCTGGTTTAATTATAGTGAAATCTTGACCAGCTCTTTCCTTGTGCTTGCAATCAGATAATGTTGCATCACTGTGCAAGACACTGATCCTTTTGACCTTTCTCCTTCTGAAGCCGAAAATATTTAGGTCTTCTTTGCTTTTCCTGTTCATATAATAACTATGTTATTTAGTTGTATTATTTGGTTCGACTACACTACTCTGCACATTTGTATATTTCGTGTGGCGCCCCTGAATCGTCCATGACCAAGAAGTGTGAGGTCAGTTGTAAAAATATTTGGCTTGAACTGGGCTGGCACTCACAGAAATCTTTGCCTGTGTTTTATTTACTCTTAAGTAGTTTCTGTTTATTTCCTGTGCTTAATGGATACTGTACTTGATCTCCTTTTGATAACAACAAGCAACAGCCCTCTTTGCAGTGATCTCATTTTCATTCAGCCATAGATTTAAATGGGGCTTTTTCCATTTTAAACAAAAACAGTGTTCTTAAGGTCAAATTGTACAGAGGTTTTCAAAATTCTACTCTAAAGGCTCCTTCTGTGTAGGTGAGAATCTACTTGTCAAGTGTGGAGCAATGTTAGAATGACCCACCCCATCTATATTAATATAAAAATTCATATTTGCTGACTAAAGGTACTGTACACACAGAATACGCAAATAATTTTTCCTGTAAAGGCAAAAGTTGGCATTATTTATTCAAGAAGAAAAGAAGAGTAGCATTGCATATATATTGCTTTCACTAGTTCTGATATGAGAAGTAACCCAGCATACAGTAGTGGCAAGATGTATTTGTTAATCTTTTTAGCAAACTCTAGTATTGGGTGATTGAATTGAGTCTACCCAATTTTTACTGATACAGCCATGTTTCCCAAAGACAGATATAACATTGCAGTTCAAGCTTTAGGTGTTTCTAAGCATTTTCAGAGAGCTTGGGGCAGAAATAACTCCATATTTCACAGAAAAGGCAAGAATTGGTATAGGGAAATCAATGAAAAAAATCCTGTAAGCTTCTCTGGGGACAGTATTTCAAACAGAGGAACTGTCTACAGCTACTCGTCCTTCCAGTTACTGACTGTATTTAGAGTTCCTGTCACTTTTGTTTGCAGAAATAACTCACGGAATCAATCTAGTTCCAAAAAATGAATTTATGAGTTCATTCATTACATGGTTACTGTGTGCTGCAGGTGCTGTAGGTGGAAAAGCACTGTAGAAATTACAGTTCCATTGAACACTGTCAGCCTAGGAATATCAGAAAATACCCCCTGTAAGAGTCCTGGAGTTTTGGCAGGGCCTGTCACCAGCCTCTGGGTACTGCTCCAGCTGTCTCTGAGAGGAATTTCTTTAAGAACTGCACAGGAAATGATATTTTCTGCTGTGAGCTTAGGAATGGGTGAGAAATGCAAGCACAGAATGAGGAACTTTTGCCCTCCTGTCTTTATTTCCACGGGATGGAGTTGAAGATTGGAAAGTGGTTTGTGAAGAGAGGATACAGGGCACTAATTCTGTGGGCAATATTAGAGCTGTTCCATCCAGAAAGTTTTTTTATCTGGAACCATTTACTCAATTGAAAACCAAGCAGAGCTTCTCAATGTTGATGGGGTTTTTTTTGCTCCTTTTGATCTGTCAGTGACATGCAAAACACCTTGTAAGGCTGATGTAATCTTATGTAACTCACATGTGCAGCAGCATCTCCCACCCATTTTTAAATGAGCATCCTGTTGCTGTGGAATGCTCTAACACAGCATAAGGAGCTGTCATTAGAGCATGTTTTCACACTTGGATGTGCAGAAACCCCTTCAGAACATGAGCTTCTCAAAATGTTATCTTGCAAACAAAATTGAATCAAGGACAGATTTAGAAATCACGTCAAGAAATATTGGAGTCTCTCACCCAGTCCTTGGCAGCTTGTAAAATAGGATGTTGTTAAAAACTGTGCAGAATATTGTGTATAAATCTGCTGATTGAGAACTATGCCAGCTCCTCCAAAGTTAAGAATCACTGGAGAAGAATGTTCAGCATCCTTTACTGACGTGTGCGTATTTGTCTCTCGTTGCCTCCTCAGATATCTGAATTGTGAACAGTTCTGGTTTCCAACCCCTGTTTAGGACCAAGTTTTCTGCAACTCTGGCAGAGAATTTTGTAGCTAAACTGAGATCACTGGCAAAGTAGAAAGGAATGAATTATTTAAAAACTTGGCCTCTACCTTTAACGAAACACAGCCTCATAAATGTGTGATCGGGTGTCCTTCTGGTAGGAAATAGAGGGGCTTTTTTAATATATCCTCCTGCAGTCTATTTCTATATAACTGCAGATCCTTTCCTGTGGAGGCTGTAGCATCAGTTGTTCTATCAGAAGCTTCTTGTGGCAGCTGCAACAAAATATGGAAAGTCTTGCAAGAACATCTGCTGCTTTTGTCTTTTTTTTTTTTTTTTTTTTTTTTTTTTTGCTGAGATGAATGTATACTTCAGTAAAATATAAGTATAGCATACAGGAACTGGAATGGGATTTAGGGAAATATTTAAGAGTGCTCATATCTGGTGTTGTGTTTCAGGCTTAGCACAAAGTTTCTTTTAAAATGTTTATGGGATTGCTGTCGATATCAGATGACCTGGTAAATATAACCTGTAGTCTTAATATTTAGGAAGGCACTGAAAGAAATAATTAAAGGAAATAGGACTGTAAATATGTCAGCCCAAAGCTGAAAGACTTCCAAGCCTCACCCACAAGAAGATGAATTAATGCTACATCTCAAAATGACATTGTTCTCTGTCATGTGGCAAAAAAGTACAGAATGTAAAATGTTCAAAGCATCCTGGAAATGTTGTGTGCTGGAAGAATTGCAATACATGCTTAAAGACAACCAGCTGGAGGCAGATTCCCTGATTCACACTGAGGTTATCATTACTTTTAGAACACCTTGGTCAATTACTGGTGCTCTGCAACAACAAATGCTTCCAGGACCATTTTTACAATACTTTAAAGAGAGGGTCTCAAGAAGAACGGGGGATTCAGAATGGTTGGAGGGTGGAGTAGAACTTATGCTGAGTTAAAATTTTTTGGGTAAAGCTAACAGGAGTATTTTAAAATATGGAGGTTTTATTTCCCTATTTATTCATTGACTAGTGCAGTGAAAATGCACAAAATGAGTGTGTAATATTGCTGCTCAGGAGTATGATCCAAGCCTTTCTGAGCAGTTGTTGAAGGAGAAGAGATGGCACAAATGGTTAAATTTAGAAACAATGATCCATTCTCTATTTTTCCCAAGGAGGCAAATATCCTCTCCAATGCAGTGGGAGTGTACTGTGCCTATGCTCTCACCCACACTCGGGAGTGAAGCTGTTGTAGGCTTCCTTTTCATTCACTTTCCTTCATGTCTGTTTAAAGAAATGCTGAGAAAAATAGTTATGAGCATGATAATGGTTTAGACCATCCTGTAGGCTTTGCTCCACCTCCAGCCCTGGTGATGAACTTGTTGAGGGGTTGCAATGTCCAGTCAAATTTAGACTCTGAGCCACAGCATGGGACCATGCGGATAGACATCCCAGAACTGATGGGTAGCACAGGAATTTGTTGTCTTCCCATTTTTTTCCTACTTTTTTGTGGGTAACAAGGAGCTCATGTACACTTTTACGTACTCCGAGAACACTCCTGTGTCACAGGCTATGTTTATTTATTCATTCTTCACTTACCATCTTTGTTCAAATGGAAATAAATCCAGCATGTGCTAGTATGCAAGGAGAATTTGTCTTTCATATAAAAGTATTTGGAACAGTTTGTAGGCACTCATTCTGGGCCCTGTGAGCTGATGCATTTGTACATAATTCCTCTGTATTTAGCCTGGAGGCAGCATGGGTGTGAAACATCCTGCAGGCTGCACACAGCCCTGACATCATCCAGTATTTAATTTTGGGGCAGATGCAGCATTGCTGGGTCTCCTCTGGAGCCAGGGCAGGTTGCCTGCAATTCATTGTAGGACTGGACATGATTTAGGCTCATCTCAGGGCAGCACTAGTGAGGATCTGAACGTTCCATCCCCTGCCCTGTTCTGGCAGGAGCAGCTCTGCAGCCCTTGTCTAATCCCAGCCATGACATGTGCTGCGCTAGGCAATAGTGAATCCCTCTTCATTCCTGCATTATTGTCAGCACAGGGGATATGAACACTTCTGGTACCAGCTGTGAAAATATGTCAGGACTGAAATTAAAGGAGCAGATTTTTTAGTTGCATGTCTTAGTGTGTGTGAGGTATTGCTGTGGCGATCAACCTCCATGTTGGGTGGATTTTTTTAAGTATAAGAGCAGACTGTGCAATGTCCAGTAAAACTCAGACTGAATCACAGCATGGGACCAAGTGGAAAGATATCCTAGAACTGATGGGTAGTAGTGTAATTTCTGTAGTAAGTAATATAACTTGTAAAGACTCTAATAACTGCATAGAACTGTCCTGAACAAGTTGTATCAATATTACCTTATACTCTCACTTTTTGTCCTGAGCTCCTTCACCACATTCCTTTGCCTCTGATATCCTGCACAGAGGCTCTGAGTTTTCCAGCATGGAAAGATAAGAGATGAGTTGGTTTGGTTTAAATGTCTAAGGGCAGAATAATTGATGTAAAAGATAAAACTCTGAGAAGATGCTTCAGAAGCCTACAGCCATATCACATATCTACTGATATATCACATCTGATGGAGGAAGCACTGAAGAGAACATGCAGCTCTGAGAAGATAACAAGTCAGAATTTGTTGTGAAATGCATTTCTAATTAGCCAGCTAAAACAGCAAGAAATAAATTAGTTAAGCAGTTCTGATTATATTGGTTTGGGTTTTTATAAACCAAACAAATCCTGGAAGAGTTAGATTTAATTCTGTGTATATGTGTAAGTTAGCAATCAGTGATGATTCATTTGCTGCATGTGAGTAATATTTCCTCTGACAGATATTTCTTTGGAAAAATAGCATTAATGTGATGGCAGCGAGCTGTGGGGATGGAATAAAGTTGACTCCATCTGTATCATTACATGTTGAGGAGAGTATTCCAACACCACAGTGTTAAACAGCATCATTCTCAGGCATTCATTAACTGCATAACATCTGTGGCTGAAGATGGTATCAAAGCCAAAATAAATTTAAAATGTGTGGCTCTTAATGCTGTGGTTAAGATTTTAAACAAGTTTTGCTCTAATTTCTGTGATGAGTTTCACTGTACTCTTGGGTCAATAACTGTACATGACATATTTTTAGCATATTCCCTTGCATCCACCTTGCTTTGCTTCATCTCGAAAAAGATTTTGAAAAACCCAAAGGGTTAAAAGGATGTTCACAACCTGTGATCTGCAGGAAAGGCTTCCTAGGATCTGAGGATGTGAGGATGCAAAGAAAGCCTGGCATAAACCTTGGTCCAAGGCTTTTGCATAATGTTCTAACAAAACAGCAAAAAAAGAGAAAAATAAAGAAATCATTGGCTCAGCTTAGCTATAAAAAAAAAAAAAAAAAAAGAGAGAGAGAGAAGAAAACCAAATCCTGTTTGCTCACATCTGCATCTCATGGTTTGGACCCAGAATGAAAGGAAAAGTGCTGAAATATCATTTGAGTGGCTGTCAGTCAGGAGGAGGGTTTGTTTCCAGTACATCTGGGTCCTTGAGCCAAACCCAAAACATTCTGTTCCTCTCTGCCTGCTCTGGCTCAGGGATTCCCACCTGCTACCCCTGCTGCCCCCACAGTCAGCTACACTGGGAGAAATTCAAAATTCAAATTCAAAGTGACATTAGTAAGAAAATCAACCTCTGGGCTCCAGCCAATTCTATCCTGGTGTCATTTATTACATTCTGCTGTGGCAGGAAAAGCAGCAGAAAGTTCTTTGGGTTTTTTGGTTTTTTTTAGTGAAAGGATGATAGGTGTGACAAAAAGTAGCACACCCTTCAGCATGGGGAGTGGGCATACACTGAATTTCCTCCTCAATCTGCAGCTCAGCAAACCTGGCAGGTGCTGCTCTGGAGAGGTTTGGGATGCAGTGGCTGAGTCTGGCCTCACAAAATGAACCAACACACAGAAATCAAGCACTTTGAGCCTATCTAAATGTTCAGGTAGAAACCTAAGTATGAAAGCAGCAAAATTATCTTTTCCAGATCAGCTTCTGACCTTCATGACACAGCTGGCAGCTCTAAGTGAACTGGCAGTGTGTGCTATTGCTGCAAATTTTAATGTGGAACATCCACATTTATTCCTTCTTGGTCCATTTTAGATCCTAAGTGCAGCAGAGGAATTGTGAAATTGAGTTAAATGAAGCAGATACTGCTGTAGACAGAAAAATAATCAAATTCAGGAAAATAATCATCCTATGTGCAAAATATGGAAACCTTTTCCAAGTTTTCTATAGCCAAATGCACCCTGCCATCAGTATGGTGAAATCTAGAGAAAGAAATGCCATGAGTGCCAAAATCCTGCCTTGTGAACAGGTTTATCACTTTGATGGAAGAACAATGAAAATCCAGACTATTTGCATTATTCACTGCTTCATTTTGTACACATCTCATCATAGTATTTCTTCTTCATAGCCTGCCTCATGTTTGAGCTTTTAATCTCTTATCTGGTTTAGTTTTTAATGCTCAAAGGATACATATTTTTTAAATCTAAATTAACTGCTTTCTTTGAATACTAGTAATGCAGTGTTCTTATTTTTTAAATATATATGGGGATACCTGAATTCAAGTTTACCAAAGGATTCTGTTTCCGAGAAATTAAAATCACCAATTTTGTTTTGTTGAAATCAGCACAATTATTTAAAAATAAAATTTTAAACAACAACAAAGCCCCAAACCAAATAACTTCCTTTACTTGTAGTAGTGATGGTGGTCATGAATTAAAAACACACTTCATTTTACTGCAGCTGAGGGGAGTTCACTTGGAAAAGTTTCCAAGCCTTGCTGAGTTCTGAGGTAAAATTTTCTATTCTTAATATAATTCTGTTTTGGCATTTATGAGAAATACTGCCAGCATTAATTACTGGACAGTGTCTTTCAGCAAGGAAATTTTAGAAACCTTGAAATTTCCCAGTACTTTCTTGAAATGTTATGTAATATTTTGCTTTGTTTTGTTTCTTATTCTTCTAAAAAGATGAAAGTCATACTGAGTTTTGGATCCAAGTATAACACATTTACTCAGAGAACAGCAAACAAAATACAGCTATTATATCTAGGAAGTTAGAATTTTTCCCCACCAGGGTGTGTATCTTGAATTATTTGTGTATTAATTTGCTTTCAGTGATGAGCAGTTCACATTATGATTTATTGACCACATAGGTTTAATGTAGATTTAAACTTCATTATTTTAGAGTTTGTTTTTTTTAGCCTCAGTAAGATCCTTGTGCCAGTCATCTTTCTTGTGTAATACACTTCAGAATTTCAGGGTTTGGGTATCCATGTGGGTGGTGGAAGTAGAAAAACATTTGTGGTTTCAGTTTGGTATTTGATGTGAACTTCTCTATCATCCAGCTCATCAGTATTTATCCATTCTGATGTGTGATTATTACATTTAAACCAAGTTAAACTTCACTCATCCCACAGAATCACAGAACTGTTGGGGTTGGAAGGGGCCTTTGGAGATCATTTGAGCCAACCTCCCTGTCAAGGCAGGATACCTAATAATAAAAATTTCTCACCATTATTAGTATCTTAAGACCCTTAGATTAAAATGGTGGCCCCACTGAATTTAGTAGTAAAACTGTGAGTGAAACCAGGAGTTGAGAGAGAGAAAAAAAAACCCTCCAACTCCCTAACTGGAAACATCTACAATTTGATTCCAGCTCCAGAAAAATCCCACAGTGCTGCCTGTGGTGTCTTGTGCTTAACCAAGTGTCTGGAAATGCTGGGATCATCAGCCTCCTTTCCAAGAGCTGTGTCAGAGCTCCATGGCAGGGACAGCTGGCACTGCCAGGGCTTTGTGGGGGTGGGGATGGGCACCCTGGAGCCACTGAGGCTTTGGGAAACCCAGGGAATGGCTGCAGCACTGGGAATCCCACAAGTGTTGAGAGAAAAAAACCCAGCAGCTTTCCCCAGATGACTAAAAACTTAAATTTTATCAAGCAAAAACTTAAATTTTATCCATTAAAAACATAATGGGCATGCTTTCCAGATGTTTTAACTTTAAAAAGGAAGCCAGGATTATTAAATGTATTCCTGTTTGACTCAATAAAAAGTTACATTTTCAGGTTGGGTATCAGGAGGAATTTCTTCATGGAGAGGGTTGTTAACCATAGGAATGGGCTCTCCAGGGAGGTGCTGGAGTCCCCACCCCAGAAATGACTGGATGTGGCACTCAGTGCTTTGGTAGGGATTGCTCAGGGGTTGAACTCCATGCTCTTGCAGGTCTTTTCCAGCCTAAATGATCCTGAGGAAAAGCCAACAAAAATCTCAAGCAAAAACCCCTGATGCTCTTACAGTGGTTAAAACAGAGCATATTAAACACCAGTATCTTCCACAGGCTAAAAAAGGCAGTCCTGATATGTTCATCCTCTAGATTTCAAAATATTACATAATTTTTTTCTATTTTGAGACAATTCGGTTCTGAAGATCCAGTGATTGGAGTCCAGATACTGGAGTCTAGTTTTGAGGAGGGCTATGGACTTTTAGTTTGGACCAGTCATTGAGAAGGCAAAAATTCTGGTGTTTAGTGTGGCTGGATTACTCTCAGATCTTTATCACATATTTAAAACCCAGGACACTGCCTGCAAACTGGTTAGAGAAAGTGTTTTGTATTTTCTTTTGTATAGGACCATCGCTGTTGGGTGATGATTCTCTCTTGGTATTTCTAAGAATTATTACAATAGAAGTAATATATTTAATACAGCTCTAAATCTTTGTTTGTGTTGCTTCTTGAAGATTAATACCCCAAACAGCCTTGACTTTTACAACTTTTAAAGGCTTTCTCCTATAAATAGAACAAAAATGTTCATGGTACAATTTCCAGTGAAGAGCAAAGGCACATGGTAAATATTTAATAATTCATTATACAATTAGCACATCATGGAAAATGATGCCTTCCTTAAAAGTTCAGTTGAACTTTTTTTCTTTCCTCCTTTTCTTCTCCTCTTCTTTTTTTGAGACCTGCATAATTAATACAATTCAGTTGCAAAAAGGAAGCACTTGAGATTTTGTCCAACTCTGCTCTGGTGAGCTGTGACATTGCACAGGAAAAAAAAAAGACAGTTATTAGTATAAAAGAATTTTTATCCTTGTACTCATTTAAAGAAAAATGAGGATTTTGTCCTCAGCAAGGTGGAAAAGTTCATTTCTTAGTTAAATAAGAATTATTTCTCACTTGTAATGGGTGACAATAATGAAAGAAGCCAACAAAATTAAAACTCTTGAACACTGAATTTGGAAGGCAACGTGGGACTGGGGTCAGGGCTGCAACATTTCTGAGAAATGCAGATACTGAATACCTTTTGTATTGACTGAAAGAGAGCTCCTGGATTTTTAAAAAGGCATTAAAATATGCAAAATCATGCAGTGCTTGGGCCAATAAAACATTAAGTGCATGAAAAAGGTCTACACTCTCTCCAGGTGCTTTGGGGCATTGCTCTGATATTCTTCTTAGGGTACCAGTGTATGCCCCTGCATCACTTAATTTTCATCTTGAATTTACAAATATCAGATTATGAAAACAGTCCATAAATTGTTTTAAAGGGAATCCAGAGTGTTTTTTAGCAATCTAGAAAAAACACTTTCTTACTATTTAAGGCAGAAGAAATGCATGTCATTCATTTATTGAGCATTTGGGAAAAAAAAAAACCTGCAACCTTTTCTCCTTGGCTTCTTTAATTCTGGCAGATTTTGCTGCATAAACCCTCAATGGGATTTTTCTAGAAAAGCAGTTCACCAAAGATAGTGACTATACTAATAATTAACTCAGCCTCATCAAAACAGAGCTTTAGTAGTCTCAAATTTCACCTTTCATCTAGGTGAATAAAATGGGCAAGATGGAAACTGCAGTATATTATTAGAATTTAATGTATCTCTTTCTTTTCTTATTTTCTCCCCATAAAAATTTAAAATTTTTAACACATACGATTTTTTTGATTGAGTTATGGGCCTACTTCACAAAAGCAGAGAAACATAATAAAAAAGAAATGTGAGTCATTGAAAAATGGAAAAGTTCATGGTGCTCAGAACACTTTTAAAATTTTATAAATTGTCACAGTATTTACTAAAGCCCCTGGCTAGTTTGAAATTTAGAATCATTGAACAGCCTGAGCTGGAAGGGACCCAAAAGGATCATTAGGTTTGAAATGCTATTTGTATGTTTTCTAATGTATATTTTATAATTGATCCTTAAGCTTCCCTCAAGTGTATAATTTTAGTTACTATTTTTAGAAGTAAGAAATTGCTGAGCCTTAATGAAGAGCCTTATGTGGAGAAAAAGGAGAGATCTTAAATCCCAATGAAGACAGAAAACAAGAGAATGGTTGGTAATAGAATGAAAACTTGGAAAAATCTTAAGGTTTCCGTGGAGTTTGGTAAATAGTAGTAGACAAAGTGTCCTCATCTAAGTTCTTGAATGTTCTTTACTCTCTTTCATCTGGACAAAAGCATCTGGCTGCTTGTGACTGGATTATTTATAGAATTCTGTTTTCTGGGCAGGCTGGAAATTGCACCAGAAATGTCCTTAAGATTGTGACTCACTAGGGCTTTGTGAGTCACAGGTAACAAACAGGATGCTGCTAGAATTGGACAATATTTAACCTCAACATGCTTGTGTTTGGGTGTTTGTGTTTTCTAAAGCCGCAGTTTTCTTCTTTTATTTTCTTCAAAAAAGAGATATTGACATGTTTAAAAAAAATTTAATGATTCCCCTAAAATCAGGATTTTTTTCCTGCTATTCTGAGAGTAATGTGAAAAACTCCACGTTTTTCCAAAACTCTAAACTTTCAAACCTCTAAACTGAGTGAAAATCAGACAGCTTTGGGAGACTGGGCCACAGGTTAATCTAAGCAATCAGTATCATTGCTACCTAACAGCTCTATGTGATCTTGAGATTATTTTGGAATTCTTAATTTCACTGGCAACAAAAAGGCTTGCTCCTAAAGCTGTTCAGATCCATTCCATTAGAAGGCTTTACCTGGCATTGGTAATGAACAGAAAGGGATTGGAGCACTTTGAGCTCGAGATAAAAGGTGGCAGAGTTGACAAATTAGGTGTTAACACTTAAAAATGTATATTCAACTCAAACACTAGAGGTTTATACCTCTAGAAATAATTAAATTTTGCAGGTAGAACTAATTCTGAGTGAATTTAAACCAAGTGGGAAAGTTTCTTTCCTCCCATGGTAGAGCAATTAAAACCCAGATGTTAAAATCCTTTTGTCTGCTCTGTAGGTGCTGTAATGACAGTATTTTATTCCTCCACAATGCCTGTGCCAAGATGGGTAAATTCTGAGATATACAGTCATGGTTTGATGCCTCTTTTAACAACTTTGTGCACTAAATGTCTTTTTTTTTTTACCTTCTGAGAGTTTTCTTTAAGAAGGAGACAATGAGAAATGCTTTGATTTTTTTTCCAGAAAAGTGGTTTCAAGATTTACTTAAAATTTAAAAATAAAGCAAATGCCATGACAAAAGATTTTAGTGTAGTTTGAACCACAAAATCCTCCCTTTCTCAGACTTTATGCCTCAGAGTGACTGATGATAGTGTTGCGTATTTCTGAACATTTTAGAGGTAAGGGGAGAAGTTGTGTTTAGAAGTCTTTAAAGTGTGTGTTCAGAACCCTCCTCCCTCTCAGATGATGAACTGTATTTTGCACAACACCTTTTTTTGGTTTATTTTCCTTAGAGAACATCAAGCCTAAGATGAAATAAACACAGACAATTAAGACCACACTCTAGAGAAGAACTGGTGTTCAGCAGAGTTTATTTTTTATGAGCTTGGTTTAGACACAAAATATTCTTCAAAGAAAATGCCAGTAAAAAACATTTGTAGATGTACAGGAGACATCTCAACTTTACATTCTGGATCAAAGAAAAGTTGTACCTAAAACTGTTTTGAAGAGAACTGGAAAACTTTAAGTTTGTGTTTTTCTGTTTCTCAGTCTTCCAGTGATAACAATATCATTTAAGATTTTTGTGTTCTTTTGAACCAAAAGTAAATTTGTCAAGTTTGTTTATTCAAGTTTGGATCACTATATCTCAAATAGGGAAGAGTTTAAAAATCTGTTGGGTTTTTTTTTAGTAATAAACACTATATCAAAGTTGAAAATGTCTGTCAACATTAAAATACCCTTCCTTGGAACTAAGCTCTTACATGTTTGGAAAGTTAAACATTGTTCCTTACTTATTCTGTAGCACTACTAACTCTAGTAGAAACTGGTATTTTGAGATAACCTGACTTGATATAAACTGTGAAGTCTATATTTTCTATATTTCACAGTTCTTTGGTTTTCCGAGGATTAGGGAGCATCCTAAGCTTATTAAACATATTTAAAATATGTAATATTTTAAATTTTATGTAGAAAATGAGTAAGACTACTCATAAAGTAATGTTTTCATCAGTATTTGACAACACAGACAAAATTTCATTAAGATTTCTAGTTGTTTACTCAGCTGACAATAATGGCATGTGCACCATTGTCCAGCTTCTCCACAGATAAACCCTGCTCAGGCTACATATAAACTTTCTCCCAAATTCCTTGGGGATTTTAACTAAACTACTTCTTGCATTCACCACATTTTCTCTGAAACTCATCTCTTGAGCTTCACTGCTTTGAAATCCTAAGTGGCATCTCTTTTAACCTAAACAGAAGCAGGGCAGTTGAGTCTCTTAAAGGTTATATTTTGTATTTGTAGATTGTGGCAAGCACATTTCTCTCACTCTCAGGATTTTTCATAAAGGTGCACAGAGAGAAATGGAAGACAAAACAACTTCTATTTCTGCTCCTTGTTTTTCCTATGTGGAATGTGCTCCTTGTTTTTCCTATGTGGAATGTATTTGGAGAATTGTTTACCTGGAGTGAGTGCTTGATTGGATTCTGGTGAGGATTGTTTGAGCCTGATGGCCAGTCCAACCCACCTGGGGCTGGACTCCCGCAAGCAGGGTCACGAGTTAGTTAGATTAGAGTAGGAGAAAGTAGTATGTAGTTTTTAGTATCTTCCTTTTATATAGTATATTAATGTATTTTACCATAATAATAATAAAGAAATAATTCAGCCTTCTGAACTGAGTCAGACATTGTCACTTCTTCCCACTGGGTTCACCTGCATCTACAACAGTAGATGAGGAAGGAGCAAACGCCTCAAGCCTTCCCAAACTGCACTTAAAATAACAAGCAGTTCTGTTCTGCAGTGTGAAAATTATTATTAATTTTTTTTGATTCTACACAGCCTTTTCTTTTCCATTAGTTCAGGGTAAGTACAGCATAAATTCAGAAATGCAATATAAAACCAGGACTCCTTGCTGTATCCCACAGCCCCTTTCCCATTTCAGAATTTGGCAAAGAAGGTTAAAACAGTGTTGTGATCACACTTGGGGTAGTGTGCTCTGTAATAGGTCTGATCTCAAAAATCATGTCCAGAATATCCTCAGGGTCTTTGAACTCACGAACAAGCCAGGAGTGCACAGCACATGTCCTTACAGTGCTTTCTGTAAGACAAATGACTCCTTCTTTTAATATTATATAAAATCAGTCTCCAATCTGATTTCACTTCTACAAGCATAACTAGATTCTGGAAAGAGATCGGGTTCTGACCCAAAATCCAACAGATTGTAATCATTCTCTCAGAGCATACAGCCCAAACCTATAAGCGCAGAAATACAGATCTCGGCTGCCTTTGGGATGCTCCTATTTGTATGGATGTTTCAGCCTTTGACAGAAAGGGAAGCAAATAATTTATCTGGACTTGGAGGTCACATGTAGGACACAATTTCCTTCTGCTGGAGTGGATCAGTGTACAGATCAGAAAAATGTGAACGGGGGGAGAAGATTCTGTGCTGTTTCTGCACTGGGACGTGTGAGTGCACCACTGTTAAACCTCAGGAAATTGTCGGGTGAGGAGGAGGAGGGAGCAAGAGTGGCTTCATCTGGTTTTCAGTGGTAAACTGCAGAAATGCTTTCCAGAGGTCAAGGACTAAAAATCTTTTGCTCACAGACTAATGCTTAAAACCAGTGAAAGGTTTTACTAAGGGCAAAAACTGTGCATTTTAGCTTTAATTTTAAATGGTAATTTGGTAACAAAAGTATCCAACATTCATTGATGCCTTAAATCAAAACCTTTTAGAATGGAATGTAGTCTTTCAACTACTTTATAACCTAAAATTACCATGATTTGGGGGTTTTAGACCTTGGCAAACCTTTATCTTGAAATAGGACAACCTGTTAAATATTTCAGTATGGCCTGGTGCGAGGTTTTGCTTGTAGCAGTAAATGTGCATGAGTTGGCTACAAAATTTACAGCTAACCTTAGACCCTGAAACCTACACCTTGCCTAAAAATACTTGGCTTTGAATTCTTTCTTTCATTTCTTCTTTAGTTCCTATTCCTACATAAATATATATGTTTTTGGAACGGTGATTAAAAGGTGTTTTAACTTAATCCAATGACATGCCCAAAAGGCTTAAAGGACAGTAGTATTAATAAGTATTCCCATTTTAAAACTATTTGCTTATGTGGGTATATTTTTTTTAAAAATGACCGTTATATCTTTAACTTATTTTTCATTTTGCATATCCAAAGATCCACCCTGTGCATACCTTTATAATATGTGACAGAAATTTGCCTTTTAATTCAGAATAAATGTGTGAAGGAGCTGCATGTCCATGTCAGAGCATAGGATTTGGGTCCTCATACAGTCTGAGGGGAAACTGATTGACAACAGTGACTGGGAGATGTTTGATTAGTGAAAAAATTAAAGTGGGACATGAGGCTATGTGAAGAGGGTTTGTTTTTTTTTAATATTTAAAATGGGAAGTATCAACAAGTGTTCTGAAAATCATTAAACTGCAGCACAAGAAGCAATATCAAGGTGTCTTTTGGGCCATCCCATTGCCTTGAGCACAGGTGGGGTTAAGAGGTGTTTAGTTTATGTTTAAAGATATTCTTTTAAAAAACCAAACTGTACACCCTGTCCAGAGAATCTGTTGAATTGCTTCATAATAATCACTGTGAAAACTATGGAATTTTTACATTTCCTTCCCTTGGGTCTCTATTGAATATATCTTGCTATAATTTGTTTGTCACCCCAAATCCTAATTCTAGGCATCAAGGGTTCCTTTTTCTCCTTCTCCTTGCAGTGTCACTTAACCCATTTGAAAATCAGTTCCTACAACCCTCCACATCGCTGTATCTTTTCTCATGTTCCTTGTTCTTGCTCTTTTCATGCCAATGTATTTTTTATTCTGTTCTTGGTTTTGCACAGAAATTTATTCTGTTCTTGGTTTTGCACAGACTTTCCCATCACTAATGATGAGAAACAGAATTTATAGTCCATTTATTCTTGTAACTTCTTTACAGGCTACTCTTTACATAGTTTTTTGCATATTTGGTAGCCAGGAAAGCAGTAAAACAACAATGTTCCCAATCTCGCCCTGTTTTCTGGGTTCATTTTTCCCTTCAGTTTTAATTGCAAATAAATAACTGCAAATATGTGTTTAGAAGAGTCTGCCCTTTTAGAACACAAAGAACAAGGTGTTCACACCATTTTGAAAGCAAACCCAGGGAAAGGCCTGTGTTGGGTCAGCTCCATCTCTGATCCAAAGGCCGGATAGGGAGGGCCATGGGTGGGTTGGGAAAGTGCACAGGAACTCCAGTGTGCTCATTCATTGAAAAGTGTGAGTTCCCAAACCTCCATCCCATTTCCAGAGACAGAGCCAGAACTCTTAAAATTCAGGAACAAAGCTCTGTGAAAACACTGTGTACACAGGCAGGTCTTTCCTCCTACTCATTTTTCCTCCCCATGGCAAAGCCACTCCTCATGTGGCCTGGCCTCTGCCACAATTTCTCCCACTTTGGTTTTTCCAGCACTTCCTTAGCCTTGGGTCGGTCCTTTCACTTCCACATGTGTTTAATAGAGTCCCAACCGCCTTCCTGCCCTCTCTGCAGTTTTCTTTTGTACTTAATTGTGCTTTTAAATAACTTTTCTTGGTTTACTATCAGACCAAAGTGTAACCAAACCCAAGAGGGCCACCTACACAGTTTATAGGATATGTATATATGTGTGGAGAGTGTACAGAATTTAACTTCTGGCACTGAATTGTGTGGATTTCATCTGAAGTGGGATTCACTTCAAGGAAATCAGGGGGAAGAGGAAGCTGGGAGAGCTGTGGTTTCTACTGACTCACTGAAACAACAGTGACACAGATTTTGTGTCACTTATTTCCTGCAATGAGGAACTTTTCCTGATTAGAAACCTGCCAGTTCTAGGGAAGAGGAGGATGCAATGTTTTGCACCTCTAGACCTTGCCTCAAAACTTGCACGCAGGGCAAATGAAGAATTTAACTAGCACTGAGCCTGCTATGGTTATACATAAGCATCTTCTGTGTCACCTGGGGTTTATGCTGTGCTCTTTGGCTGCTGAGCTTTCCTTTCAGTGCCTTCTGCACAATAACAAAACTGCAGATGAGCTTCCACCAACCATGTGTCAGTGACCCAGTGGTCATAGAAAAATGTATCTGGAGCTCCTTTCCTTTCTCTCTGGGCCAGTTTTTCCAGAAAATTCCATATGGTTCCCTATGGCAACCCTCTTCTGCACGGGATTTGGGCCTGTCTGACAAATTGACTCCACTTTTGGAGCCTTTCACATGCAGTTGCTCTTGGGAAACTCCAATCAGACAATTGGCATCTAATTTTCTTGGCAATTGTGGGCTCTATAATCTTAGATGTGGTTCATTACTTTATGGAAGGTCAAGTGATGTGTGCTCTTCTTTCTTTTTTCCCCAACATGTAATTTATTTACTAGATAAAGGAAAAGCATCACAAACTCTTCCCTCTGTTAGATTTGGATTCATTCTGGTCTCTAATGTGCCCAACCAAAGCCATGAAGGTGCAACAAAACATTTTATGCTCTCTGTGGTTATCTGGGGTCCAGCATTTCTGTCTATGCAGAATGATTTCCTCCCTTCCAGCCTATTCCCTCAAAACCACTTAATGGGCTAGCCCATAATTATATGTGCTTCCTTTTCCAGTAAAGAGGAAGGAAGCCTCCAAATCAGATGGACGTCACTTGGGCTGTAACTTCTGTAGAATAAATGTGTATTTAGAGCAGGAAAATGTCTCATCTTGCCAAAACATGGATAGGAACTGATCTTCCTCTCTTTAATGGACAATCTAAAGGTCAAGAGCCTGGATGGAGACAAATGGTGACTTTATGCCTGATGATTGCTTTGTTGATTTGAAATGTAATCCAGGAAGTCACTGAAAGCTGCCTGCAAGCTGATTATTGCCATTTCATTGCTCCCCATCAACAAAAATCAATGACATGCAGATCTCTTCACCTGGAAAATAATAGTTATAGTGGAAAAGTTATCAAAAACAGTTTTCCTACCCCATTCAGCAGTTAAAATATTTTTCTTTCCATACAGCATATGTGTGTGTGTATATATGTATAAAGGCTTACAGTACATGTTAAAAAAAAATTTTAAGACATTGTATTTGGATAATACTCATGCAAATCTGAGAGAAATAGTAGATAAAGTGATTACACTGGTTAAAATATTTTTAAAATAAATATTCTAAAGTATTTCCTTATGTAAATATACTTGTAAAATATAATTTATTCAGTGTTCAATTACATTTTACTTTAATATAAAGAAAAAGATAATTTGGTATCAAGTTCTTTACAGACTTCATTCTCTTTATTCAGTCTCTAGGACATATTAAGCTTCTGTGGGATTTGGTCCCATCATTTTCATTGCTGCTGCACAGAGCAACACCACAAATTCTTGTAGACTTTTTATTTTTGCATTTTTCACATCAGCACCACTTCTGTGCCTACTTGCGCCTGGCTGGCACTGGATTTTGAAAATAAGCAACAAAATTCCAACAGTAAACTTTCCTCCAGTTGGATGTGCCATGGTTTAGTTGAGGTGCTAGGGCACGTATTGGACTCAATGATCCTGAAGGTCTTTTCCTCACTAGTGATTCTGTGATTTGTGCTTGGTATCATGACAGAGCACATGAACAAGATGTACATGGAACTCATTGGCATCCCTGGTCTTTCCATCCAAATTAAAAGCCAGGTGTTCAATTTTGTTTTATTTTGTGATAATTCCACAATATCACTTTGTTTGTATGGCCAAAGAAAAAGGTTTTTTTTTTTTTTTTTTGGGAAAAGCTGCCATGGGTACATCAACCACTGCTCATTCTCCCCCACCTCCCCCCCAACCCCCCAAATAGCTCTGTATATCAAGTGCCAATTCAGCACAGATGATTTTTTATATTTAAAATAGTAATTACACTCTTAGCAAAAAAGCTAATAAATTTCCCCATTTTGCATCTGTTTGGTTATCTCATACTAGGTTTTCTAAATTTTCAGATGTGTGGGTTAGGTGTGTTTATAAAGTCTCCTCAGTTTGTTTTTGAGGCAACTAAAAAAAATTAGGTCATACAGATTTGAGACCTCCCACCTTCACTTTGAGATTAGAGTTCTTCAGTTAAATCTGATATTGAGCCTAGGTGATAAACAACATGATAAACAAGTGATAAAGCTTGGCTCAGTGGGACATATATAATACTCCAAGAAGCAGGGTTTCTTTCTGCAGGGAAGAGCAAAAGGGAGAAAGTTCTGCAGTTGTGAGCTCAAGGTACCTGTGTCCTCTCTGCACTCAGTTCCAATTCTGCTGCTGTGTGATTTGATAGGCAATAGGAATTTGGAACAGGGAGAAGCAAGTCCTAAACAATATTTTTCTCCCTAGAAACTCGGGAGGATGGAATGCTGTGAGCTCTTGCTCTCTGTAGAACAAATGCCAGCATGCTCCAAGTTCCCCTGTAGTGGAGCTCTCAGGGTTCATATTTTGGCTGATCATGAAAGGCCAGCAGCTCTCAGCAAGAAAAGCGAGTTAATAAATCCACAGCCCACATTTATCTTCCTGAGCATTTCACAGCCTCTCCAATTGCTTGTCTCTCTCCCTGCATGGATGAAACACTGGGAACCAGCACGGGCCAAAGCACTGGGGCTGGCACGGTGCCCTGGCTGTGCTCTGAAAGGCAGCTCTGTCTGGAGGGCAGAGGGCAATGCAGCACAACCAGAGGAGTGCTTTTAACAACTGGGCAATGTTTTCCTGCTCTTTTCTTTCTGCAGCCAGCACTCACCATCTGGGGGACGGGGTTGTGAGACACACATTGCAATTATAGCTGGATGCTCTTTCCCACGATTTGGAGCTGCAGGAGCATCCATCATTTTGCATGCTTGTTTGGCGCTGATGAGCTGGTAATTAAAGGTGAGCTTTTAGTGCTGCTGCTTTCAGGCAATCCTGGCATTGGAAACATCTGCTGGTGCTTTAGCACCTGTGCACTCACAATAAGGCACAGCCTGCTGCTGTCCACACAGGCAGATTTATGGTGTGGCTACAGCATTCTCATGGCCTCCTGGGCCTCTGACTGGTGGCCATGTGAGCTCCAGGGTACTGGAAGTACCTTGTCTGCACTTGGACACTGCAGCTGGAGGTTCCAAAGTGACTTCTCTCCTCGCCATCCCTCTGGTGCTGTTGGTGCTCTGAAGTACCCCTGGTTTTATTTTTTTTTTTCCAAAAATCTTGTCTTGCATCCATAACTGGCGCATCCAGATTTGTCATGTCTTTTGAGATTATTTTTTTCTCATCAAGAAGTTATTTTAGTTGGCACTAATACTCATTTAATGTTAGTAAGAACTGGCAGCTCTTCCAATTTCAACACCCATCAATAATTAATCACTTGCTTTTATGTCTATAATTTCTAAGGAATTATAAGATTGTGTTTCGTTATACAAATGGCTATTAATCCTGCTTATTCCTGCAAAGTGTTTTTAGAGCTTATATTTAATGTATTATTTAATTGCAATCTGCCACTAAGGAAACAATGCTTGAGAGGTTTGAATATGTAACTGATCTGTGCAATTACAAACTCCTAAGAACATCTGTGAGAAATCCACCTGCTGCTGGGATTTTCTTGAGGATTGTTTTCTTAGCTTTTCCTGTGAAGTTTGTGTGACTCACTCCTTCTAAGCAAGTAACCTGATTTAGAATCAGAAACCCAATCTGTCTCTTCCTAGCAAAATTATAAAACCCAGAAGAGGAAACCATGTCAAGGTTTGTAAAACTCTCAAAATAAATCTTCAATTAGATGTCACTAGAGACACTTGGACTAGGACTCACCTAACACAATTCAGGCATCCCAAGTGAGGATAAATTCCTCTCTGAAAAAAAATATTGTACTTAGTTACTCTACAGTTTCCCAGCTGAGATAAACTCTTCTTTTTTTACAGCCTGGCTTTAATGTTTCAGAGCATTTTCACCCAATGGCTGAACGGCCAGGGAAACAGGGAGTTATCAATCACCATCTGTCTGGGCAAAAATGTGCAATTTGTTGTCCCTAGAAGGGAGGGGACTGCCAGGAGCTGTTGGGACCCTGCCTCCAGGTAAATCCTGTCCATAGGAAGCACTGCCTGCCTTTCCTGCTCTGTCTGGGCAGAGATCCTGTCCCTGGGAGAAGGTTTTTCAGAATTCCGTGCTGCACAAGCAGCAGAGTAGGTTTAAAGGTACCACTCATAGGCTGCAGCAAAAAAACACGGAGAGCTCAGCTTGGATAAAACCAACCCAAGTTTACCCCAATGAAGTGTTCTTACCTAAAGAGAGGGAATGGTCCATCCAGAGGTCCTTGTCACCTTCTAACTGCTCCAGTTCCCAGGCAGGTCACAGACTCTCCCAAATTTGCTGGCCATTGTGAGTGGTGGAGGAGAGCCTGTGGGGAGAGGAGACGTGAATCTGGAAGATTTAGGAATGTAGGGCTGCTTTAGGACATTAGTGCAAACCAAAAAACCCCATTCTTCACACTTCAGTGTAGTCTGGTGAGTATTTATATGCTGGAAAACCATCCAGAAAGGCCTCCTGGATGTTTTTTTTTTGCTGTGGCTGTGTCAGAGAACAGTTTTCTATCCATGGGACAGCTGTCTGCTGCAGGGAGCAGCAAGGTTAGACTTGGAGAAATTTCTTCCTCAACTTTAATAAACTTGAAGGGAAACAGGTCAGCTTCTTTCCTGAGATAAGAAGTTCACTGTTCCAGAATTTTTAATAGTGAAGATATTTGAAACCTCTGCATGCCAGTGCTTCTATTCTGAAGATCATTAACTGAGAAAACCCAGTCCTGAATCTCCTACCTTTAGAGTTTTTCCTTTAGTCTTTTGGGGGTTTTAGGCTACAAATACAAGAAGTGTATTTTATATCTAGATGTAATACTCTATTTAGAAAGCATATCTAGAAATTATGTATAAATTCAATGAGTATGTGAATTACCTTCTCCAGTCATGTGATTTAGTTTTGGGCAGTTTTAGAGGAGCAGAGAACTAGACTCGGTGATCGTTATTGTTGCCTTCCATCTTGAGATATTCTATAATTCAAACTGATTAGCATCAGCCTTCTTCTCCCAGTATATTCAAATAGTGTGAATGTGTTCTAAATATGAGAGAGGACTAAATGAAATACAATTAATCGATAATTAATATGATTAAGTGTCTGGTGAATTGTATTTCACCCTCAAAATCCCCTCATTGGTTAGGAATTCTATTCTTTCCTATTAGGACAGATTTTCATCACATTGGGGATGGGAGAGAGAATAATTGCCCTGTTTCCCAGAATTACATTTGCTCTTGTTTTTAACAATAATGGGCTTTTTTTTCAGTTGAAGGCCCTGCAAAAGAGGTTTGAGCCCTGTGGGGAATTGATAGAGCAGCTCAGCTGCTGTCACTGGGTCAGGAAACAGTGCACAGGTGCTGGGAGTGGTTTTCAGCTGCCAGTCTGGGAGCAAACCCAGCCACTCCCAAGAGGAATAAAGACCATTTTGTAGTTATTTTCTTTTTGGTTGGTTGGGGTTTTGTGGTTTTATGGTTGGCTCTTTTTTGGGCTTTTTTTTTTATTCTTATTTCTCTTGCTTCCAGCAGTGATGGTCCAGAAAAGGCTGCCCATAAAGAGAACTTTAGTGAGGGATTTTAGTTTTTCTTCCCTTTCCCCTCTGTGTTTGAGAGCACTTGCAGGCTTCTTTAAGGACCTATTAAATATTGAAAAAACGAAGGCAGGGGGCAACTCTGAGATAAAGTGTGACTGGTACTTAATTACATTTCCTTGAAATGAAATCACTAGGATTAAAGAAAACATCGGCCCAGCCAACATTAACATCCTGAATAAGCTCAGCTAATGTGGGTTTCTAACTAAACATAAACCCCAAACTCCCTCAGATTAGGGAAGAAGCTTTATCTCCTTCACTATTCCCCTTATCTCTCCAGTTCCAGTACAGAGGCACTAATATTTCAGCATCTCAGAAGTCAATCAATAATTTCACTTTCTTATTGCTGGCTAATTATTTCCATGTTGCTTTCACCTTGGAAAGCAGGAGATTGAAGCCAAAATCTTGTGTGGCTATTTTTTTTTCCATTAGTCATTGTGCAGAAATTTCATAATTTCTCTTTTGATCCTCTGTGGATAATTTTTCTCTTCCCCATGTAAAATAATACAGAATAAAATCACTTTGAATTAGTTAAGCCTACCTGGAGTGCTGTAGAAATCAATAAGTGCTCAGGTAAATTCAGGCAAACACTTTCAGATTTTAAATGAACTTTTTGGGACATTTTTGGGGGTTTTAGTGAAGTTATCAAGAACATCCCTAGAGTGGAGGAAAGGTGAAACAGGGCCTGGGGTTATGAGGAGAAAGGAATGGAATTGGAGTCAGAATTTCCAGCCATAAAAAGAAAGGAAATTCTAGAATGAGGTTTTTTTGCAGAAGTTACAGGTTAAATAAATCCAGTACCAATTAAAAAAAAATAGCATCTTCCTGTTCTGTATAGTGGCTTCTTCTGGTTTTGTTGTTTTTTGGGGTTTTTTTTAATATTAAAATTCTTTAGAGGGGTCAGTAAAAAAATATTGGTTTACTCTTACATCAATGTATATATTTATAACTTAATATCATTTTCGACCTAAGCATAATTTAACGGATGAGACAAGAAGTAAACTGGTCCAAACAGGTTCTACCATATTCGCATGCCCTTTATCTAAGAAATAAACATTCTTCCCTCAGTTTTGTTACTTGTGGAATAACTATTACCTCTTAAATTTCTGCAAAGATAGATTGAACTGTAGTAAAAAGTATCATTTCTGTATTAGTGAAGAGGGGCTGTAGCTGCTACTATTTACACCTACGCCTAAAGGAGATTTTTCAGTTAGATTTAAAAAAAAACTAATTTTTTACTGTGTTTTATAATAGCTTTCTACCCAGGGGTTGAACCAGGATTTTGCAGTTGGGGGAAACTATTTTTCAACTCTGAGTTTCTACTTTGGTTCCTAAGTACTTCAGGCAATTTCTGAGTTGGAAAGAGCTTGTTTGGGGCTTTAAAACCACCACAATATATAGGACATAAGTATGTCTTTGAATATTAAAAACCCCTTCTGCTACTTTTCATATTCATAAATACCATCTAAACCTACATATTAAACAGGCACAGCTTGATAAGGAAAACTCTCATTTGGCACAGTAATATTTACATGTTTGTGCCTTTCTTCTTTAAACAGATATTTCTTGGCATTTCTGCAGCACCTTCTTCCTGCTTGTCATGGAAAGGTGTGGAAATGCACCCAACTGAAACATTAAACCTCTCCTGGTGCTCTTGCAGCTTGCTAAGTTGATAAGAAAACTATTTTCCTAAGAGATTTTTGTTTGTTTAGCCCTAATTTAAGTTTATAGATGGCAGTATTAGATATTTTCTCCCCATCCAGTCTCAACTGCTTGATTGTTCAGACATGCCCAGTGGAGAGAGTTCAGGATCATTCTGTAAAGCTGTGGAAGGAATTATTGGTGTGGTTTTTCAGACAATTCATTTGTGACTCCCATCATAAGGTACTGAATTAACCCAGTGCTGTGGGGGAGAATAAAAAGGACTGTGAGACAAGAAGCCCAGAAGAATCTGAGAAGTATTAAAATATAATCCCACACACATGATGTGACAGAATTCTTTACTCCAGAGAGATTAAATCTTCTGGCTCTTTGTCAACACATCCTTCCCCCACTCTGTGATGGAAGGGGAATCTGTTCTCATGGGCTTTGGAAGGTGAACAGGAAGCAGAACTGTTGAGTATCCCATATTCACAAAGCATTTTATTGCAGATCAACTTGAAATATTTGGCAATCTGTGAGTCATTACCAAAGCAAGAGAAGGTTAATCATAACCAAGTTTTTATAGTGGTAAATGAGAAATTCAGGGTGGGAGCCTGCTTTGAAAATAACCAGGAGTAAAACTGGATTTGCAGCACTGGGTGGGGATGTTGGGGGCATAACATATCTCACTTATGCTCAAACAAAACAACATCTGTTTAGCAAGATGTCTAAGTGCTTATTGACTGATTAATTTGGGAATAATAAAACCTGTTAACAAATACAAGAGGTGCCAAAAGGACAAGTAGGAGAATTTTTATGGTAACACAACCTAATGTATTTGATTTTTATAATGCTTTAAAGGAATGTATTTCTATTTTTCTCTCTTTCTCTCTCTCCCTCTTTTCACTTGCTGCCACCCAGTCTTTTTTTTTTTTAAAAAAGCCGCTATTTTGTAACCTGCTGAAAAATGGAGGGTGACTATTTTGTTAATATTGAAACAATGTTCCAACCAGATGCTGTGTATAGAAATACCTTTGCAAAGTAATCATAAGAAAAATCTTCATTTAAGAGGTATCAAGTAGAAAATTGTATGGGAAGGTTTAAGAACGGGGGAAGCTTATTTTCCCTTGTTGGATGATGGAATACAGTAGAACAAACCTTAGAATCAGCCTGAAAATTTAATTTATTGCCATTAGGTGGTTTGTCTCTATACGGACTATTTACTTAGAGAGGGTAGATAGCAAGATAAACATTCGTGGTGCAGAAAAGTCACTTGGTATTATCACAACTCACATTCCCAAATCAAAGCTGCAGTGCTTCAGTCTGAAAGAGAAGAAACAGGCTTGGAATCCTGTGTGCCAAAGTAATCTTGTTACTTCCTCTTTGAACTTCCAGCCTCATTTTTATATAGGAAAAAACTGCAATTCCCCAGCTAAAAACTGACAACCACATTTCCAGCACCTATCCAAACCTTAACCAAGTTTTTGTTGGGTTTTATGCCCCAAGGAATCTTTTGCTCTGAACTCAGAAGACTTTTAGGGGATGAAATACCAAGAAATATCTCTTTATCTGTCTAAAGTTGCTGATGGCAGACATGACAGAAATTATATTCTGCATTCTTTTTATGTGACTGCAGTAATGAAATTAAATTAAACTAGTGCCAAGTCTTTAGGCACACACTCTGGCAAAATTTTATCTCCTGCTGCAGTTTGCATGATGCTTTGCAATGATGCAAGGCCTCATTGGCAGCACAACAGTGTCCAACTTTTTATTTACATTATCTTGCTGTGTCACATGTGCCTTTATTGTATGTAATTGATCAAGGGCTGTTCTTTTGCTTTTATTGGATTTTTGCATTAATCAAATTGTTCAGCCTGGAAAAAGAGAAGCTCCAGGGTGACCTAATTGAGGCTTTCCTGTACCTGAAGGAATTTTTACCATTTTACCAGAACATTTGCTCTTAAAGAGTAGCAAAATCTGATTTTTTTTAAACACTTCTCAATTCAGACAAAATCCTTCCCATCTCATCCAGAGTCAGTGGAATCTTTAGAAAATTTAACTTGCAGGAAAGCTTATAACATATAATGCCTAATATTAAAGTGAACTTGCATTCTTTATTAATCAGTAACGCACAAGAACTGCTAGCCATATATGCTCCTCTTTCTCCATCTAAACTAAAGGTAGAGCATGTTACAGGATAAGCCCTGGGGCTTCTCAGGTGTATAATGAGTACATTTCATGGTGGTAAAATCTAATTTTACCTCCCATCACCTCACCCACAAAGAGGGGAAAAAAAACCCAAACAAGATGCAGCATGGAAATAAAATCCAGTGAAAGATAAAAATCTGTAGATTGCAGAGCTGAGAGAAATCATGTCAGTAGAAGAATTCTGTAATCCTTCCTCTAAAACAGCTAGATGAATGCTAGAGGTAAGAAACTGAAAGTTTATTCTTTAAGGTGGGGTTTTGGTAGTTGTGTGTGTCAACACACACTTTCCCAGACATTGTGTAGAAAAGTGGCAGGGATTTGCCCAGGTGGAAAAAATGATGTTTTTGAGATAAACAGCTGATAAAGTCAGGAGCAGAGTCATTCACTCTGAGATCAGTGTATAGGTCTGACAGCAGCCCCCAGCTACAAATCCTGGGAGTTTATTAATAGAACTGTTGGGAAAATGCCGAGTCAAAATCACCAAAACACTCTCTGGGAAAAAGTTGGTTTTTTTCTTAGCTGGCAGAAATTAGGCAGGTTTCCATGGAAACTTGCCTAGCTCACCCACATTTTCCCTGTGTGAAACCAGAATTCCAACCATGGGATGAGCACAAACTGCTTGGCAGCTGTGGCTGTGAGGGCTCAGGGAGCTGCTGGAACAGCATCTCGAGGTTGTTTTGAGAAGCTGAACAGAAATATTGCATCACTCACTGTAAACAAGGTTTGAGGATTCTTGTCCTCAGAACTCTTGGAGTCTTTTCCCAGCAGGCAACAGGTTTTCACTCAGAAAAGGAAGTCTTTTGCCCTGACTAGTTAATTAAAAAGCTGCCATGGCTCATACTTCAGCTCTGGACCTACAAAACATTCCCACTGCTTTTACAGAAGCCCCAAGCTGGCAGAAGCAGGTTCTGATCCTTGTCTGAGATGAACTTTTCATCACTGGTGTGGAATGGTTTCAAAGGTATCAGTGAGGAGAAGGTCTGGCTTGTGGTAAGAAAGGTGTGAAGGCAGTTGTTGCTCAATAAACCTGTTGTTTTTTGGAGTTTTTTTAAGTCCAAGTATTTGTGTGCTGTGAAAGAAAAATTAGTCCTCAGCTGGCTTTTTAAATCTGTATGAAGACTATTGTTTAAAATTGAAATTTTAAAGATTTTTCAAGCAACAAGGTGACATTTGATGTTGTTCAAGTTTAGACTTATTAAAATATTAAAAAATAAATTTAAAATGTCTTTTCTAAACATAGCAGTTGCTCAGCTAACACTCCGTGTGTTAAAAGATGTAGACAAAATCATTTTAACCCCTCCTTGAAATTAAAGCACCAAAACGAAAAAGACAATCACACTTGATAGCTAAAATCTCTCATTTTAGAGAGTTAGACTTTATTGGTTTTGTGTGTGAGCAATATTTTCATCCTGTCCTTCCAGGTGCAGACTTTTCTGTACTTCCCCTTGCTGAGGGCTGTTGTCACCATTTTAGTCACGCTCCTGTTTTGTAAGCTGGGTGTTTACAGTGTGGTGAGAAGATTCAAACCTTTCCCTGGGAGGCAGAAAACAAATGGAAAAAATCATCCTTGCAGCTGTGGAGGAAGCAAAATTAGGTCTGAACTTACATATTTTCAACCCTGAGTAACAGCAAAGTGTTGCACATCCATGTGATGAGCTCAGCATCATCTGGGCAAGGCAACAATTGTGCATGAGCAGTGAGGAGGTGTTGAACAGCCAAACAAGGACAACTTATATTCATTTTTTCAGCACAGACATATGTGACTGCATATGTGATCTGTCACGTCCTGTGGGCTCATGTACAGTTCTGAGTCGCTGCTGTCACAAATTACTTCCACATAAATTCATTTAACTAAGAGTGATACTTGTTTTATTGCTTCCAGGCTTCCCTTTCCTCCCTTTTCTGAGTTGCTACAGGGACTTCTTAGCACTGGAAAATTAGGATTTCTGAACTTTCTGAGTACCTTTCCTAGCAGGCCTTATCCAGGACTGCCATGCCAATATCCCACCCCAGTATTTACCTTACAACCAGAACTAAATAATCGGCCATTTCTGGGAGTTTCTGTCGAGGGTGCTGAAGTACTGAGGACTGTCAACTTTATGTTCAGGCTGTGGCTATTGCTGTTTCTCACCTATGTAGCTGTAATATTTTCCTTATTTTTATTCTTAAACACATGATGGGATCACACTCCTTTTTTTCTACTCTTATTATTTCTTTCAGAGTCCCAACCTTTCCATGCAATTAAATAGAATTTTGTCATTAGCTCCTCTTCCTTCAGCTATTTTACCTAAAGGGGGTTTCAGCTTTCTGGTCAGTCTCATTGTTTGCTTTTATATTGTTTCTTTTTGCTTCTATATTATTTATTTTTTTAAATTTGCTTTTGAGGAGAAACTGTGTGATGTCCTTCACTATCATCGCTTATTTTTAAAAATAAAGCAATATCCTTTTATTAGGTGGTGGCTGGTTGTTATGGTTTGACACTGGCAACAATGCCAGCGCTTCCATGAAAATGCCACTTCTTTGTTGAATGCTGTGAAATGTGATCAAGAACAGAGCAAAACAAGCTCAAACTTAATAACAAAGGAAAAGAATTTTATTAAGCTACTACTACTATCACTACTATATAAGGAAAAAGAAAGAAAAACACACACAAGATCAAAAATGAAAACCTTCCAAACATTCCTCCTCCCACCACCCAACTCCAACAAACCACAGTGAGACACATTTGGGCCCTTCATCACTATTCAATATAATCAATACTGAGTCCATCAGGGGAGAGAGGAGTCTCCCTTGCACCATAGACCCCCCGGAAACACAGCTGCCACTCTCTGTGTTTCCATGTCACACATGGCACCGCCCGGAGAAAAAGGTTTGCCAGTGTGACTCTCTCCTTTCCATGCACAGTGCTCTCACTACCGATGCATGGGTGGAAAGACTGCTTTTAGGATTTTTCTTTTCAAGGATACTCTGCCAAGAGGGAAAAAAACAACAGTTCAGTTTTTCATTTTTTGGGACCACAGTCCCCCCCATTTTCTTCCTCCCCTGGGGCCGAGGGTCTCAGGAACAGAGATCTTCTCTTCTTCTCTGAAGACGGGGGGCATCACCACAAACCTCCCCAACTTTTCTCTGTTCGCTCCACTCCTGTGTTTTCCTCAGCTGCTGAAGCAGGTCTCTTGGCTCACCAGCATCCTCCTAAAATACAGTCTCTCTCTCGGAAGAGAAAATCAGTTCAGTCTATGGCTAACAAGAAAAAGTCCAGCCAGAAGCCACTCCATCATCTCCTTCCACCCAGAATTTCTTCTTCTTCTTCTAACATCTCGGGTCTCAGGCTGTCTCTCTTCCTCTTCTTCAAACCCGGGAGGAGTAAAATTTCACAAAGCTTTCATTTCTCAAGGAAGGGTTAAAAGTCCCGACTCCCTGGCTGGCTCTCTGCCCGGATCTCCGGCTCCCACCTGGGAGCTGGGCACCTTGCGGCCCTGGGCCCCCCCCCGGCTCTCCTCTTTCGCCGCGGTACTGCTGGCAAACGTCGCTGTCCCTTTCGAGAGAGAGACTCTGGGGGGGGGGGGAGGACGGAGACATCCCAGATGTTTTCCACCCTTCCATCTTCAGGGGCCAGCCCGGTTCCAGTCCTTCCACCCTTCGGCCTTACCTCAGCCAGGCCGCGGGCCTTCCCCTCCCCCGCCCAGCGAAGAGCCAGGCAGGGGAGAGTCCTGCACCGCACCCTGACCGGAACCAAAGAGAGCGAGTTCCCCTGGGAATTCTGCTTTTAACCCCTCTGTGTTCTCAGAGGCGTGTCTACCCTCCATTGGTCACCTTAAGTGTCAATATCCAAATTGACCTCTTCCTTCCAAGAAGATTCTTTTTTCCGTGTCAAATCACGACACTGGTGTCTTTTCCAAATTTTCACATTTATGTTTCCTTACTCTCATTAACCCTCTCCTGTTCTGTTTATCTCCTCTCCTTATTGGATGCTGAGTAATGAAGTGAATTTCTCAGGGGTGAGGAATTATTTTCTGTTTCTTTAACCACATCTAACTCAAAATGCATCTTTCCCCAAACCTTTAAACATTTAATATGGTCTGACACATGAATTAAGATTCCAAACTCTTGCGCTTTATCTCAGCTTTTAGTTTGTTCCTTTGGGAGAGCTTACCTGCATGGGAAGATAAAATAGGATGACTCTTCTTTTCTAGGATTTATGTGTGTAGAAAAGGTTGGACATTCAAAATCTTGGTTGTAAAATGGGACTACCTTTGACAAATGAAGTGCCAACGCCCTCAGGGAAACACAATCTGGGATAGGATGTCAGTTATTAGCTGGCAGAAAGTCTTGGGTGCATTTCTGTACCCTTTGTTATTTAACTGAGCGTATGGAGTGGCCCAGATTTTTTCATGTTCTTGCCTGTTTGAAACCCTCTGGGTTGGTATCAGGAAGCCAGATCTCTCCAGCAGATTATTCCCTGGATACCTGACATGCTCACCCACTCTTCTTTAGCCTGGGTTGATAAAAATTGGGCTGTTTTTATAACTCTATGAGCCCCTTACCTGCCAGTGACTGCTCCTTTTCTGGCAGTTGCTGTTAGGGGCAGGTCAGAAATGTTCAGGCTCCTTCCTCCATACTGTGGGGCAGGTGTTTGGTGATAAACCTTTGTCTTTGAATGATCCTCTGATCATTCCTGCCTGTTGCACTGAGGTACAAGTGCTTTGCTTGTAGTTTTTTATCAACTCATTCTACAGGTGTGAAATATTGCAAAAAGCAAATCAGGAAAGGCAGTGCATCAGCTCCTGCCAGGATATTAGATGCTGAATGATGTGAGAATGTCTGCAGCAGAGAGGAAATAATTCTTCCATGAAAACCTGTCAAAAGTTACCATCACAGCATTCACAGTAATGCAACTTCCAGCAATTGAAAATCAAACCGTGATACCAATTGTCCTTTTTCTCCTGGTAGCCTTTGTTGCCCTGATCTTAAATGAAATCCTGCTATCTAAAGGCTGCAATGACATATCTCGTTTTGGTTTAGAAGAAGAAAACTGATCTGTTTATCAGTATTTGACAGGCAGTTTGTCAGAGCTGCAGTTTTAACTGCACTCCCTCTGCCTGGAATAGCATCGGAGATTAATAATTTTTCCTATGTCAAGTTTATTGTTTGAGACCCACTTCTCACCTCAGAAAAAGAGAACACCCCTTCCCACTTCTCCCCATGGTGAAAGCAGAAGTTTCCACATCCGGCTTTGTCCTGGCACATCCTCTGGAATAATAAGAGGAAGTCCCAGGTCTGGAGCACTGCTTTTGTCACAGAAGAAAGGGCTACAGAAGTCTGGGAAAATAAAAGTGAGCAAGAGCAGTATGTGCTAAAGGTCAAAGGGTGGGTTTCACTTGCTTTTTGCATGTTTGCTCTCCAAAATGCTGCTGGTTGATCAAGCCAGTTGAGTGAGTGATCAAAGCCTTCATCTTCCACAACTTCAGTGGATGTTAAGGATGGAGAAATGGGGAAAATGTGAACAGAATGGAAAGAAACATATAACTTGTAATTTTTAAATGGGGACTTGAGGGGATTGTAAACTCTCATGTGGGAGAACTTTGTATAACACGACTAAAAATCATATTTCCAAATATTAGAATTTGCCCAGCATAAATCAGTAGCTGTTTTTCCTAAACAAGGTCTATGGTTTACAACAACAGCAAAACTCCTTCCATTGAGATCTGCTGCACATATGTAGCAGAAGTGCACAATTAGGTCTCTCAATTTCAAAGGATCAGCAGAACCAATTACTCAAGTTTCTGGGGAGAGAGCTACTAGTCATCCCTGAATTCTTTCTCAGTGCCACACATGCAAGTAATCCTTAAAGTAATAATGATAAATTTGGATCAGAAAGCATAACTGAGCCATGCATTTATGGGAATATATAAAATATTCTGCTCATGCATCATGTTTGCTGAAAGAATATTGAACACCAGTCTGTTAATATTCCAATAATATCACATTTATTATGTGTTTATTTTGGGGCCTCTGACTCTGTTTCATTGTCTAATTTTCCTCTTTGCTGCTTGGATTTTGTTCTATCACAGTCTATATGTAACAGCAGTTTTGGTAGCTGTGTATCCAAAATAATCCCAGTGAAATTAGGAGAAGTAAGAAGGAAATCTTACAGGCTTGGAGTCAGTTCTCAGTCATTCACACTGAGGAGTTGGAGTGTGTCCAGGGAAGGGAATGGCAGGGATCAAACACAGCTTGGACTTGATCTCGGAGTTCTCTTCCATCCTCTGTGGTTCTGTAATCCTGTGGTTTAATGTTTGAGTGTTTAGGATGCTAATTCTCTGCAATTTGCTCGATTCCTGATAACAACTTGCCATCAGTTCTCTGAGGCTTTATCACACTTTCAAATTTTAAATCCAAGTTCTTTCATACATAAAGTATTTACTCTTGAGTTTTTGTAATAATAGTTGGGGGTGGGTAAATTCATGTTTAAAAAACTAAGTGTATTGAATTTCTCACAGAAGATTTCTCTGTCTTGAATCAAGTATATTTTGCAGGAAAATATTGGTGAGCTGTACAGACTAAAGGCTAAAATGTAAGGAACTAAATGCGAACTAGAAAATGCCTGTCTAGAATTTACTTAAATTTCTATCAATATAATATTCATGAGCTTTAAAATGTAGAATTTGCTGTATTTCCAATGATATAAATTCTGGCTTTAGGTAATGTTCTCATTGCAACTGTGCTATAGCTCAAATATTGTAGAAAGATATTTGTCCTGGAATTGAGGACAAATATTTATCCACTTAAAAAATGTTAAGTTCTAATGAACTCCTCAGGGTTTTGGTTGGTTGTTTGTTTGGTTGGTTTTCTTTGCAGTCTCAGGGGTGAAATTCAGAGAAAATATATTCATATCATACTTTCCCTTCCTGAACAGGTATGCAATGGTTTCTCTGATAGAAACTGTGAGGGAGAAAATAAAAACAAAAAACCTTGTTAATCACTTTCCATTTTGTCCCTATCCTGCAGGTATTACAGTAACAGAGAGAAGAAAAAGGAGGAATGGTTTCATCAATATTGTTTTCTTTACCCTCTGTAGACCCACCACCTTCTGTTAAAACTATTACAGCTAGAGGAAGTAATTTTTAGAAGAAAAATTCCGTTCAAATGAAGGAAGGTCTGGGGCTTGCTTCCTAGAAATAGGAAGAACACAATATGAAACTTGCCCAGAGCACGTGTCTACTGTACAGCTCAAATCGCCACTACTTTCACTCTCAAAACTGGATTATAATATTGTAAAAATATTAGCTTGACACAGATGAATATTGCATTGGCATTCCCCCCACTTTGTTTGTGACAACTCCATGATCTGCAGACAAAACATCAAACCATTTTAACAGCAACTCCTGTGGAGTTTCATATGACCCAAATTTTTTTTCCATCTTTGCAATGAGTGTGAGATGCTGGTGATAAATCCCAAATGGAAGTAGGTGGAGTCCCCCCTGTCCACATGAAAATGTACAATGCACCCTCCTATTTTTATGGTGGGTGGCTCATTTGGCAGTTTCATGGAATGAGTTCTGTGTTCAGTTTTCATTCAATCTGCCTGAGCTGAGTCCCTCCAAATTAAAGGGATGAAGGTGCAAAGCTGTAATTGAAATAATGAAGAAGCAATTGGAAGGTTTCACAATTAACTGACCTCACTGAGGGGCAAATGTTGTGCTTTTTATATCTGCTCTACATAACATGCCTGACTATTTCCCACAGAAATCAGAGATTTATGGTCAGATATCCAGGGTGGAGTTTATCCATGTGCCTGGAAAATGGAGCTTTTGGTAGAGGGCATGATTTTAAGTCCTTTTTTTTCACTTGTCCTGTGTTGAAAAGGCCGATATTGAGAAGCAGGGGTTGCTTTCTATGATTCAGAAGGGCGTGAGGAACAATAACAAGCAGCACTCCTTGGGATGGGAAAACTCCTCTCTTCCCTAGTGAGCAAGGAAGTCTCTCCACACCCAGCATTTTCCAGAGCCCATTCACCACAGAGGGGAGCAAAAGAGGAAACTGAACCCACGATAGTGTGGGGATAAGATAAAGTGGGATAAAACACATGAAGTCATGTTTCTAAAGGTGTGTTCCTCAATGGTTGGGAACTTCTTAAATGGATATTCACTGGTGATGCTTTGTCAAGGCACAGAGTTAAATGAGCAAGAATTCCAAATGAAATTTCCCTTAATATATCTTGAGTATGTAAGGTCTGGTTTATGTATGTTTTTATGTAATGACTGAAAATGAGGAAGCAGAACAAAAAGGTGTAAATGAAAGGGGAAGGGGGAACTTGGCAGGAGTATATTTCTGCAAATACAGTAATTTCTGTGTTTTAGGAGGCGCTTATAGTCTCAAATCTTGCCCAAAACTCCAAATCCTCAAATCCCAGACATAAATTACACCAATGAGATGCCCAAGATACAGAATTCTTACTCCAGGGTTCTGAGCAACATTACTGATATTTTGGTGCCTTAAGAGTATTTGTTCCCAAGATGCTGAAACTAATTTTGAACTCATTAGCTCAGCTGCTTTTCAAGTGGCTGTGATGAATCAGATTCCCTACACAAAAACAACACCTGTCTGACTCTGAGTTCTTGGCATTACCAATATTTTATTGTTTCCCTTCACTGAGGAGGCAAAACAAAGCCAGGCTGGTTGCAAAGCCAAAATTGTCTTGACACATGAAGTTAAGCTCTGCCTAAGAGACAGACCAGGCTGTTTGGTCTACCAGGGATGGATCCAATACAATGGAAAACAGTCTAAAAGAAAGCTTTTAAACCTGGTAACAAGGAAGAAATTCTGGAAAAAGCATAGGTTTTCCCCAGGAATACCAGATAGATTACCCAAGGAACTCTTCAACAAAAAAAAAAAAAGTGGTGGATTTTGACCTAAAATTCACTCCTGAGGCAATAACTACACATTAGTATAAATGCACCAAGAACCTCTAACCAGAAACTGGGGGATTAATTGTGGACATCTGTTTGGAGTGTCCGCCACTGCCTGGTGATCACACATGGAATAGAGAGAAAAGAAAATATTTTCCTGCAGACAGGAGCATTGTGAAATCTCTCTGGATGGTCCCTCACAAGTTGCTAATGGCTCAGATTTGGGTTTGTTTCAGTTGGCACAGTGAAAATGAAAAACATTTTTAACCTTCTCTTTTCAAGGATCGGTTCAGAAGGGTGAAAACCATGAATCTGACTGAAATGTGATTTGAAAGAAATGCCATGTTTGATTTGTACTTCTTGTACAAGCCAAAATAAAGCACTTCAGATATCAGCATTTAAAGATCATATTCCAGCTGTGGTCAAAATAAACAAACCAGAAGTTTAGCCAGTACAGAAACATCACTCCAATAATCATTCTTGATTTCTCTAAAACCTTTGGGGATCCACAAACTGTAATCCCATTTATTTTCCTGTAATTCACCTCACAGAGTTTCCAGGGCGAGCTTTAGAGGTCTGCTTGTACAAAATTCAATTCAGATCAAATATTAAAAGCTCTTTTCCAATTGGAATGTTTTAAAGGAAGAGGTGCCTACAAGTGTCTGATCATCTAGAGAATATTTGCCTTGAAAAATGATGTGGTTTGAGCAACATGAATGCAGTAAATCTTAAGGTAAAGTTAACTCAAACACAATTTTTCTTCTGAGCACCTGTAAATTGAAGTGACCAGGTTAAAATAAAACCCACAACAGCCTCCACCCCAAAAAAACCAAGCAAATAACATCCCCACGCCCCAAAAAAGCCACGAACTCAACTTAATTTTTTTCTTTTTAATGAACAGAAATGTAGCTGTAATGCAGACTGGGTAAGGTTTTTACAAATAGGATCCTTAATTGCACAGAGAGGTTTTTTTCTTGTTAAATGGAACTTGGTGTGAAATAGAGGAGTGATGTAAAAATTAATTTTCAGCAAATAGTCAAAACAAAGCAAAACATAAACGTAAAAAAATAGTGATATTCTAAATTTCAATTCATCCTTATGAAAACAGTCTTTATTGGTGATTATACAGTTGCTACCACTTTTGCAGCTAAGAAAAAGACAAGTGAACAATTCCTTGTCTGATAAAATCATAAAAACAGAAAGCCACGTTGCAATTAAAATGCTAATTAAGCAGCTTCCCCCCAGCCCTTCTCCTCAAGAAAATGCAAAACAAGTTTTGATGAGGAAAACTTCCTTTAAAATTATTGTTGTAGCCTTTTAATTCAGCCCAGTGTGTGGTGTTGGCCTTCCTCGGCAGACAAGCATATCCCTGAATTTTCTCAATTTTAGGGCACCCCAATACCCTTCTGTAAAGCTGATTTTAGTCTTAACCTCTCAGTTAGAGGCTTCTTCTGTAAATGAAGAGTAGCAGCAATGTTATTTGGGGTTTTTTAGCTTTTATCTGGGTTTTTTTTTTAAATATGATCAGAAGCAAATGGTTTTTCAGCCTAACCAGGCCTGGATTCTGCAGCTCCCCAATTTGAAGCTTTACCAATGAATGCCATAAAAACCATAATTTCAGACCTCTCTGCCAGCTGGTGAAATTCATTGACTATTTCCAGAACAAGGAGAAAAAAAAAAAGGGGCTATATTAACAGTAATCCAGGCTTTGGAGGAGGTACTCCAGCTGTCAAAGGCAGATTTTTTAAAGTAAAACTTACTGGTCCATAGCTCAGACTATGCTTTTGACAGGTAAACTGATTCAAATTAGTTTGGAATTCTTATTCTTACTTCAGAATTAATAAAAAATTTAAATAGATGGATATCATCAGATTGCATGATTTTTAAATTTTTGAGGGCTTTTTGATTTTGTTGAAATGGGTTGGAAGAAGCCAGCAGTCTTTCTTGATTACCACTGTGCCTCGCAGTTGAACGAATCCTGAAAGTTTGCAGCAGTCCTGCTTCACATTTCAAGAAAATCTCTTGGAGTACAAAAAAATCACCATCTGGATATTCTGCCCACACCCTTGTTTGATTGAGAAGATGTAATTTGTTTTCTGTTACATAAAACTTATTTATTGATGGGTGATTGAGCATTGAATTCCACTTGGCAAGAATCAGTTTCCAAAACGGAGTTGCTTTGTAGGTTTTCAGCTATTTTTCTGCACATAAGTGGACTCTTCAGCTCATAATATTTTGATAATCTATGACAAGTCCTTTACAAGAAATACTTTCTTAGTTCCACGAGGTGAAGGAATGATTTTATTTCTTTTCCCATGGCTCCTGTTGAAGCTACTGACTCAGAATTATGCAGTCATTTCATAGGTTTGAAATTAGCATTTTTTATTTAATTACCTTTTTCCTGCTCTACTGGCCAAAAAGTGGCATAAAACAAATTAATAGACCTTTTAAATAGTCTGTGCTCAAAGAAAAGGGTGACACCTACAAAGCACAAAAGTATTGTAAGGTTCCTCTCCATTTCAAAACCTAAACATGGACAAACAACTTCAATGTTATTTTAATGTTCTTGGATAACATGATTATTTATCAATTTGTGCAAGCAGAAGTCCAAAGGAGAAAATTCCCTGCAGATGTTTTCCAGTGTCTTAAAATGGTGCTTATTAAATTTGGTCACTTACTGGTTTTCTTCAAAATCAAGAACATTTTGTGTGATTTCATTTTCCCATCTGAGATAACATCATGCATAACAATGTAGTGACATTTGATTGCCACTCTCATTGTGAAACATACTTTAAGTATATGGCAAGCAAAAATGTGTCCAGCTTCCCTTGCTATGTGTATTTATTCATGCCATTTAAAACATCTTTGGAATGCTGTGAAATTATTCTGGTTTTAGCTTAACTGTAAAAAAAATGAAAACAGAAACTAAGAATGAATCATGAAATATCCAAACAAATTTGTTCCCCTCCCTCTGCCGTGCACAACAGCCTCAATATTTTCTCATACTGTTTTTTTCATCATTAATTTCTTTCTGCAGCTCCAAACAAAATTGTTTGGATTACAGTGTTATAATAAAATCCAACCAATCCAACATCTTTAATTCTGTAGCAACATTCTTCTGATTTCCCTGTTTTCTCTTTTTATCTCTCTGGAAATCTCAGTGAAAGAAAAAAATTCACATATTCAAATATTGTTGGCTTTTCAAGTACAGTTATTTCTTGCCTGAATAAACAAACAAGTTTACACTATCCAGCAATGTGGATGTGTGATCAAAACATTGAAATAATCTGGCATTCTACTAAAAAATTAATGTCATCTAGGATTTTGTGAAACACATAAGTGTGTCTTCCTGCTGCAGACACATGCCAGATAATGCAGAGGCTTGCTGGGTTTAAGAAAACAGCAATTTTAGGCCTTTTCTTGCCCATCTCAGGCCCAGTTGTCGTGGTTTGACACGGAAAAAGAATCTTCTCGGAAGGAACAGGTCAGTTTGGATATTGACACTTGGGGTGAGCAATTGAGGGTGGACACGCCTCTGAGAACACAGAGGGTTTAAAAGCAGCATTCCCAGGGGATCTCGCTCTCTTTGGTTCTGGTCAGGGTGCGGTGCAGGACTCTCCCCTGCCCGGCCAGTGGCTGGGTGAGGGAGGGGAAGGCCCGCGGCCTGGCTGAGGTAAGACCGAAGGGTGGAAGGACTGGAACCGGGCTGGCCCTCTGCAGATGGAAGGGTGGAGAAATCTGGGACGTCTCAGTTTCCCCCCCAGAGTCTCTCTCTCTCGAAAGAGACAGCAACGGTTTGCCAGTTAGTCGGGAAAAAAGGAGAGCGGGGGTGGGCGGGGGCCCAAGGCCGCAAGGTGCCCAGCCCCCAGGTGGGAGCAGGAGATCCGGGCAGAGAGCCAGCCAGGGAGTTGGGACTTTTTACCCCTCCCTTGAGAAATGAAAGCTTTGTGATATTTTACTCCTCCTCGGCTTGAAAGAGAGGAAGAGAGACAGCCTGGGACCCGAGATGTTAGAAGGAGAAATTCTGGGTGGAAGGAGATGATGGAGTGGCTTCTGGCTGGACTTTTTCTTGTTAGCCATAGACTGAACTAATTTTCTCCTCCAAGAGAGAGATTGTATTTTAGGAGGATGCCGGTGAGCCAAGAGACCTGCTTCAGCAGCTGAGGAAAACACAGGAGTGGAGCAAACAGAGAAAAGTTGGGGAGGTTTGTGGTGGTGCCCCCCGTCTTAAGAGAAGAAGAGGAGAAGAAGATCTTTGTTCCTGAGACCTTGGCCCCAGGGGAGGAAGAAAATGGGGGGGACTGTGGTCCCAAAAAATGAAAAACTGAACTGTTGTTTTTCCCCTCTTGGCAGAGCATCCTTGAAAGGAAAAATCCTAAAAGCAGTCTGTCCATCCATGCACCAGTGGTGAGAGCACTGTGCATGGAAAGGAGAGGGTCACACTGGCAAACTTTTTTTCTCCGGGCGGTGCCATGTGTGACATGGAAACACAAGGAGTGGCAGCTGTGTTTCCTGGGAGTCTATGGTGCAAGGGAGACTCCTCTCTCCCCTGATGGACTTAGTATTGATTATAGTGAAGGGTCCAAATGTGTCTCACTGTGGTCTGTTGGAGTTGGGTGGTGGGAGGAGGAATGTTTTGGAAAGTTTTCATTTTGGATCTTGTGCTTTTCTTTCTTTTTTTTTTCCTTTTATAGTAGTTATAGTGTTAGTAGCTTAATAAAGTTCTTTTCCTTTGTTATTAAGTTTGGGCCTGCTTTGCTCTGTTCTTGATCACATTTCACAGCATTTAACTGAGAGGTTGCATTTTCATGGGGGCGCTGGCATTTTGCCAGTGTCAAACCATGACACCAGGTAATCCTGTTCCATGGTTTCCAGCCAGAGAAATGCTTGGTTTAGGCTGAGAACACAGGGAAGGGTTTCACTGATATTTGGTCTCTGTTAAATCCCTTTTTTAAACCCCTGACTATTGAGAGATCCCTGAAACTACAGTGAAGTGGCCAGGCCAGGCTCAGCAGCTTCTCAGGAAGGTGATGGTTGATTTTGATGTAATTTGAGATATCCCATGTCTAGATTTGAGAATGAGATTATTGAAGAATATATGTGAAACATGATCTGACTGAATTTGGTCAAATTTTGGCAAAAATTTTGGCCAATCATCCTTTTAAAAAAATACCTGTATGAGATTGCAAGTGTGGGAGCTCTCAGATGTCACCCTGATTCTTAAGATTTTCTAAAGCCTTCTGAGTTTAAATTCTGTTTAAGAACTTTCCCACACAATTTCTCTAAACAACATATTGTTTTGCATTCCTTCATGGGGGTGGAGAAAGTTGATGTACTGGTGGTTTGTCCAATGTCTTTAGAGAGGTGGCCCATTCACTTTCCAATCTGCTGCCACCTTTAGAAAAGTATGAAAGTTGGAGTCAGAGAATAAACCTTCTTCTTCTTTACCTTGCAATAGCAGCGGCTCGCGTGTCCTATAGCGACACACAGATGTTCTTTAGACTAACAAGTGAATATTTTAATAAGTTTTGAGTAGTACAGAAGTGCTGCACATCCACATTGAATATATGGAGCTATGCAAACTTACCTTGTTTATGTTGCTAAGGCAGTAATTTTTTTTTTCTGTCAGAATATAAGTTATCAGTAATTAAATTGAATACCGTTTTCATAGATGTTGCTTTAATCCATCAATACATTTTCAAGTACTCCTTACCTGTTGTTTCAGGCAGTTTTATGAAGTGATGGTTTCTGGCAGATTACAGCTTAAAAAAGCTGTGTAAGTAGGACTGTTTTTTCGTCAAACTGGACAGCTACAAATAAAAGAAAGCAGCATTGTTTCTGTTGAAGGGATAGAAAATGGTGATTCTCTTTGAATTCTGTCAGACTAACTGGAGAAAAAGCTGGAAGATTTGTTAATGCTGTTATTGAGCCACTGGTTGTAGATAACACAGACTAAAGGGAGAGGGAATTCTGAAGAGACACGAGTGGTAACTGTGACAAACGTATAAATATATAATCTTATATTTAAGAAATAGTAATAGTGAAATGAGGCTCTGGGTTGAAAACATCCCCTCATTGTGTGATGTTTGGGAAAAGTGAAATGAGAGGAGTCTTTGACTGAGTTTCTGTGTCATTTTTGACATTGCCATTCTGGTGACGTATTTGTCTGGTGGTAAAGTGCAGTGAAACATCAGGGGACAAAACTCTTCCCAAGCATCAGGATAAAATGCTTAAACTGGAAAATGTGTGGATTTGCATGGGGAGCAAGGGGGGTGTTGCAGCATGATTAATATGAATAAATACATATGGTGTAGTGGTATAAACCATATGAATTTGCAGATTCCCTAATCCTTAACTCCGATTATATTCCTTTTGAACATCAGCCCAGACCATTGGCTCATTGATACTGAGCCACTGCCTCAGCAGTTCTGGAGTTTAAAATCTGGCTCCAGTGGCCAGATGCAATCCAGAGGTTAAATATAAACTTGAACTCTGCTTAAGACTCCGCTGTATCTCTTGTCCCTCAGCCACAGCTGGCATAGAGATATTCTGGCACAATTCTTTCTAGAACACTTTGTCATGTCTTAAAGCAGATTCTTTTTGCCTTTTCAGTGGCGTAACTGAGTTACAGAGAGGCAAAAACCCCCAAACAATTTGGTCTCCTGCCCCACTAAAAAAAAAATATCCTGAAAAATAACACAAGAAACTTTTGATTTAATGGAATGCTTCAGGTTTACAGCTATGTACATGAAAGCTGACCAAGATCTGCACGATATGAGTGGGCATCTCAGCTCAGTAATAAGAAAACAATAGTTCTTTCTGTCTGGATTTCTTTTTTTCCATAGAATTCAAATCTTGCTTCAGTTAAGGCATCCTCCAGGGAATGCTCCATAAGTAAACTTCAAAATATAAGGGCAAGCACAACTATCACAATTACTGACAAGAAAACTAAGCAGCTTGCTGATGACAGTGGATGGGGGAAGGCAGTAAGAAATGCATGATACCATTCTCAAATTGCATTTCCAGTGCAAGCCAAAATATATCTTTGCTCAGGGTTTAGGCTACAAAAAGATATCAAGCACTACCTTCTCAGGCATTTGTCTGGTTTGGGATTGATTTCAATCCACTAAGACTTGAAAGCATTTCCTTAAAATGTTAATGGCACTTTGACAATACAAAATTGACTTCCTACAAGCTGCCTGTTCCTGCAAATTTTCAATTGCTGTCGTTATATATATTTGAACTTACAAGAATGCATAATGAACGGAAAATCCTGTGCGAAACTTGGGCTTCATTTCCCATCCAATTGCCTTAAAGCACCTTTCTTTCCAAGCAAAGCAAGTGTGCAGGCAGCTACAGAAACACCTGGCTAGAATTTCCAGAATTCTGGAATTCTTAGGCTGAATTCTGAGCATTTGATTGACTTCCTGGTATAGACAGGGAAAATCACAGCCTGTGCTGTCACTTCTTTGAGGCTGAACATCTTCCACAGGAGCTGTGGGACAGAATTTCCTCTGGCAGGAGGTTTCACTTCCACATATTTTTATTTCAGAAAGATGGACACTTCTGAAAATGAAGGATGGAAAACAATCCTCTAGTATGTTGACTGAATTTCAGGACGATAAAAGAATCAAAATAATTACTCTAGAAAATATTAAGCACAGTTCTCCTTTCCTTCTACCTAACACTTGGATAAAGACAACTCTGATTTTAGGTAGGTAACAAAAGGCAACTTGGAATGTTTTCTCATGTACAGCAATAGTTAATAAATCCAGGGGAACTGATTTATGTCTTGTATTATGCAAAGTCTGGCCAACATTTAGGAAATTTGGGATCTGAAAATTTATCCAGCCTTGGGTCAGCTTAGCCAGGCTGGGGCTATAGCAGCAGACACTTAGGTATTTCAGAGATAACCATGCAAAACCACACATCTGATGGTGGGTTTTGTTATATTGCAGAGCTAAGAGCAAGTATCCTCTCAGAATTCCTATTAACAGGCAGATTTTGGGTTCAGTTTGTCCCAGTTTTGTGCATAAGCAGTAGAAATACAACTTATAGGCTGCTGCTGTGCTCAGGATCTCTCCCTGAGCATGTTACAAATGTAACACAGGGCACATTTAGGCCACAAACTCCCAGAACCATAGACAGGCGTAAATATAATTCATTTTTTCCTGTAAGAAGAGCAAATATTTGTTCTGTGAGGAACAGCTGTCATAACACCTCCCTGCCTCACTCATTTTTTCTACATCATCATCTGTCTGTTGTGCAGATGATGTTGTGCAGATGATTTACAAGTACAAAGGTGCTTTAATCCCAGATATTAAATATTCCTCAAGTTAAGTCTTTCTGTGTTGGCAACATCTGCCTTTGTGTTACTTTGTCATCAAAACAGGGATAAAAACAATGTGCTGAACATTGTACAAATGTACTTTATAATTAATCTAGGAGACTGTCTAAAATTAATGAAGCAAGGTAGGTGGAACTGGACAAAAAGTTGCTTTCTAGGATAGCATTAAGGAAGTTGTGATGGAAATGCCTAAAACTTTGTGATTCTGAGGGTTGATACTTTTTACATTGTTCAATACAATCTCATTTCTCCTCTATTTGCTGCAACTGGAATATCTCTTCTCACTTTTCTTCTGTCCAGATGAAACCTCTGGAAGTGTCTTGCCAGGGAATAAGTCAAATATATCAGCCCAAACTGAACAACGAGAGATGTGTTTGTTTAAGCAGAGATCACCCTTGGCTGTGATAGCAGCAGTATGGCACATGTAATTCAATGTATTTTGCTTTCCAAACAAACAAGCCCAAATCTGGTGAACCTACCATGAACTATTTTCATTTCATTTTGCAAGACATATCCATATTTTGAAATGTCTTCCTGTTTTCAGATGGAACAAAATATATATTTGAAAGATTGAATGCTTTACAAAAAAAAAATGTTATTTCAAATGCCCAAATTTTTAACCATTGGGACAGACAAAGAGTTTTGTTTTATATGGTCAAAGATGAGAAGATTAACATATTTGAATTAACATATTTCAATCTTTCCTATTTTTGTTAATGTTCACCTGGAAAGTAAGTAATTATCAAAATATTTTAAGTTTGGTCAGTTGCTTTTTTCTGTTTTCTGCTGGAGACTTAAGCTAGTGAGATATATTCATATTCTCAGTTGCTGCAGAATTTCTGATGCGGCTAGAAATAAAAACTCTCATCTTGTGTGGAGAAGCAAAGATTTGAATAAGACCTGGATTAACTATCTTGTCTCTTGCTTTTGAGAGAGAGAGTTGGTTTTGAATGTTTGGCCTCATTTTTTTAAAACTCACTTCATATTTAAGACACATTGAAAAATTAAGAAATGAAACAGAACTTTATGGACTGGTTGCATTTTAGGGCTTACCAAAATTTTAGTTTGCATGAAATAAATTTAAAAATACAAAGGAAAACTTGTGAAAAATCAAATTGGAGTTTAAGTGGGGTCTTCGGAATACAAGGACATAAGAAAACTGTTTAGAGATTTTATTTTTGAGTAGTAAAAAATATTCTCCAGTACAGCTGTGGGTTTCTATGGCACAGCACTTTCTTGTTCCATCAGAAAGGAAAGTAATGAAAGCACAGGATAATTCTGTCCTATCACTTGGCACAGCATCACTTGTGCTCGCTCTTCTATCACAGCTTTGGAAACCAGGGAGACAGCAGCTATCTGGGTAGGAAACACTAACTCAGCAAGGAAACTTTCCAATCAAATATTTAATATCTGGACTTGAGACAAGCACCATAAAATTCCCTGCCTTGGAAGCGGAATCCTCACTAGAAAGTCTCTTCTCCCTGAGGTGGTGGAGTTTGCTCTTCGCTGTTCCTAATTTACATCTGCACTTCTCCTTGTGAAATATGGGGATGATGAGGACCCTTCCTCTCAGACGTTCCATACATACCCATAAAAATAAAAATAACACCATGGAGCTTTACTTGGGTCCTGCCAGCACAAAGATTAATTTATGGAGTGTTGCTGTGTAAGTCACTTGAACGTTTGTTGTGTTGCTGCATCCTCTCCACAGCCATAAAAGCTGATTCAGCTCTTTTATAACCAAATTTCACAGCTCACATATTATTTATGAAGTCTTAGAAGGACTTTTTGGCAAGTGCATTTGTCTTGCAAATTGGGAGATCTGTGGTACAAGTGCTTGAACAGTGTTTGGCTTTGTTTGAGCACAGCAGCATCACTACCTGCATTGCCAGGGTCTCCTTCCAGAGCTTCACACGTGGGGCAGTGACATCACCTAGGCTCTGTAAAACTTGCACCTCATCTGCTGAATCATCCTGGAATCAGAAATGGAGCTTTAATGTAAAACTCTCAATTACACATCATTGGCCTCCCTATATTACCAGAAAGGAGGTGTCTTCTGGAATGTTTAAAACACCTCAGACTCCAGGAGAACAAACCCATAGCACTTCATCCTCATGGTGCTTTATCACCTAAGATCATTAATGATTATTTAAGAACAGCTCTGTTTGAGGTGAGTTGGAGAGTGATCCAGATATTTAGGCTTCTAAACTTGTGTTTGCCTGTAATTTTCTTAATTCCTATCTGTGAGGAAGGTGAGGCTCTGGCACAGGTTTCCCAGGCTGCCCCTGGATCCCTGGAAGTGTCCAAGGCCAGGATGGATGGAGCTCTGAGATACCTGGGATAGTGGAAGGTGGACATGTAGTATTAAAAGATGATCAAAACTGGTGCAAATCTTCTCTGTTGTAAGAGGTTTATGACTTTCAGTGCCCATACACAGAAAATTCGAACTGCAGATGTTGCTTGGTCTGTAAAATCCACAGGTCTCACTCTGGTTTTAATTTTCAGGGTGTAACTGAAAGCAATTCTTGGGATTTCAATGGGATTAAGGCCAAGAAGAAAGTAAATGAGAACAGACTGTGAGCCATATTTTTGCAAGTCTGTTGTTTAATGTCTCACCTAGATAATTTCCACTGAGCTTCCTTTTCTTTGGAGAAAAGAAGAGGGAAAGGGAAAATTGAAGACAGAAGCGATGGGATCAGCATCAAAGGTCTACCAGGGTCAATGAATCCTGTTAATATTAATTAATTAATTGGTTACAATCAATTTTTAAAAGAAAAGGTGAAAATTCTTTCACCTTAATTTAACACCAGCAGCAGTAATACACATATTTTAGGTGAGATATTTTTTAAGTTTTCCTCCCTTCATGTGAATTATTTGTTGTTTCTTTATTTCTGGAGGTGTTGTGTTAAGTAAGGACCTTCAGGTCTGCTGTGCTGCTCTTCCACTGAATTTGCAATCATAGAAAAAGCAGCAATTCAGGCCTGTCAACAGTTTTGTAGTTCTCCAGCAAAAGCTAATAAATATGATAGCTATTGCTGATTACAGGTCCATAGGCAGATAAGATATCAAACTCTTCTGTTACATCACCCTGTGGTTAGAGTTAGAAACAAGACACTCCACGTTGTGGTTTGCTTTCATTTATGCCATGAACACTCCGTGGTGCATTGTGAACTCTTCATTTTCACATTAGCTTGGTTACTATGAAACTCTCAACAAATAATAAATGTAATAATAATAAAACCTTAGTCCAGTTGACAAGGTTATGTCCTTTTTTTCACTGATCTAGGTCTAGACAACTGACTAGCACTAAGAAACTTTCCAGTGCACTGTCACAGTCTTCATTTGATCCAATAGCTTAAGGGTTTGGTGCAGATAAGAATAATGTTTTATATTTGTGAAATATTTGCTGATACAGTTATATCTCTTTGGTTTCTTACCCTTAATTATGCAAGAAAATCATAACTCGACTCCATTAATTCCTCCTTACTTTGTATTCTCTCTGAGCTGCAGAGACAATATTGAGACAAACAAAAGCCAAATATATGTGGAGATAAAGCTAAATGGTGATTGTTTTGTTAACAAACTCATGGTTTCAAGCTTGTCAGCCTGATGAGAACAGAAGTTAGAAGAGTTTCTATGTCAGAATATTCTACTTTTGCCAATAATAAGTGTGTCAGATCAGTGGGACACACTTCCATTTCTTTTTCCCATTCTGTAAGGCCCAATAAAACAGTCTTGCCCACTATTTTCTCTTCAGAACTATGGAATATTTAGTATAATATTTAGAAATCCACAAGCTGAATAATAAAATACAAACCTGAACTGAAAATGAAGTACAGTTCTTCTGTCTCTAAACGTGATAGTAAATGTGTTTCTAGTGGATTGTTTACTCTCTGAAATAGCCATAGTCACACTCATTCTCTGCATTCAGCTCTGCCAAGGGAATATGCAGAAATGTACCTCCCAGCTAAACTCTTAAAATGGGAATATGGGAGGTTCTCTTTCATAAAAAGGCTCTGCATCATGGGTTGAACTGGCAATCCAGATATCAGTTATTATTTTCACACTGGTTCTATGGTAGATGTGAGGAACAAAGTAAATTCAACTACATTCAATTATCATATTGCATCTTGATTTTTTAAAAGATTTTTACCATAATGTCTCACTTCAGTCAGGGAACATTATGATTGAAATTTTTTTTTCCCCAGCCAATATATTTATTAATTTACCATTGAAAATGATGGTAAGGAAGCAGTTATTGGAGAAAAATGACATGTAAACCCTGATCTTTTTTGTAAGTCTGTCTTTGTAGAAGAAATACCATGAGGGGAAGCTACAAAGTCAGCCAGGATAAATTTGACTGGGCAAGTTCCAGTGGAACAATCTGGGGAGAAAAAAAGGCAAAATAGGCAAGAATGTGTTTATTTTGGATGTACCCCAGGTTGATATAAGCACACAGAGAACTGCTGGATGTGAGGAAAATTGATGTCACAGTGATACAGAAAACATCCTTGAATTTCTGCATGTTTAGCTGTATTTCCCCCAGTTATCTCGCAGTGAAACAAATCTTGCAGTTGTCTTTTCATGAAACAAATTCAAACTACTGCAAGTAAATGTTGTTCTGCTCACCCCTATCATCAGCTCAGGGCTTTTGACAACCAAAAACCTTCTGGCAGGGCCCTAGCACCAATCTGTTGATGTGATGAGCCAAAGTGTTCTAAAGGTGCATGAATCTTGCATTAAAAAAATGAAAATAGAATGTCTCCAGAGCTTTTGGAAGCCAAGGAAGTTTGTCTGGACCTATTCAGTTGTTGTGCTCACAAGCCAGGGTTGATGCAGTGAGAGCTTGGTTGATCCTTCACTCTGGTGCTTTAGTGCTGTTCAGCTCAGAGGAGGACAGAGGGATATTTTCACTGGAGAGGATCTCCCACAGAATGCAAAAGGATTTTTTTCCCCTCTGGAACATGCCTCCAAAGGGCTGGTCTAGACTGCAGAGTCTGAGTTTCTCTATCTGCAAACACACAGACCTGACAAGAGGCTGAGAGGCCAAATTCTGCCATCCCCTGGGAGCCCTTCTAGCAAGCACGACCACTGGGATTTATAATTTATAATCCTGGAGACTGCTGAGTTGTAGAACAGATCTAATCGTGCATCAATGTGACCAAAACACTGCAAATGGTAAATTCCAGAGCTCCCTGTCAGACTGCTAAGCCTCTAATCTTAATCTTATCTTTAACCTAGGCCTGTGTTTGGTAAATATGATCTGTTGGCCACTTTCACAGACACTTTTTCCTAATCATCTCTGTGCCTTTCTTGACAATGGGAATGTGGAGGGGATAAAAAACAAGATATTTTCACTCTCAGCAAAAAAAAAAAAAATTCCAAACTGTTCTCATCATATCTGTCAAGATAGAAAAGAGAGAGCTTGCATGTCATCTCCCATCTCCAAGTCCAGGCTTCAAAATTGTTTCAAGTGGAACTTCCATGGTGGGTTAATTGTAAGAATAAACCCAGAGATAAGTTGTTTTTCCAGAATGTTCTGATCTAGTTTTTCCTGTTCTTACTGCAATGGTTTGCCATTTAGAGTAAAATTGATGTTTCTACAATAAAATACAGCTTTGACATGGGATCTTTGTACAAAGACTTTTGGTAAGAAAGAAGTCCTACACTGCTTTCACCTATTAGAAAATGTCTGCCTATAAATAGAATTATAGCTGAAGTTCAAGCTTTGATATTAAAAAATTTCAAGTCTGTGCAATTTAGACCCCTGGGACATTCAGATATTCCAATTATTTTCAGTTGATTATCTTTCAGTGGAGGAGAACAAGTTTTTTACTGTATTCCTAGAATTTTTTTACTGTGGGCTTCAGATGTTGGAACAGCTGACTTTTCATGGTAAGAAAAATGAATTATTAAAGTACAGATGTGGAATCCTGCCCCCCTCTGTAAAGCACTTGTAAAAAGCAAGGCCTGTATTTATGGTACTTCTGTTAAAAATTGATGAGTGACATTTTATGACATAAAGTAATTTCACCTGGGATGCTTTTCTAGACAGAATATGACTTGTCCTACCTCCTTTCCTGCAGCTGCAGTAGAGTTTTTTACACTACAGAATACTGCAATAACAAGGATGCTCTGATGGAATATTGCTATTTCTCTCTGGACTCTATAAATGTGTATAAAATGTCTTTTTTTTTTTTTTTTTCAAATACTCAACATCAGATAATTCACAGCACGTGGTGGCCAAAACCTATTTTTTCTAGGCCTGCATGAAATATTTGTTTGGTCAGAGGGATGCATTCATAACATGTTGTAGGCAAGGACATTTCTGTGGAACAACGCTGGATGTCCACAACTTGCAGGGTGTTCATTTATCCCATGAATCCAGCTGACAGCTCTGTATAATTTCATAATTCAGCTGACAGAGCTAAAGACATCAGCCAAAGGATGGGGAGGGAATGTCTGGCTCCTCCAGGAACAGATTAATGTGTCAAAGGCAGAGGAAGCACATACTGGAAAGATATGGGGCACAGCTGAGCTGAGTGTGCCAGAGGGGGGACCTGCCCCATTTGTCCCAAAACCAGCATTATTACATCAGGGCTCACAGGTCAGCTCTGCACTTAAAATCCCTAAAATTAAAGCAGCACTTAGGAAAGTCTGTGCCATACACTCTGACATAAATGCACCCACCCATCCAGAGTCTCACAGCTCAGATGACATAAACTGAAGGTTTACACTGTCATGGCTTGGGCTGGAAAAGTCCCTAAAACCCATCCAGTGTCACCCCTGCCATGGCAGGGACTCCTTCCACTTTCCCAGGCTGCTCCAAACTCTGTCCAACCTTGCCTGGGACACTTCCAGGGACACTTCCAGTTTCTCTGGGAACCCTGTGCCATGACCTCCCCACCCTCACAGGGAAGAATTTCTCCCCAAAATCCCATCTAAATCTCCTCTCTGTCAGTCTGAAGCCATTTCCTCCTGTCCCGTCACAAGCTGTTGTAAATTGTCTCTCCATTTTTCTTCCAATTAGATAAAAGGGCAAAACTTCTCTATAGCAATCCAATCTGTTGGATTTAGAACTATGGAAGTTGCTACTTATTTTTTCTTTTGTTGAATTGAGCAGATAAATGGCCCAAATTCTTACAAACAGTATGGTTTTCTGATATATCTTTTGTTCATTGTCTAATTGACCAAAATAACATCTTTAAAAATACTTTTCCTTCTGGCAAAAACTGATATTTCCTATGAAAACATGACTCTTCAGTAGTCATTCATTTTCCAGACTAGCAAGGTTTTCTTCTATTAGATATTCTGTTTCTATATGTTACAGAATTGAAAATATTTACAGAGGAATAGAAAAAGATTACCTGTCATAATATTTTCTTTTGAAACAAGACCTAAAATTCCTGCTAATTCAGATGTTTTCTGCTATAGCTGTAACAAATAACTGTTGAATAGAAACACTTTTTAGAATTAATTTTTGCTTCAGCTCAGTCAGTAACCCTTGATTGTAACATGCTTTTACAAGCATTCTGAAAAAACAGCTTAATTAGGAAATTTTAAGCAATGCTAATTTGCTAATGATTAAATGTACAATCTGCAGCAATTGTTAACAAAATCTAATTTGCAGCAGAAATTCAACACAAAAATATGACTTAATTTAATCTTCTCAACAACACCATGTATGTCTGAATTTACCCCATGCTAAAGATGGAAAAGTGATGGTGCCTTCAGTGAGAATGGAATCAGAAACATAAATAATTCCTGCTTGAAATCTATATATTGGAAAATTTAGACATGATATTGTCTCTAAAATAGACAGCACAAATAGGGAGTGTCATTAGGTACCACTGATTCTGATCCTGATATTAAAAACACATTCTTGGTGAACTGAGGACACAATTACTGGATTATTTAGGTGTAAACTGACTTGCTTTAAAGCAACAGCTGAGCAAAAGCTCCTTCCTGGCAAACCTCTTCCTGAGATTTCTGACCACCAGCAGTATCTGGGTTCTGGGAGGATGGTAGAACCTCATCCAGAACACCCTGAGTGCTGCAGATTTCCTTTAAGATACAAGTGGGCACCTTTTCTTTCCCCTTCCCAGTCAGATCCTTTTGCAGGAGTCTTATGCATTATTTGTTCTTTTGAGGATAAAAAAATGTCACTAAACTCTGCCCCAATGACCCTGGGTCAGCTTGGAAGGAATAATAAGAACAAAGAGGTTATACTTGGCTTTTTTCCTGCCAGATTTCCTTGGTGACTGTTCTTTGCTTACAAGTTTTTATTGATATTTTCATTAAATCTTTCACCTTGCTGTAAGATCCTCACACTCTTTTCTGCTTCCCAGCAGAATTCTTTTCACCATCTTCCTCACAGTCTCTAAAATCCAGTGGGTGTTCCCTCCTCCTTTCAGTAGTCAACAGAATTTGAGACTTTTCCTTATATTCCTTTAACTTTGCCTCCTTTCTTAAGACACGTTTATTTCCCCAAGAAAGGGCACAATCTTTGTGCATTTTTCCAAGCAATCCTACCTGGTCTACTCTGACCTCTTTTAAAGAAGCATTATGAACAGTTTGAGAACAACAACAACAAAAATTAGACAATTCATCATAAATAAAAATTTTTGTCAAAACTGAAGTCTGTTTTCTGTGGGTCAGATTTTGAAGCCAATGTAAATTAATTGAGAAATTCTTCCTAAAAGCTGTGACTCTGTTCAATAACTTCTAAATGTCCCAGCTGGGGTACTTTTAAACTAATGGTCCATCTGCTAGGATCAGGATAACTTAGTGTTTTTGCACAACTGGAAAAAAAAACTTCAGAAAATTATTTCATAACTGTGATTGTTTTAGATTTGCATCTTTTTTTCTCTAATTGAGAAGTGGTTTCCCATTCTAGGTTTGAAACAAGGAAGTTGTGTACAGTTGTATGAAATATCTTGAAGTTGCCCCTTTAATACTGTCTAAAATATTGATCTTCCTTTGACTTACTTTACAATGTCAATGTTGTCTTTTTCTTTACCAATTCACCCACTCTCTTCTAAATTGCTTGGAAATTTTCATTTCCTTTCTTGTTTCTAGTTCCCAAAGTTATACCAAAGAGCCTGAATCCAATTGCATGGATATACCCAATTTTTCTCAGCCACTTTCAACATCAGTTGAATTTGCCATACTTTAAATGAAATGAATGGAAGTAGAAAAGAAATACTTCCATAGTAGCTATTTTTATTTCTATCAAATAAGGAATAGATAAATTACTTCCTAGAGTCTGAGAAATCTTAGTTCAGAAACATTAGTTAACCAAGTTTTTATTAAATAGGCTGTCTCTTCACAATACAGGCTCTTTGTTAAACCCATTTTTAAGGAACATCTTGTTTTGCTGCATATTTTTTGGACACAGACTGGGAGATCCCTGGGGTTTCAGTATCTCCACACACTGAGTAGCTTTGAAAATAATATTTGTGAAGAGAATTCAGACTTTTAAGTGACACCATGTGTTTTATAATGCAACTGAAGTAATGAGTATCTTGAAATTACCTCTAGAATAATTCTAGTGCATTGGTGGAGGGAAGAAGAGGAGAGAAGGAACATCATAGATGTCTTTATGTAAAATCAGCTTTTGTTCCCTTCCCCGTTCCTTTGGATTTCCAGCCTTTTCCAACAACTTCGAAGAATATTGGCTTATAAGAGAAATATGTTTTGTGTTAATATGTGAAGAATTTAGGTCACTGAACATTGTTCATTTTTGTCTGGCCCTTGAATAACATGAAGTTTCCAATAGCCACTGCAGCTAATGAAATTTGTTTCTGTTTTCATACCAACTTGCAGACAAACAAATGCCAGGGAAAATCTGCAGGACTGCTGGTTTGCCAGGCCTAGGAGGAAAATGTGCTGTTACCTGATAGCAGGAGTTGTGTTTTACAGAGAAATTAAATTATGATTAATTGACTGATTGATTTGGAATACATTCTTCTCTCCAGAAAAAAGATGTGGGAGAATTCTTCATGTTCATGTCTTTGTTCGTAGATGTTAAAGTAGGAAAATGGATTCTAGCAAAGCTGAGAAGGTAGTTTAACAAAGTTCTTCAGTTTTTGGCTGAAATTAGGCAGGAACTGTGGAGAAAATGTTGGTCTATTGGAATAGGTATCTTGAACCAAGAATGTGGCCTTGAAGCAGTTGTGTTAGGAGAATATTCGCTCAGATTGATAATTTCTGGAAGGGTTGTAACTTCTTATTCTTTCTGGTTTTTTGGGTTTTTTTAACCAGTTACAAAGGCCTTCTTCACAATTGGCCCTGCTTCTTATGCAGGACACATAAACAAAATCAATACAGTGCCCACATAAAAAAAAACCCTGAGCTTTGAAAGACCCTACTTGTGTCCTTTACACTCAGGTGCCAGAAACTGGGGTGATTGGGGCCAGAAATCTTCTTCAACATTGTTGAAAGGAAGAAGTTGATGCACTGGAGTGGTTGCATCTGCCCATAGAAGATGATGTACTGCAATTCCAACATTAAATATGAGCAGTGGGGAGTCTCTTCCCCTAAAGTGGAGCTGATGGCAAATAATAGGAAAAGGACAAAATGTAAAGTCGAAGCCTGAAAAGTAGGAAACCTAGAAGCTGGAATTTCCCACATGAATCCAGTTTCTACCTCTTCTGCATGGGCTGTAGGGGAATTGTTTTCTTCTCTTCCCCTCACAAGATTTCTGCACCATTCTATTCACAGACCAGACAGATTGGGATGGCTCTGCTTGGTTTAATTAGCAACTCCTCAATAATTCTTCCTTCTGCTCATTGTGTGGCCCTTTTACTGCCTGCTGGTCAAAGCCACATCTTAAAACAATGCTATCCATTTTCTCCTGAGATTTATTAAGGGATATGTCAGTGGAGAGGAACCACTTCACAAACATTTCATTTTCACAGTGCAGTGTTGTAGTCATTCCCACAGTGAAAATTGCAAACCACAGGACAGACACAGAGATTGACTAGCCAATCATTTTTGGTGCCAAATTTAAGCCAGGCAGGATCTGGATTTCTTTTTAAATTTTTTTTCCCAAATATTTTGACAGATGTGGAACATTCCCAGTAAAATCCCTACCACCTTCAGCTGTCACCATGAGAGTGCAGTTGTTTTGTGGGTCACATCCAGGAATGCCAGTCTAGACAAACAAAATGCAGACCAGCCCATCAGCAGCTGACCTAGGAAAAGTTCAGCTTCAGGGAGTTGTCCAGCACCACTCTGAAAGTCTGGAGCATGTTATTGTCTCATCCCTCTCCCCAAGGCAGGATTCAGCTGTGCAAGTCATGAGACCAGAACTTGGAGAAACTTTTGAAATCAAAAGGCTTCATAAGATTTTATCTTTATTTTCTCCAAAGTCTCTGCTCAGATCATGGGGTAAAAATGGAATAGAGTTTCAGCATTTAGCAACAAGTACTGTTTGATGTGTTTGGATTTAAGCATTTCCAATTTTTTTATTAATTATTTTTGTAGTAAAGTGCTTCCCAACACATCTTCCATCCTCTTTGAATAATATCTACTTGAATAGAAAGGGAAAAGAAGTTGTCGTTGTCTTTTGTCAAATGAAGAATATTGTGATTTTTTTTAAAATCAGAACTGCAGAAAACCGAGAAGACTATAATGTTTCAAGGGAACTGAACTTTTCTTTACTGATCTTGGCATTTCTAACGAGTTTTCCTGAGGTTTTGCCTCATTTGCCTTTTCGTCCTTGTAGGTAACACTGCCATCATGTCATGACTCTCTTTCCCAGAGAAGGCCTAGTCTTTGTTGAAAATGACACAGCACTTTTAGGTACCGTACCCTAAAATCCCTGCACAAAAGCCTGAATTAAGATTACGTGGGAAACGATAATTGCAGCATTTCCCAGCTTTCATCTGCATGCCTTGTCAGATCTAATTTTACCCTCTGTGTGTGTGTGTGTGCATGTGTGTGCATGAGGGAGAGAAAAAAGCCACAAAACAAGCAAGGGAGGCCCTTCAGAAGTGATGTGCAAGTGGTTCTGGTCCATGGGCATCTGACGGCAGGAAGGAAAACCTCTGGGAGCAGCATGGAGCTGCAGAATGCAGAGCTCAGAGCTCTGCTGCTGACTCTGGAGGCAGAGTAGGGAGCCTTGAGCAGGGAGGTGTCTGCACTGCAGGGACCAGGACTACTGGGGGACACTTTCCTGACTGGATGAGAAGCAGTTTTTATATCTAAATAGAAAGAATATATAAATACATCTATAATTTAAGATGTTTTGCAAGTTCTGGGAAGGAAATGTGGCATTCAAGAGTGGGACTTCCTGCTCCCACAACTGACCTGTGTTCCCCAGTCTCCAATAGACCTTTCTCTTTTCCTGGCTTTATTTATCCCAGCTTTTTCACACCTCAACTCACTCCTTCAACCTTAATTTTCTCCTCCTTGCCTCAGTCTGCTTGCTTAGGTAGTGCCTGTTCTTCCTGACTCATAATCCATTTTTTCCCTGTTTTATTTGCATGTGGTCACCCTTTCAGCCACCTGAGCACTCTGCGTTCTTGTTTGATATTCATATCCCATCCTTGTCCAGATCCAGATCACAACAACCCAAATATCTTTCTGGTTTTTGCAATTCTAAGCTTTTCATAGGCAGGACAGATGGGATGTTCACCGAGTCTGAAGTGCTCTTTTGCTGAGAGGAAAACTCTCTTTTCCTGTGCAGGAATCTGATGCTGGTCATTTTGAGCTTTATTTGTAATTCTTTAAACTTGGTTAAATCTGGCTGCATCTTACTGGGAAAGATCAGGACAGGCACATCTGGCCTTCAGTGGCATCATTGTGAAATTGCTTTTCAATAGTGCCAGGTCTTTTATGCTTTTTTGGTTTTTTTTTTTTTGGTTTTGGTTTTTTTTTTTTTTTTACTTTCAATCATCATTATTATTATCGTTATTATTGTTGAAATTTGTGTGGGTGAAACAGCTCATTTTCTCCTCTCTGGTTCTCAGAAATGGCTGGAATGTAAAACAATAAATCAACCCTACAGTGGCATAAAAAATACCAGCCTACATCTGACAGCAAAGTTTAAGGGTCTGAAAATGGGTTTTTCTAACAGAAGTGTCAGGCAATTTCCATAAGCAGTCACAAGTCACCATGTCATGCATTAGCAGAATTAATTCTGGGTTATTCCCCTCTATCCAGAAGAATAAAGCAAAACATAAAGGCCCCTTAACATGCAAAGTGTCAAATCCCAGGATCTGAACATATGGCAATTTCACAAAATGGAGCAAGATGTAATTAGTTTTTATGTGCCCATAATAGCCACGGTTAACAATTTATTTTATTTTCATTACTTTTATGGAGCAATACCTTTGGTGAGAGTAGGGCACTGCTATGCAAATAACTAACACACAGTAGCATGTTGGAAAGTGTCAAACAGTTGGGAAAGCTTTCTTCTTCCTCCTCTGCCCCTCTTCTTTATTTTATTTTTTTTTTATTTGCCTTGGCCTTGTTTTAAGGAATTTGGAATTTTGAGGGTTTAACCCATTGATGAGCTTTGGAAACACAGATCTCCACAGATTCCTCTTGGCTGTCATGTTTCTCAGGAATGCTGGAGTTTTGTTAGGCTGTGACAAATACTTTCTTACTCTGGGAACACAGCAAGGAAGTAAATTGTATTTCATAGCTTTTCTTTTCAAAACTCTTTAAATAATTTGAGCTACATGCCTCTCTTCTTATCTTTCATTTTTCTAGGAAGTATGATTGTGTTGAGGACATTTGGAGACTTGGGGATTTTCTTTTAGTGACACAGAGACATCTCAAAGCTGAAACACACACAACTGTAAATCATCACTCCCAGTTTTAAAAATCCTGTTGAGTAAAATCTTTACTGAAATGCCATTATAGCTTTCAACATCTTTTACAGAAATACGGAATAAAGGTTTAAACCTTTACATGGGTATTGAGGTCCTGGAAGATTAAATGAGGGAGCACTGGTTTTGTTACAAGCATGTGGTCCTTAAAATCTACTGTTTTACAGAGTATTTCCCTTCCCCTCTTCTCTTATGTTCCAAACCATCCAAAGTGAATTCATCCTTCCTTTGTGTTCCTTGTGGCAATGGGAAGACACAGGTACAGTTTTTTTTTAAACTTCTGAATGAACATTTGGGAAATTAATTTGAGGGTTTCTGCAATCCAATAAGAAGTCAATGGCATCTTGGAGCTCTGCTTAGTGTTGACAGTTTCCAACACTTTTATTTTCTGGCAACAAAGAACCAAAAACCACTGACTAAACATTAAAAAAAAATAAAAGGTAAGTAACAGAATTATTGAGGAAAAATTTTAGTAGAATATTTTTTGTTTTCATATTAAAAACTTAAAATTCCATGTGAATTTCTTTATTTTTCCAAGAAGATTTTGAATAGTAAAAATGTAGCTTTTATGAAAATATCAATCTCTTGAACATGACTGAAAATCACTCTTTTATCCAGGGAGTAGTTTAGTTTCCAGATTTTATGTCTCACTGGAGAGGAAAGATACACCAACAATTTGTTTGACCAACTATTGAGAAAATGAGTATAAGTATATAAGTATATGAGTATAAGTATATAAGTAAATATAGTTTGTTAAATTTGTATCATATTACAAAAATAGATTCTATTCTCATAATCTATTATAATGAAGAATTTTCTTAATTTCTTCTTAGTCTCCACAGTCAATTAATTAGCTCCTTTTTTTCCCCTTGAAAAGGCCTTTTTGAAATTATTGTATGGTGTCTTTATTTGTAAGAACTTACTACCAAGTTTTACTCTCAATGTCCTCTGAGGTTCAAAGTAGTGTAGTAGGGAATTAGTATTTTAAAAATAACTTCAAACTGCTTCTTCTTCAGTATTGTTCCACTGCTCCAATGTAATGTGTGGCTAAAAAATGAATATATTGTACCAAAAATGTATTTTATTTATGAAATTCAAACTGCCTTTCCCAGTGCACAAAGATGGCTCAATGAAAATATTTACTGCAGAATCCAAATTGAAATAAACCTGCTAAACAACGATACATTTCATGTGGTTTAGGAAAGAGAAGGCACAGGGACTTGGGCAAGGAGAAATCTCTGGGGTTGCTGGTTGTGCTTCTCCAACACCCAACAGCCACCATGAAGTAAAACCTTATTTTCTTCTTGCAGAAAATTCTCTTCCTAAAGCTTCTCCCAAGACATATTTACTCCTGGGTGTTTTGTTTCCCTGGATTGTCACTACATGTAAAACATTTTAGCCTTTGGTTTCCTAATTTTCAAAGTTCATCCTATTGCATTTTCTCAATCATGGCATTCGGAGTTTTCTTTGGTTTACCTCATTCTGTGCATGGTTTCTCTGTGCTGGCCTTTGCACCCTTCTCATACCTGGCATTTTGTTCCTGTTTTTAATCATTCCCCAGGTGACAAATCAGCAGAAATCAAATCATCTTCCTCAACAACTGATCAATTTTTCAGGAATATATTCCAGACAAATGTATTAAGGAAGAGGTTTGACACTGTGGCAAACACTGGGCAGTCTGAAAAGTACTTTTTATATTGCAGAAAATCTCTCTGAGGAGACTAAGATTAAATTACCACCTCTTTGGTGTCATGAAGGGATTAATTCCAGGGATTTTTCAATAAAGCACAGCATAGCAGCAGCTGCTTTTGAAGCAGAAGGTTTTTTGCTGTATTTTACACTTGTCAAATGCACTTCATAAATGAGTGACTTCTGCAAGTGCTTCATTAATCATATTTTATATATATTTTAAAATTGCAGATTAACTTAGATGCAAAAGGACCCAGAAGCACAGAGAAGTAAATAATGTCAGAACTGCATCCAGCAGTCACAATTTTACAGCATTAGGCACAGGTTTCACTACCTTTATTTTTCCCATGAAGCTGGGCTTACAAATGCCAGTGACTTCTTTTTTCCCCATCTCACACATTAACGTCCACCAAGAAAAAGGAAATCATCTAATAGTCCTGCTCTGAGCTACTCTCCTACCTTTTTGTGGGAAAATTTTGTCTGAGACAGGAGCTGTGAATGTAAAAAATTTTATCATTCATGCTCACAGAGAGGACTGTCATACAGCTCTTTGGACTGGAGAGGATGTGAGAGAAATACAAGTTTCACTTCAGGATAAAAAAGTCAGCAGAATGGTTAAAGGATGGGTTTCTTTCTTCATTAAGAAAAGTTATTTTTAAATCCCTGCTACCCCATAAGGAAGGGTAATAATTTTGCCTTTTATGTAGCAGACTCTGTATAAGATCCCCTTCATAAGTTTGTATTAATGGTGCTGAACTCCTTCCATGTCCTTACTGGGAGAAATGTCATTTTTAGTGCTGTTGCTGTTATTGCAGGGGGAAAAAAGAGATCTCACATGCTTGGAACAGAGAGGTTTGGTGTGATAGTTGTAAATGTCTCAGAAAAAGCAGACTGAAGAGCTGAACTGTTCCTCTGATAACACTGATAAATCCAGAATCAACATGGCCATGGGTCACTCTGATGGTTTGAGAAAGACTCAGTCTGTTCATACCCAGGGACCCAGAGAATAATATGTCAGTCCCAGCAAAATTTGATTGAAGGCATATGCCAAGGCAGAAGAAAAAAACATTCATATTTATATAAAATTTACCCATATTAATTTTAATTATAAAGGACAGAATATATTTTGAAGCACTGTTTTCTGAGGCACTGGGGAATGGCAAAAAGAGGGAGCAGATTTGTAGAATTAAGTGTGGCATGTGCTGTTGCTTTTCCCAGCTTCAAGAGAGGGGAAAAACCCAAAATAAACAGATCAACAGAGGGCTAAATGATAAGCATTTTTATCTAAAAATTTGGCAGTCAGAAGGAATTGGTGAAAAATTCTCCAGAGCACACTATTGAGCCTTGCATTTTAGCAGTTTCAAGTAGTGGTCCCATGTGTTTAGATGCCAAAAGTATTTTAAAAGTGCCAGGAAAGTGAAAAGGAGTTTAATGAAAAATATCTCATGGCCTGCTTTACTAAAAGCATTTATTTGTCTCTATCTGGTTCACCAATTTCAAGGTTTTTGTGAAGCTGTGCTTTTCTTATTTTATGAATGTATTTTTTGCTTTGTATGAGGGCAGCCACAGATTTTTGCCTTTGGAAAGTCATTCTCTTTTTGTTGGGCATGGATTATTTTGATAATATTCTGTTTTCTGCACTAAAAATGCCCCTCAAAGAGGGTTTTAACTTGTCCTTGAACATGAGAAAATCCTGATCTCAAACACAGTGAAGTCCTACCATGATTGCAGCTGTAGCTGTTTGAAATTATATTAACAAATATTGCCAAAATTAATTTCTCTCATTTCATTCTGTCTGGGCCATCAGTTCTAAGCTTGTCTTCAATAGGTTGGTCATTGTCATGAACTTTGTGACTTCTCTGCTGCCTCAGGAGCTGTTGAAATTCAGCAGGCAGCTGGATGGAGATATCCAGATGAAGGAAATAATCTTTTGCAGCCTCTGTTTATTTGCTCAGTACTGTGCATGAGCAGAGGGCAAGTCCAAGGCCAATTTCTTTGGAAACATGGAAAGGAGCACAGGGGACTAAATAAAGTCACCAGGGAAAGGAAAGGCCTGCTGTGCACACCTCAAGGGCTGTATTTGTCGTGCCAAAACAACAACAAAACCTTGTTGTGAATAGGTTCTTTTGCCAGTAAAACTTTTCTAAAATCAGGTTTTATGCCTTTCATGAACTGTAGGTACATATATTGAACATTACCTTTTCAGGGTGATAGAACAGAAGGTAAATAGATAAAATGAGAGATTTTATCAGTAGCTGGTGATTTATTCCTCGTGTTTGCTCCTGTGGCTGGTGGTGTGGAAGGCCCCTCAGTCACACGGTGTGAAAGCTGGGAAAGTTCTGCTCAACTCTGCATTTATGAGGGCAAATGTTTCAAGTATTTTTTCTTAAATGCTAACACTTGCACCAAAATGATGTGTATGTTTTAATCCTTCAGGTTTTTTAATATTAAAAAAAAAAAGTTTTTAACCTCTGCTGAAAGAGCACATCTTTTTAAGGCAGTGAGAGCTCTGTTGTTCACAGTTCAGGATATTCAGTCCTTGATGCTGGTCAGGGGCACCTGGATGTTTCCCATCCTTATTGTCAGAAATGAACCATTCCTCTTTCTGTTTACCAGAAGAATTCTGTAGTTTCTCTATGACCTTGTTGAACAAGAGAGGAAACCAAAATTTTGATCTGTGTTAAAGTTACATAACCCTTGAATCTGCACATGACAAGTGGGCCCCAAAGTCAGTGACTTCAGCAAAGCTTTTCAAATCTGAAACTTGTGTGCTTTGTTAGAAGGATGAACCACCACATATTGTCAAGGCTGTTGTAATTAACAATGACACTGGGAGCATTCTAGCAGCACAGTTTCTGTTGTTTTTTTTTCCTTTAAAAGCTGTTTGAATGTTCAGCCCCATGGCTTCTAACATGTCTAGCAGAAGTTGCTCTCTGCTGCATCCCACTTCATTATCCAGCCTGTCAAAGAAAGACTATCCCAAGAGTGAGGGGAAAGCCACACACAGCATCTACTGTGTGTTATTGTTGGCATCCTGAGCTGGCAGGGCTGCTACAGTTAAACAGCAGCTCCAAAATGTTCCCAACCAGTGCTCTTTGTCAAGGCTTTGGCACTGGGGAGGGTAAAGCTTGCACACGAGGCAGAGGGAAATAATGCTCTGAGTGCTGCAGGGACAGATTGATAGGGAAGAGAACATCCCACAGGGAAATACAAAAGGGAAAGAAGATTTTAGACAGAAAAAAAAAATTATAGCAGAGTTAGATGTGCTGTTAGTGAAGTATGAGGTGAAACTGGAAGAAAAACTTGAATTTGAAATGGCAGCAGAATGATCTTGCAGATGTCACCGTTTTCCAGTTTATTTCGTTCACCATGTCATGATATTTTCATAGATGCCAGGAAGGTTTTTTTCACTCCTAGAAAGAAAATATTTGCAAACAAATTTACATAGTTTAAGAACATTGTTTCCAGAAGGCCTCAGGAGTTCTTTCTTCTCCATTGTGTGATGCTCATCTTTTAATCCTTCAGCTTTTTAAATGAAAAATGATGAAAAAATAAGTTGTTAACCTCTGCTGAAAGAGCACATCTTTTTGAGACAGTGTAAGTTTTGTTGTTCACAGCTCAGGATGATCAGTCAGTGGCACCTTGGTGTTTCTCAATCTTATTATCAGAATTTAAGCATTCCTCTCTTTCAGTGTACCAGAAGAATTCTGTAATTTCTCTCTGATTGTTGAACATTCCGTCTCTTTTTTTTTTTTGTTATTGTCTTTCTAAACATCCACATCATCATACGGTAAAGAGATAATATACTAAATAAGCCATTTCCAACCTATAATCACAGTTCTTTTGCTGTATAAGAGAGCCATTGCACAAAGGGAATATTTGAGAGCTGTTCCATCCTTCATGATGTTCAACCTCCATGAGGTTTTTCTAGATTGTGGTCCAAACCTAAAGTTTCACTTGAAGTTCAGAGATCCAAAACTTGGTATTGTCATCAGCTTTCTCATGTCTGGCTCAGAAGCAGCACAAATTGGTGAATCTTAATTTGAATAAAATAATGTAAAGTTTGTTTTTTAACAAGAATATCACTAAGAATGTGCCAAGAATGTATTTGTTGATAGTGGTATTTGGATAACAAGGAATTCTCTTCAGTCTCCTATTTGTTCTTGGGCGTTTTGAGAAATTCTGAGTAATGGTTTTTTAAAAGAAACATTTTAAAAGATAAACCAACTCCTCTCTTCAGTTTTCCTCTCTAAAACCAAGAAAAATTCAGAGCAATAAGCATTAGAAGACCAAGACATTTCCATTCCCTACATACAGATATTTATATGTGGGTAGAACACCTGCTGCCATTCCTGCCATTTCCCACAGCCAGACCTAGAGGAACCTCATTTCTAGAGATTTCTCCTCTTCATTCTGTACTTGCAGTGATATTTCTGTGATTATTCTCTAAATCCTCTCTATTCAATATGGTTATTGAGAAATTATGAAGTCAGGTCTCTCCTGAAGTCATCAGAACTAGAGAGAAGACTCTTTATGTGAATAAATATTTGTTGAACAATGAGGGAGTTCCAGTAGCAATTTTCATCAGTTAATCAATTAATTAAATGAGACACAGCAGCAAATATTAAAAAGCACCTACAGGACATCTAAAATTATATTTACAATCCTAAATCTTTCTGTGAATATACACAGCTTCTTTTAACAAATGTGCTGAGCCTAAGGCGTCCTCAAATCTTCAGAGACTTTGATTTTATCTAAATGTAACTGAGTGCATTTTTGCTTAGTTTAATTTCTTTTTAACCCTGATGTCTCTGTAAGTATCTGTGCCTGACAAATTTGAAAGGAAGTATAATTATCAATTAACAAACAGCACTCTGCAGGATATCCCAGCACAAATGAAACCAGCTTGATCTACAGAAATGACCTTTGGCACCACAGCAAAAGGCAAGTCAGGATTCTTTCAAGATAACAAAGAACTGGAACAAGGCCATGGCTGAGGAATTTGCAGATATGAGGAGCTGGTTATCTCCTTCTGTGCCTCTGCTCTGTGTATACCCCAAATACTTGCCATCAGTGATGTGATGGAATGTAGAGATTACGCTGAAATTCACAGTACAGGGATCTTCCTAGGCAGGGAAAATGTCCTGACCTTCCCATGGTCTCAATAAACTGCTTTGCCTCACAAGGAATTCTTGCTTGGCATTGATTTCATTAGCTGAAAAAAAAAAATATTCCTCTGCCTGGAAGCATGACAAAGGGCAGGTAGGATATGCATTTATTTATTTCAAAATGAAGACAATGATCAGAATTTGTCTGAGTATGGCATGAGGTCATGAGCTGTGTGTGTCCCCTGAGTGTGCATTCCCTGAAAGGGGATCCCAAACGGGCACTGCCTTCCAGGAAACTTCCTCACTGCTAATGCCCAGCAGGGTGGAACAACAAAAATTCTGCCTGTGAAACAAGTTTATGTAATATATCATTGGCTTTGTTTGAGTCAATATGTCACAAAGAGATTCTGCAAACAGGAAAATATTTTATATTTACTTTTGCTTTTGTTAAGCACGGGTACTTCCCTCTCAACATGCAATTTGAAGAGGCACAGTAGAACATTTTCATTCTATATGCTGTGAATTTTAAAAAGTGCTACAGATGAAATAAGACAGAAGCTGAAATCAGAAAATTAATTGAGGTATAAAGCAGATAATGATGCTTCATGTTTTTGAGAAGGCATGAATAATTTATTGCTAAATTGTAGTCAGATATAGTCCATGAGGTTAAACAATCTAAATGGGAAAATGAATAATTTGGTAAAAGTGGCTTACTGAGGAAATCCTCAAATCAATGCACATGCCCAGGCACAGTTTACTTCATAAATACCTGCCTCTACTATTTTTTCATTATATGAATTTTGTGGCAGTGTCTAAAATCTCATGTATGCCTGATTCAGACAGCATTTTCAGAAAAGCAAAAGGAAATTGGCAAAAATATCTGGGAAGATTTTACAGTCACATTAACCAATCCTGTGCTGTTTCATATTCATCTAAACTCATCTGAGATGAAAAGCAGTGATTTTAAATTATATTAAATCTTTCTGAATACCAGGAAAGCAGTACTGATGTGAGAAGTCTCTTTAATGTGGAGTATCTGACACAGAAATATTTCTCCCCATTTAAAAGTGGAGGGTGAAGTGAGAGGAATTTTTTTTTTTTAAGGGAGCTAAAGCATATAAAATTATTTGCCTCAAATGTCCCAGCAGTGTTTGACTCCCCAGTGTTTCACTCTATTTTTCTTGTGCTCCTGATGTACCCTCTATGAGGGTCTTCATAAGAATGCTTTATAAACTTTGATTTTTAATTTTAAAAATATAAAGAACAAATTTAACTTTTTTGGTTTTCTTAGCTGATCAGGGAATCTGAGCATGAATTAATTTTAAGATTTACTTCCTAAGGAAAGATGTAATTTTGTTCACCTAAAAATACTTGAAAACATCTAGTTCAGGTCTGTTCTCCTATCAGTGAGGAAGCAGCTGGGGAGGGACTTGTACTCTGCTCTGATAATGAAGTTTTCTGCCTCCCCACCTTGCAGTGAATGGGTTCAAAAGCCTACGTGAATAAATCCAGACCTTTTTTGTCTTTAAGCACCCTCAGATACCACAGTGGCTGTTGTGGGGTACAGGTGCTTGTTTTGATTGTCCAAGGCCAAAGCTTGTGACCAGACACAGAACCACAATACCCAAACCAAGCCCTTGTCCCTCAAGATTTGTCTGTGGCAGAAAACAGTCCCAGGTTTATGTATTTATTTATTTGTCTCTATTTATTTCTATTTGTTTGCATTGTGCAAGCAGCACAGCCAAATTCGTAGCAATTTCAGTAGTAACTGGCAAAACAAAAGCTGATTTTTAAGTTATTGATCTTTCCTAATGGCTTTCAGGCTGTGAACAAAAAAAAAAAAAATCCATCTGCACTGTCTTTAATTCTCATGAACTGCTAACAAATTTGGGAGAACATTCTGGTGGCCTCAAGTGCTGAATAAAGACAATTTGCTTAAGGTTGCTTACTTTGACTCTTCCAAATTAATAAAAACTAGATATCTATATCTAACTGGATATTTAAGAGGATAATTTTGATTATTCCTCAGTCATTGCCTCAGCTTTTGTGTTAAATAAATTGATATTTGCTACCTGTGCTAAAGGTAAGAGCAGAATGTCCCTCAATTAATGTGTTTCGTGCAATCCTGGCAGAGCTCCTGGCTTGCAAGTCAGTGGCAGAGCTTCACCCACTCCCCTTCAGTCAGGAGTTCATTAAACGAATATTTGGGGTAATTAGGGACCAATCATGAGACTCCTGTTGTTCATTCCTAATGATCACAAATAGGATCCTGCTGGAGTTAATTAGAAGACCAAAGTTGCTTTCAGTGGACTTTAGTTCAGGCTTTTTATGTTGCACACAGGCACTTGTATAATCTTTTTTTCAGGTTGTTTTTTTGGTTTTTTTTTTTTTTAATTGAAAGGCTTTTGAATTCACAATGCAGTTCCCTCTTTCCAGAGTTCCCACTCTGTCCCATATTCCTGAGCCCCAACGTGGACCCTGTTGGGCCACTTGTGTCCCTTCCCTGACGTCATCCTCGTGTCATGGTCACTGCTGGTCACCATCCCTGGTTCAGAACAAGGCAGGGGATTGTCCTCTCATGCAAATTCTCCTCCTGCAGAGCTGCTGAGGTTTAGTGATTTGGACCTAAATTTCTCCCTTCCTAGTACCCAAAATTTAATTTGGTTGTATCTTCTACATTTCTCATAATTCCTTGCTTACTGCACAAGCTCAGTGCATTCCTCTTGCATTTTTATTTACATTTCTATTTTAACTATTTTATTTTAATCAAATATTTAATTAATTATATTTTATTAACTATAATGATATTTATTTTTATTAATTATAATTTATCCCCTGTTTTCATTATAGGACAATGAATGTAGTACCACAGAGAGAAAAAGTAGCTGAGTTGCCTGAACATCTATTTTCTGTTTGTTAGCGAAGCATAAAATTTCTAAAATCAAAATATTTTCCAGGATGCAATTTAGGACAGATCTTTACACTTGGGTTAAAATGGTATCGGTTTTTTTAGGAATTAAAGTGAGAAAAATTGGACAGCACTGTATGGCTGTGGGCTCTCAGTGTTATTAATATAGAATAATAATTCCAGCAAGGATTTCAGCCTGAACAATTTGGTCTCTGAATAAGAATTTGCTTTCTTTCAAAACCAGAAAGAAAGTTATGCAAGAAAATATGAAAGAGCAGAGAGGAAGCAGGGAAAAGTCAATTTATGTTGAACTGTTGAGAAAGCCATGTGATTTTTTTTCCCATCTTTTGTTTTTTCCAATTACTTCAATTATTTCAGTTCTTCCTTCTTATTTTACTTTTCCTTCAGAGGGAAGGGAAGGGAAGGGAAGGGAAGGGAAGGGAAGGGAAGGGAAGGGAAGGGAAGGGAAGGGAAGGGAAGGGAAGGGAAATGAATGGATTACCTTTATGTCTCTTCTCATTTCTGGCATCATAGATGTAAAAAAAGAAATTACTAATTAACATTTTCTAAGATTTTCTTAATGTCATTAAGGGCTCTCTGTCAAGTGATGCCAAACACTGACTTTGAAAACAGCAGGAAATAATATGGAGCTGACTTTTTTTTTTTGGAAAGCAGAGACAATTAGAGAGTTTGTGTTCATATCAGTGATCCACAGGCATCAGTGATCCTTATTTTCTGGCTGAACTTTTACCTCTAATACCATGAGCTCCTTGAGCTGATAACTGTATTTTAAAGAATGTTTAATATCCTCCCACAAAAAATACCTTTGCATGTTATTTGATAACACCACAAAATTACTACTAGAAAGAATCAGACTAAATCCTGGATATCTGATATAATCCATATTCTTCTGTCTTTGATTAAGTTTGGAAAGAAAGGTGAAAGTGTTCAGGTGGGCAAAGAGCATGGAAAAATTGTTTCCCAGTTTCTTCAAGAATGTCTTCCTTTTTCTACAGTCTTCATAAACCTCCCCAGCTGGCTGTGATTTGTCACTGATGGGAAATAGGGGTTGTAATAGCATCTGCCACATGGTTTTTTTTCATTAATCTAATCAGTCCCGTGCATTTGTTAATTTTTATTTCTGATTTGACAGTGCAGATGCAGATCCTGCACAAGTGTGAGCATCTACACAGTGGTGAACCAGAATGACACTTAGGGCTTGATCTGAAATGATAAACTCTTTATAAAAATTGCTTTTTAGGTCCTAAAAATTGTCCTAAAATTGTCTGCTTAGCAAGCCTCGCTCTTTTTGGGTGAGCAGACATCTACAGATGTGTCATGCAGAGATTTATGAATTCTTCCTCCTAGAAGAGATGCAAGGAAAGGAAACTCAGTCTGAAATTTATGTGAACACCTGGACCATGTCTGGTATTTTACATTCTTGTTTTCTCAAACATTTGAGCATTAATATTAATAGTCTCTATTTTGCAACTAAAAGAAATATCAGAAAACTATGTCAAACATCCTAAACTTTTCATTCAAGTGTCTTTATATGGACAACTTTAATGAAAAGCTGCTATTAACCTCTGGTAAACCAAAATCCTTGGTTATAGATCCAAGTTAAACTTGGCACTTGAAGCCAAAATAAGAACTGAGCCACTGGAGCTGACTGCACATATATGAAAAGGAAAATAAGTGATACTCATATACAGAATTTCTGTGGCCAAATATTTTCTGTCCTGCCTATTCTCAGCTTCTTCATATGTTCCTAGCCAGGGCTGTGAAAACAAAAACCCAAAATGTGCAAACAACCTGCCATATTCAAGGTACAAAACAGCAAAAATACCACAGAATATAGTCCCCTTAAATATCCATGTCGCCAGTCAGTTCTGTCAAAGTGGGATCTGGGATATTTTCAATCCCAGTTATCCTGGCAGATGTTACTGGTTCTCCATCTGCTTTCCCACATGTCACTCTGCTCCATTGTTCATCCTCTTCTCTGCCAAACATGCTTTTCCCAGTGAATATAAATATAAAGATATAAATATAAATAATATAAATGTAAAATAATATTAACAATATAAATATATGTACAAGCACACAAATCAGAGAGGTTGTTCAATGTCCTGAGGCCCTGAGAAATGAGTTGCTGAAGGAATTATTTCTGGAAGGAGGTGGCTGTGGCAATCTCAAGGGCAGGAGCAAGGAGAGAACTTTCTTGGGTTTTTCCCTTCTTTTTCCTACTATTCTTCATGCTGAAATTGCTTCCTACGATATCTTTGTGGTTTGCGTTATATATTTTATTATATTGTATATACAAATATTCCCTTCAAAGAATTCCTGCTGAAGTTGTTTATTTGGTTGGAAATACTTGAGTTTTTACATGAGAAAGCCATCAACAAGGACATCAAAAAGACGAGGGAATGTGCTAAAAGAAGGGTAGAATCCCAAAAACAAAGACCTCGACACAATTTTCCTTAAATAAATCTGATGTCATTTTATTTTCTAATATTTCTGGTTAACCAGAGCTAGAAAAATGATGGTCTGCTGTTGATAGCAAACATCCTCCTGAACTTCAGTGGGATCTGGAATTGGTCTTTCAGGCCTTGTACCTAATAATTAAAGATTAAGAGAGTTGGCTTTTCCTTCATACCTGGTTTTTGGTTTTGTTTTAGAGGGGGGATGTTTGTTTGTTTTAAGGTTGTTTTTCCCCCTCCTTTCCATCTTAATGCCCAAGTTTTTTGCAAGTACCATGTTAGGGAGTCACCCATGGCAAAGATTTCCATCTCCCATAAAGATTCAATCTCTCCCTGATTTGGGATCCTGAAGTCCACTCCCTTTTTATAAGGGAAGAGCTCAGTTTCAGATTTTTGTCACACTGAGAGAAAGAGACAGGAGCAGCAGCAAGATAAATCATGTAGTAACTCAATGAAGTAAGTGGAGAGAATATTTTTCTATCAGAGAAATTTTCAATCAACTTTAAACATTAAAAATGGGCAAAATATAAAATTTAATAATTATTGCTTGATGGAAAGTAAAGAGAGACAACAATCCATTTTGGGAAGGGATTTTTATTAATTTTTGAAGGAAAAATATTCTAAGTTCTGTCTTAATGGCTATATGTAAAACTGTATCATGTATATTATAAGAGTGCAGAAAAGAGCTCAGTGAGTCTTGGTGATGGATTGTTTCTTGTTCCATCATTCCTAATATCTTCTTATCAGAAATAAAATGCCTTTATGCCTGCAATGTCTCCATTTAGAATTATGTAGCTAACTGGAACTCTCAATATTTTTCAAGTTTCCTGCTGCAATAGAATTTTTGAACACAGGGAGAGATCAGGTCATGGGAGAAATTTATGTCCTCAAAGATCTATTCAGGATTATTCTGTGTATATATGCTGTGTATACAGAGTCTATGCATGAAAATCCAGCATTTTTGTCATGGGAAAAATGACTGGAATGCACTTTGCTTCATAAGGAAATTCTCACTACAATTCATCAATCTCTTTTTACTCTTGGAAAGCAAATGTCTTTTGTGTTATATGGTGCAGGAGTTCATAAGCCAAAGAAAAGCAGAATCACCATGTAGGGGGATGTTCCAAGTCTTTGCAGTCAGAGAAAGATTATTAAATGGAGGAAAAAAAAATTAAAATACCAAGGTTACTTGAATGTAAGAGCACAGTAAAATAAGAGTTGTAAATAGACAGGAGTAGGGTCATGCTCAGGTAACAGAAAAGTAGCTGACTTATTACCTTCATTTAGTACTTCTACAAATGGAGAAACTTCACAAAATATTTTTTTTTTTAAGTTTAAAGACTTCTTTTAAGATTACAGCTTAGGAAGGCATCGTTCTTGGATACATGGATATTGCTCTCAAAAACAAATCTGTAATTTTGTTCTTTCTTTTTCATATTAGATTGGATTTAGACTCATAAGAGCTCAAGAAGGCATGGCAATGGATAGAAAGCTTTGGGGGTTTTGTTTACTCCTAGTCCTATGGTTGAGAGACAAAGAAACTGATTCACTTATGCATTTCTTTTTTCCCTATGAAGAATAAATCAGATGCAAATAATACCAAAGTGTGTTCCCTGAAAAGGGGTCCACAATCCTCTATTCACATACTTTCTTTAGGAACAGAAAACTAAAATAATATAAAAGACAAAAAGGAATTCACTGTTAAAACTAATATTTAGATAAGGATCTGACTTGAAACAACCTAAAAAATTTCCATTGTGAAAATTGGAAACTCAGAATTACAAGTATGAAGTCTGGCCACTCTTGCCATTCCTGAAAACCTGCTTTTAGCATTCCTCAGAAACAATATCCTAGGAAGGCTGGAGGTACAGGATCCAGCCCTTTTCCTGTTCATTTTACAGTAGTGTTTCCTGGCAAGGAGCCAGCATCATTAACTAATTTGCTGTAGTATTTCCATGCTCTGTGACCTCCAGGTTCAAATAACCTTTACAAGTAGTTCCCCCTTCAAACAAAGTTCTATACTAAAAAAAAAAAAATAAATATTTCACTAAGTCCTTCCTTTATCAAGTGTAAGAGAGAACTATACATTTTAAGATACAGTTGAGTGGAGCAAAAATGTTAACAATCAAACTGGAAAAAGTTTTCAAGATCAAATTCTCTGTTTGAATTTTCATTCAAATTCAAATTCTCTGAATTTTCATGATCATCCTCTGTTCTAATTTCCTTTAAGCTACAAGGTTTTCCCATGGATTACAAGAAAACAAATAGTGAGGAACCACAGTGATCACTTTTTGAAATTACAGGAAATTAATTTTCTGGTAAGCGGCTAAACAGTTGAGACTATCTGGTGTTCTTTATTTCTTTATGTCTTTGCATTTCCCTTTATACCTAAATGCCTCAAACTGAATTAATGGAAATTTCCTAAGTTTTTCAACAATCAGAGAAAGATTTTTTTTTTTTTTTAGTTTTTCCTTCTGTTAAGAAAATTCCTCCATGCCGTAGTTTATCCGATTTCTGAAAGAAGATTGCAAGTGTATCTGGCCCTGTGTGATTTCAAACTTTGCATTTATTATTACTTCCTTTGAAATCAAACATAATACAAAATCAATACATAACTTTTAATATTCATTACCCAACATTGTCTAACTTCAATATACAAGTAGCTCAGTGAGATCCTCATCTAATCTCCAAAATCTTATTGGATCACTGCACTATTCTTCCAGGTTTATTTGTTTTCCCTGCTTTCAGTAACAGAAAACTCTCTTTGGGTTGAATGACAGCAGGGATAAACTCTTTATCAAGGTTCTTTCCTCTCTTACCCTTTGTATATAAAAGATTAAACTATAAATGATTGCTTGGATTAAATCTTTAAGATTTGTGACAGACAACTATGAATTTTTTTAAATATCCATCATTCTAAGTTGGTAAATACTCTTCAGTATCAAAGTTATCTTCTTCAGGCTTTTCTGTCCATAAACATTATTGTTAGAAATTAAAAGCAAAATAAAGGTGACATTTGGAAAACTCCCTCAATTAAAAAACCATATTTTCTCAGTAGTATTCCAGATACATCAGTAGCCCACAGCTACACAGGAAAGTCTCACAGATTAAAACTAGCAACGAGTTCTTCACTAAAATATTCATAGAATCAAGGGACAAAAGGCCCTAACTTGGTCTCTATTCCAGGACAGTGAGTTGCTATTTTCAGAATAGGATATTGATTACATTGCCCAGAGGTCAGGTAGTCCTTACTTCTTTCCTAAATGGACTGCAGAACTTCCTTATTCAAATTGGAAGCAATCTCATCTTTTTCTTGGGGTCTGATTGATCAAAAAGCTTTTAAAAGCATTTAAGGAATACTTAAAATGTTAGAAAAAAAGCCCCCACAGACACAATATTTTTCTATTTATCTAACATTGCTATAGGATGTTTAAAGGTAATTGCCTGTGGCACTGCTGGTATCTGTAAATAAACAACTGAGGATGGAGATCTAGGCCATATAAACATAACAGAGGTATTTGGCAGGAAAAGACACTTTCAGTTAAGCTGTAAAGGATAAATCTTGTTTGACCTTCCTTGAGTCTTTGGTGGGTAGTTCTGAGTCACTGGGAGAATGAGGTTCGAATTTAATTTTGATTGACAAGTGGCCTCCCACTGAGGGAACTCTGCAAAGGGCTGAGGAAGGAACATCCCGTGTGAGCCAGCTGGGTTTACACGTGGCGAGCAGAATAACCAAAAAAAGCAGATTTCAGGGGTGCACAAGTGCTCCAGACACTCAGATGAGGGTCCCAAAACATCCCGTGCCTACTTCTAGGGAGCATTCAGACAGTGCTGGAGCCATCTGACAGCAGGAGGGGATGGAGAAGGCTGAGATCAGTTTGAAGGTTTTAAAACCCAGCAATTTCTCTGTCCCTCACATGCCCTTAGTTGAGTTTTAGGGTTTCTAAACAGCAGTTTGTCCATCCTCTGTCCATCCCTGGAATGCTGCTGATGCTCAGCATGACCTCCAGCAGGTGTAAAAGCAAAGGAGCGATGCTGACGTGGGTTTAGCACTGGGGAAAAGGAGTTTATCTGCAGAAGTCAGTCTGCATTTCTCACTGGGGAAAAAAACCTTGTGCCCATGTGGCTCACATGATGTGGGGAACATCATTTTGGCAGGGCAGCTTCCAGGAATTATCCACCTGCTGTCGTTCCTCCCCTTTATGGAATGTGCTGAAGCAAGGGATCATATCCCAGGAGACTTTCCTGTGAGTGTGTCAGCTTGTAACAGAAATTAATTCCTCTATTGCAAGACACTTTTACCAGAACAATGCTGATAATGCCTTTATTTTCTACTGGGTTTGAGTTGCTTTCTTGCAATGTGAGATTTGTTAACAGCAAGGGACAATATTGGAGCAGTGGAAGATGTCTAGGAAGGGACTTTTCTCTTGTATTTATTTGTGTGTAAGTTGGTTTTTCTGTGTTTGCAGCTTTGCTATTTTATATTCCAAGGTTTTTGAGGAGGGAGAAAAAGTCATCTCATTAAGGAGTTAGGGAAGTCTGTGCTTTGCTTGACAGGTTCTCACATGGCAGCTTGAGCCCACCTAACTTCAGTCTGTCTTTAACATAAATCATCCAAAGGGCTTCAGAAAGACATAAGCCATTAAAAATACACAAAATATTGTTTTCCCACCAAACTTCAAACATAGCAGCTGTCCTCTGGCTTTTTTTTTTTTTCTTTAATTCTTCTATGGATGCAGTGATTTGGCAAGTTGCAATATGGATTTTATTCATTTAGTTCATATTTTGGTTTTTAACAATTATTTCAATAGCTATAGAAAAATATTTAACTTTATACTTTGCACATCTTTTTCCCCACTAAATTGCATAAAGAGAAAGGATGACCTGTGATTGTCCATTGTCATTACATTCATTGTCCTTTCTTTTGTAGGAAACTGAAAAATGTTCTATGTCCACCAGTTTTGAATTTATTTAAAAGGATATTTATATTTAGCAGCAATTTATATCCAGATTTCTCAGATAAAACAGAAATTAGGGACACTATTTATATACATACTAGCATAGAAGTAATTTATGTCACTAGTGGCCTTAATGGACATCCAGAACACAGAGGTCAGAACTGACATTATTTCACCTGATTTCTGTGGAAACAGTGGGGCTTTTCCTGAATAATTGGAGGGAAGGACTGACTTGAGTTTAAAGGTGGGTCATTCATCTGTGGGCCTATCGCATGAAGTGCCAGACCATAGAAAACATTTCCAGTGCAATTCACAGCAGCTAAAATTTCTCCTGTAACAATTTCCCAAGTGCAGGGCAGGCTGCCTGTGCTGCAGCCAAGGAAAGCACACATCCAGGATTTGGTGGGGTTCCATTTTAGTGGGGTTCCATTTTAGTGGAATCCTTGCTGGCAAAAGGGGCAGTTTGCTTTTAGAGGGAGGTCACCTCTCCACTGTGGTGAGCTGTGTGGATTTCCCACAGCTTCGCTCAGAGCAGGTCCTGCAGGGATGTTGGTGTGGAGGATGAGGAGTGTTCCAGCCGTGGGCTCGCTTTCAGGGGCAACATGGACACAAAAATAGCAGGGAGCAGTTAAAGCTGAGCTTATTTCTAGCACTAAAGTACAATAAGCAATGGTGTTTTGCCTCCTTCAAGAGATGAAGCTGCAATTCAGTGGCCTGTGCTTGCACAGGAGTGCATTAACACTTCTAAGGTAATTATACATTGCTAAATGTATAATTACCTAGGGTTATCTCCCCTAATTCTTTTTTAACTCAGTGGAAAACAGATTAATTTGATTTCACACCATTGGTGTGCATTGATTTTGGTGCAGCAATGGAAAATTCAGAAGTTCAGTAGTAATGAAAGGTGTTACTGCTGCTGTTTGATCTTTCCCTGAGTAACAAAGCTGGAAGGTTTGAAGAAGCAGCCCCTACAGACATCCTCAAGAGCACATTTCACAAAGTCAAAACTGGGGCTTCAGCTTTGGTTAGGATAACATAAAAGGAAGTAATTGTTCCCTGTGAGGGTGGGCAGGCCCTGGCACAGAGTGCCCACAGCATCTGGGGCTGCCCCTGGATCCCTGAAGTGTCCCAGGTCAGGCTGGATGGGGCTTGGAGTACCCTGGGACAGTGGAAGGTGTCCCTGCCATGGCAGGGGGTTGGACTGGTTGAGCTTAAGGTCCCTTCCAGCCCAAACCTTTCTGTAATTTTTGTGATTGAACAGGCATCTCTAAACTAGAAATTAGATTATTTACCCTTCACAATTAATACACAAACAAGAACAAAATCCTTTGGAGTTGGTGCTAACTCATGGAGCAGACCCAGGGAAGTGAGCAGAGCAGTTTGTTGCTGGTTGTGCCTCTCCCCATGGGTAACTCGCTGCAATTTCTGGTTTAGTATCTCATCCTTCATAAACTTTGCAGCTACTTCATGCTGTAGTGGTTTAACCCTAGCTGGGAATTAATGTTTAATAATTATTCTTCTCTGATCCAGTGAGGAATTCCATCCCATATCCTCTAGACCAACAAGCAGGGTCATTAAAACTTAACTGATTAAATGGACCTTTGAGATCTCCCAAATGAGAGCAAGGTGCCTGCACAGCTTTGGGAATGTGGTTTGCCCAGGACGTTCTTTTCAGCCTCAAGCCTCCTTCAGATATCCCACATGGAGATAACTCCCCTTGTGGGAAGAACAGGTCCCTCCAAGCGAGATCCTGATCCCACAAGTACCTGCTGATTTCAGCAATGCAGAGGCTCAGATTTATGTGGTGTCTCTTCATGAGGTCAAGCACAAAGCAATTAAAGAACTGAACATAAAGAATGTGCAGTTTTAGGAGGTAGACAGAAGTTTAATTACTTGGACAAGGCCAAAATTTTATCTTAAAACCCTCTTCTTGAGCAGTTTGCATCATAAGACACTTGGGATGGTCTCCTCACTTCCACTGATAAAGGTTTAATCTGCTGGGAATCTGGGACATTTTAATAATATTTTTATTTGCCACTTTCTCTCTCCTAGGTTAGGAATAAATGCAATAAGAAGTACGAGATATTGAAAAATGAAATTTAAAAATAAAAATAATAGGGTTTTCCATAATCACTAAAGCTCATAAATTTAATTTGATCTTTTGCCTATACTGGTTCATTTATTTAGAGTTCTAAACATGTATTGGCTTTCACTAAATGAATACTGATGTTGATGTTAATATTAATGCAAAGCATCTGCATGGATCTTTCCACAACAACCTCAATTTTCAGTATCAGACCATTCACACACCAAGTTTATTTTCCTTGCCATAAATGACAGCTATTCCCTAAAATCACCAATGAAATTAAAGAAAATAATTTGAAAGATAAGATAATTAAAAGCAAGATTTCTTGACAAATGCTCTGCACTTTGAGACAAGATGTTATATTTTCATGACTATCCTTTAGCGGAATGGTTTGAGTTTTTAATCAAAATCTTGGACTATTTTGTACTGATAAAAACTATGACTCCCTGTCCCACTTTAGAGAACACAGCAATTGTTCCAATGAATTTTTGTTTGGCTTTTTCCTCCACCTTTAGCATTATTATAAAAATAAATAGATTTCTAAATTATTGTTTTAAGTCTACAAACCTATTTTCAGCCACTCCCGCACTGTCTTTTATTATCTGCCTCCTGTTGCCTTAGGCAACCTATTTTTGTATTCAGATTTAACATCATAATAGATCTTATCTAACTGTTTTCTTAAGGAACTTTTATGTGGCATCTGCTGGGTTGGAATTTCAAAAAAAGCCTTGTGCAAGAAGTGCCAACACTTATTCCATGCCTGTAGGGAATCTGTGTCTCTCTCTTTGGGGTGTTTTGGAACACAGCACCTGTGGATGCCATTTCCTGAGGTTTTGCTGTGTTCACTGTGCAGGTGAACTCTTAAATATCTTTTACTCTGAGAGTCAACTTTTAAAATGTCTCCCACTGCAGTTTCTTTCCTGATAATTCCCTGGGATCTGATCCAGCTCCACCACCATGCAGAAACCAAGTTTGACATCAATTTTATCAAGATATTTGGAAGAGCTGCAGGCAAAAAATCTTTTGCTGCTAAAATATTTTAAGTAGAACATTCATACAGCAAATAAAAATAACAGCATTAGGCCAAATTTTTCTTGTTTGGACACCATAACAGAGTATATTTGGGGCCCTAGATTCAGAATTTGTACAGTATTTGTCGATATTAGACAGGCTGGAAACAAAGCAAGAAATTACAGAGTGTGATATGGAAAGAAAGAGGCTTTAGCACATTTCCTGATACTAGAAAATACAGTTCCAAATACTGAATTTAAATCAGCTCTAGGCAGCTACAGTAATATCAGAGGTAATAAATATAATGAGTCAATGTCTGCTAAAACCATCAAGGCTGCAGCCTTAAAAACATAAAGTGTAAAAATATTCACATTTTAGTCTATTTTATTATATTCTTGGTGACATCATGATGTAGTGCACGGCAGCCGGATTAAGTGCTAATGGAACTTACTCCAAAAAGAGTTCAGCAATCTCCTTCTTCTTTAGTAAAGCTCACTCCAGTCTATATTAAAGGAATATAAAGATTTGCAGGATGAGATTCCATCTGACAGAGAAAACAGAAAAGAAAGAGGAGGAAAAGAGGGTCACAATCTGAATTTAAAAATATAAAGAAAGTGATTCCCAGTAACACTTTGTAGAAAAGGGATAAAGGAGGAGCCATCCTACTGGAAAATGCTTTAACAAATTCTATGAATCGTCCACATTTTTAGGCCCATGCCTAATCAAGATGATTTTTGTTTATTTCTTTCTTTCAAATACCTTTAAAGCATGATTTGCATCCACTGAAGTTTTCATTCATCAAAGATTACGATATTCATACCACATAACTTCTCATTTTCAGTTGGCTCTCATTCAAATATCAATTCTGCATCAAATTAAAATCCTGACAGACAAAGAAAAAAGGAAAGGAAAACAATCTTGTCCTTAGACATAGAGATTAAACACAGTTTTGGTGTTAGACAAGATATTGCATTGCAGTTTTGTTTCCTATTGAATTTCTTTCAAAAATGACCAAGTTAGCCCTCTGTCTTTACAGGGTCAGGTCCCTGCCCTTGTAGAACCACGTGAATTTATCAAATATGGATATGAAATGCTGAATTAGTGTAGGTTCACAAGAGGATACTGAAACAGGTTTTTGCACCTCTTTTGATTCACCTGGATTTTCAACAGGTTTGCATGAAATGTGGGGTTCAAAGCAAATTTAAGTGGTGCCTTCCAAATTTGGTTTGGGTGAGATCCAGACCCATAAATCCTTCATCCTTTGTGGGGATGCTCTTCGAGGTGGGACACTCAGAACTCAGCCCAGCTCTTTGGAGAGCTCCTTTGAAGCAAGGCCAGCATTTAGGGCTGTAATTAAATGAGGATTGAGGCAGAATTTGCATCCAGTTAAGAGCAGTTTGCAGGATCCTAGGAGGTGGTGTTAGGTCTTGCTGCTTCCTTCATTCCCAGTCTCCAGCAGGAGGAGGAATGAAGGAGGAAATCTCAGTGGTCTGATCCTCCCTGGTAAATGGAAATGGAAATGCACTTTCTCCCAGGCATCTTTTGTCTGAACTTGGTTTAGAACAAAGGTCTTACACAGAAACTGATTAAATGGTTGCATCTGTTTGTGGATTTAACAAGGGATATCAGAATAGAAGATAAAATCCGGGATGTAAATAAGACATTAAATTAATTTCCTTCCTTATTCCCTATCCTCTTGACTTGTTGCTGCAACAAAAATACCTCACTATTTTTCAAAGATTGACTTTTGATTTCAGACCTCACTGTTGCCCATCTCAGAACTGACATTTTCATTCTCATGTACTGTGAGCAATTTTTCCTGTCATGGGTCATATTAGAAACAGTGAAAAAAAGGAGGGACTTCGTTCTCTAAAACTGTAGTGTGAAGTTCTGCCACTTATGATTGAATTACTTTAACAAATAGGTGTTCTTTTTGGGATAGACCTTCCACTGGCATAAATAAGAGTATAATTTCATGTGCCATATTCTTATTCAGCAAATATCCCCTTTCCTTGCTTTAATTTCAACACCAGGCAAGCGTGCATGTACCTTTTTGTTGGATTTCATTTTAATTCTGCTCTATCCAGTGGAAGTCAAAAGGTATCCAGTCACTTTTTCCAGGACACTGATCCACGTGCATGTTTTCTGTCTCAGCCTGTTTGAGATTTCCAACACCAGGAAGCTCCATGGCAACTCAGTATGGAAACAGATGTGAGGTCACACAGAGCCTATGGAGTGAAACCTGAAGACAATGGAAAAAATTCTTTCAATGCACTCTGGCAATTGGTGCAGCTTCATATATAAAGTTTTAAAATCATTTCATGCAAAAATTCACTAGAGTTAAATATTTATAGTTTCAATCCAGCTTTTTCAGTGTGAAAAGGTAGTGCTTCAGAGTATACCCCTCTCTCTAATCTTCCCTGCTTTTTTCCTCCCTCTGGGATTCTACATTCATTTACGAATCTTCTAAGTTCATTTAAGAATCTTCTTAGAGCAGCTTGTTTAGGAGAAATGAAGAGTTGGCTCCAGCCAGTTGCCTTCACTTAAAAAGAAATGTTCAGTTCAGTCTTATTGACTATCAAAGAGAAAACAGGCCTTAAATCATAAAAAGCCCTTTTCTAAAGAAGCTGTGCATTCTTTCATCATAAAGGTACTTTGAAGGCTTCAATGCAAGATGTCTTTCTGTTCAGAATATTCAGAAATGTAAAATGAGTTTTAATGTTACCACTCTTTAAGTCTGTGAGTCACATGTCAGCACCTACTTTACATCCTATGTGGTGGCCAAGAGACCTCATTCCCACCTGCAGCCGCATTTAATTTCCTAAAATTCAATTTTTATGCAAAGGGAATCTGAGTTTAAATTTAAATTTTAGTGTTAAGTGTGTTCTTGTGCCTATATGTTAAATTGCCTGTACAGAAAAGACTAACATTTGCCTATCTGCAGTTTCAACATAAATATCAGTGATTTTATCTTTTTTCTGGGATGCTTTGATATATGATGAGGCTTTTTTTCACCTGAGGTTACAGCTGTGTTTACATAAAATCTTTAGTAATTTTAAAAACTTTTAAGCTAAATCAAACACCTGTGTTCTTTAAACCAAATAAGGTGTTAATTTTATGAGTCAAGCCGTGGATTTTAGATTCAAAAAGGAGTGTTGTAGGTCGAGAAGGAAGGAATATTTGTATCTGATCTAAATTTATTTAGAGCAAAAGCACCAGGAGAAGATTTTTGCCCTAAAGGGTGCAACAGGCATTGTTATTGAATCTAACTGTTCATGTTAGAGACAGCCAGCTCCTCTCAAAAGAAACTTCACTGTGAATATCTGACATATTAGTGCTTCTAGTCCCTCTGAGACCTTGCCAGAGCCCCTAAATGTGGTGGTTGTGGTCCCCACAAAGGTTTATTTCCTCTTCACTGACATTCCAAAAAGGGGAAGTTGTCACATTCATCGTGGCTTGAAGCAATAATAAAACATTGCCATTCTCACCTTGTTTTTGAAAGAGGAATGAAGAATTGTCCTCTAAGGCACAGAGGCTTTTCCCCCAGGAGTTGTTTCAGGAGGTGGCTGCTCAATGTCTGCACCTGATCCCTAACATAAGTGCAGAGAGACAGGACTGTAAGGACATCCTTGCACTCCCCCATCTCCTAATCCTGAAAAATGGCAGAAATAAAGGAGTTTCAGTGCTTTGTGTGGGTTGAGGGATGGGCCCTCAACCCAGCACAGAGGCAATGGCAAAGGAGCTGCCCCGCTTTCCACTCCTGTTTCTACCAATTACAGGTAACACTTTGAGAGCCCTCAGAAAATCTGTAATTATAGGAAATTAGTGATCTGCAAGATAAAAACATTTCTATGAACTCTGATTAATACAGATCAAAGGCAATTATGTAAAACCAGAACAAATATCCCAGGGGTTTTGTCCCTATGGAGAGAGTGGGGACACTAATTTCTTAGAAACTGTTCCTATATCCCATCTGTATTCAAACAAACTTAAAGGCTGTAGAAACCTGGCAAAAGAGTGTCTTAAAGAACTTCTCAGGGCAAGGTTAGGATTCTGCAAAAGTGCTAACTAAAAGCAGCCCCTGACTCCTCATCTTAATTTCCTCTGCACAAATAAGGATGAGCCCAGGCTGAAATCCGTGCACCAAGGGGAGTGTGAGGTAATGGAAAGGAACAGATTATTTTGTAAAAATGTGAAGCTTCTGTAACAGCTCCAGAGAAGCTCTGAATTAGTCAAGATCCAGAAAGCTCTGGATTCGCTGCTGGATGTTTCAGAAATGTCCACATGTACCCAGTATTGTCAGGTTCTCGTGCTTGTGAATAGACTTCCCGAAGCCTCAGCTGTTTATGCTTTCCATGAATGGCAAACAAATGTGCAGCTCTGTTACCCTGAGGTCTGAGTCTGGGCTGAGCTGCTCAAGATGTCCTGAGCAGGACACTTTCCTCTGTAGGAAAGTTGTGAAAATCCTGGGAATGGATGGAGAGCTTCATTTCCTTGCAGAATAGGCTTCAAAATATGTGAGGGAAATTCAGGATAATTCCTGTTCAGTGTTCAGAAAGGGCTTGGGATTATACAACAAGTGAGAGCATCACTTGCAAAGGACTGGGGGGAAACTTGGGGAAAAAACCCACTGTATGGAATACAGGTCATTAAGTTTCAGTCCTTAAGGAGTGTGGGGATCTGAGCATAGATATCTCAGTCCTGGGCCCCACAGGACTGAGGAAAACACTGAAGATTTTGTACATAAAAATAAAACAGAGCAGTTTTGCTTTTTCAAATTTAGACTTGCATTTCTTCTTCATCTTCCTTGTTTTGGAAAGATGCTGTAGAGACCGATGTAACTAATGAAGTGCTATGTGCTACTGAAATTGCACTTTGCTTCGTCTGTCAAACTCTTTTATTTTCATAACTTTGTTGATACTATTCTGGTGTCAGATGTTCAGGTTTCTATGTAAAATGTTTTGTTTCACAAGCTTATGCAAGAATACAAGAAAAAGGATGGCATACAATTGCTAGGAGGATAAAGGAATTCTCTCCTGAGATTAAAAAAATGTGCTAGTATAATTTTCATTGAGAAAAAATGTTGTTTTTTTCCTATTTAAGAATGAAACCCCAAAGTTTTACAAAGATGGACTATCCCTGTGAGAGTGTTTTGGTCTTGATTTGTTGGTGAAGTTGTTTGTTTTGCTGTGCCATGTGCATGAAAATCCTGTTTCTTGTGATTTTCTCAGAAATGTACTTGCTTCTGTAAATAATTAAACCACCAAAAGTAGAGATTTGTCAGTTTGCAGACTCAGGAAGCCCAATTGAATTTATGAATTTATACTGATTCTGAACTCATTTTACCAGAAAATAATTGCTAACCCAGTCAACATGGACAGGTTTCTTGAAACAAAATTGTCAAATATAAATGCAGACTGGCCATAAAATGGAAAGTGAAAGCATTCTCAGCATTCTGGAGAGTTTAGCAATGGCTTTTATTCCTTCATCAGCCTGGTACCAGAGAGCACCAAGTGATGCAATGAAGACTTGGGAAGGGAAAAAAAAATAAAATTATTGTGGAATCTGTACAACTGTTTAAGCCATTTACCCACTACAATTCAACAACAAGAGAAAAACAGCTACTTAGGATGTATGGAGTGGTGATATTTTCTATTTATTCTGTTTCTGTTGCTCTCTTTCTCTCCCCTCTCACCACCTCTTTTTCTGTTTCTCTCTCTCTCAATCTTTCACATTTACTATAAAAAAAAATAATCCATACTATTGACTTCATTTGCACGTTAATTCAAGCAGAGGCACCTCTTTAAAAACTTTAAGAAGTACACATCTAAATAGTAAAAATAAGCAACACTGATGGCAGCCCAAAACCCTCCCCTCACATTTTACACATGGACAGCCTCTATTGTTTCTTTTTCCTGAAGGCTCTTGCTTATACATTGAAAATGCTGGGAAAGAATTGCAATCCTATTAATACACATTGCCATTGACTGAGCAGTTCTGTGCTTGAAATGGTGACTCAGACATACAATATTTATTTGTCCATGTTGACACCAAATATTTGCTCTGGCAGTCAAAAGAGCAACAGCCCAGAACATCTATTCCCCAACTGTGTGGTTGCTTTTGTTTCTGATTTTTTTTCCTTTTTTTTTCTTTTCTTTTTTTTTTCCCTTTTTTGCCATGCAAATTTTTTCACAGCTGTTGCTTATAAAGTTGACTTGGATGCTGCTCAATTCAGAGGAATGGTATTTTACAACAATTTATAATTCTTTCATCTTCCAAACACAATGGATTTATTTTTGTTTAGATTGGGCTATTTTATTAATAATCCATGGCTCTGGGCAAAATTAAGATTCCTGGCAGCAACTGTGAGAATTTTTTAATGTATGTATATACACAATTTTCATCTGCTCTGCTTTTCAATACATTACCTAACTATTGTAGGCATCATATTTTCCATGTTCCTACTTTTCCATTATTTTGTTACCATCTTGCCTAATTCATTCTACCCATGCTAATTCACCCCTGTTACTTTCCATCATCTTAATTCAATATCAATATAATTCTTATTTATGATGCCATGAATGTTAGAATTGTACATTTATGGCACAGCTTTGTGAGTGATACAGTCACACCACTTTCAATTTTTTCTCTGTTTTTCCTTTTAAGTTCCCTCAATGTATCAACACATTCCCCCTACCTAGAATTTACAAGGGATTTGTAAATAAACCAACATTGTTTAAGGCGTTAAATACATTTAAATCCTAAAAAAATTTTGCTTCATCTTCTTTACATAGATGCTGTTTATTATTCCTTCTATTTAAAGTCTCTCTTAAACTGCTTTTCTTTTCATGTGTGTTTGAGTTTTGTTGATATTGAGTTAACTAAGATTTTGTCAACATGCAACAAAATGCTTTAGGTAATTTTATTCTGTTATCCACCCTTCAATATTTTAAATAAACATCAACTCTGTTGGTGCAGCAAAAGTTGATCTGGAGGGAGTTTGGATGTTTTCTGTATCACTTTTCATTTTGTTTCAGTTACAACTGGAACAATGGAAAGCTGTGACTTTAATCCATTTATTCCCTTTGGCTACTCCACTAAAAGATTCTGCACTATAAAAATTGGAGAGAAAATAACGAAAACTGACTGTATTCTGATGGGATTTTTTTCTTTATTTTTCTTTGAATTTTTCTTTTGGCTGGGTTTGTTTCAGGAAAAAAAAAACCAACTGCATGGCACTGGGCTGTAAATGCTCCAATGAATGTTCACTCTCATTTACAAAATCAGTATTTCAGAATGATTTCACTGCAGAATAGCAGGTCAGTGGAATAAACTAATAAGACAAAATCACCTGAGTACTGAAATCTGTGCTCAGGGGTGGTGACTGAGCTGTGGCTGGACACGTGAAATTTGCTGCAGCCCTGCCCAGTACAAGCACCATTGGCTTGTCATATGTGTTAAAAATCCTAAATTTGGGACCCTGGCAGAAGCCCAGAAATGTCCTATTTCTGTGTGTTCTATGGGATCCTTGCCTTGGGCTGCTGAGAAAAGCTCTGGGGAAGGGAGAGGAGCGAGTTTGGAGGTGACAAGTTCTGTGGTGACAGCTTTAGAAGCAACAAGTGTTGTGGTTTAACCCTGACAGCAACTAAAATATCATTATCAACACCATTCTCATCCTGAATTCAAAACAGACCAGCTACCAGGGAGAAAATTCATTATCTCTGCCAGATCTGGGACACCCACCCAAAAAGTCAGGAAATTCTGTCAGAGGAAGGTGCAATGGCCATCAAGGCTGGAATATATTCTCCATTTATATCAGCAAATAATCTTAATAATTCCAGGGAAATCTTGCTGTGTGTTGGAAGGATTTTGCTCAGGAATATTGGATGCACCCTCTTTGCTCGAAAGACTAAAGACAGAACATATAATTTGTGCTTTTAGCAAAGGGATGGCAAATTACCTTATCAATATTTTTCACAAATTCAGATACTCCAGATATTTCCATTCCAATCCATTTTAGCAGGCATGGATCATTTTATCTTCTGTCAGTATCCAGGGGATTTATAGGACTAAGTCCTCTCACTAATGAAGCTCACACAGAGATCTTTCTCAGTCATCAAAACTTGGCTGGAGCCTAAAACTGCCTGCCAAATGTAGGATATCTGTGCAATTCAAGGATTAAAATTCTTTATTCCCTTTTTCTTTCATTATTCCTTTTTTTTTTTTTTTAGTTCATCAAAAGCTACAGATGTGTTTACTAGGAGAGAATCTCCATAAAAAGGAGTGTTTGTTACTTGAATAATACATTCTCAAAAATCAGTGCCATCAAAGGAAGGCATTTTTTGTTTCATGTCCTCAGACCAAGCATTAGTGAACTGGTTTATTAAAGGTACCAAACATAAATTCCACAATATAACCAAACTTTGATTACCTTTTGAATTAGATACTTTTTTTATTGGAAAAGTCAGGTAATCCTTTCAAAATCTGCATTGGAAGAGATTTTCATATAACTGTGTCTGTTTAAGAGATGGATATTTTCCCTACAAGTTCAGCCTTTCCTGAGACTGTAGAGATTTGAGTGATTTATCTGCAAAAGGAAAAGGGCCATAGGGAATATATCAATATGAACTTCTGCTCATGTCAAACATGGTCCTTCCTGGGATATTGGATTTGTTTGGTTGGTTGCACTGTGGGTGCTGGAGAAATAAAAATAATTTTTAAGGATTTTGTAAGAAAAAAAATAAGGGTTTTGTAGGGGGGAAAAAAGAAAATCTGCCATTCTTGTTGGAAATTCTGTCAATCTGATGTTCCACCTTGTGAAAAACTCATGTCTAGAAGGACAAAAAGGAACATAAAGTGGGAGACTTGACACATGAACTGATCTTATGAAAGCAGCAAAGGATGGAGACACATAGAAGAGTTAAATGATTGTTTTTCTCTTGTTGCAAACAGCAGAGTAGTGGAAGGATGCTGCGTGTCTGGCAGGGTCCCCCCTGCCCTATGATTTTTTTGGCAGGCTAATTGAAGCAGCTGACACCAATGGCAGGTCAGGGACACACAGAAGAAGAGCAGTGATCTTGGCAGCCCACTCAGCAGCCAGGACAGGGACATTTCAGGTTTAATTAGTGAAATAAAGTAGCAGAGCACTCATTTCCCCAGAGAACCTCGGAGCCAGGGCTTTATCAGATCCATGCTGGAGCTGTGTCATCGCTCCCAAGCTGAAAGGCTCCTGATGCTTTTGTGGGCCAGGATCTGCTGCTGGAACAACTGAATTCCCCCAGGAGCATGGTTGGAGTGAAAGAGAACCACTATCTTATGTTTTTAAAGACATTTTGCTGGGAAGTCTTTCTGGAGATTGATTTCTAAAGAAAGCCAGGCAGATAAACAAACAGCTCCTACACACACACATACTTCATCATCCTTCTCTCTGCCATCCTTCTCTTTGTCCCACAACTTCAGTGCACTCATATTTAACAGGAGGAGCTTTCACAGAAACAAGGGGTGGCTGGAGCTTTAGTATTTTCTCAGCCTCATTTCTGCCAAACTGATTTTCAGTGTGTTCAGTGCCAATGGGTCTCTGATCACGGGGCTGCAGCAATCCATCAGCTGCCTTCAAACTGTCCTCTGCTTTATAAAGCCACGTTTCTGACAGTTTGTAGACTGATGTCCATTTTCTTCCTTTTTCCCCCTGAGAAATGACTGTACTACCCCAAATACTTGATTTTCTGCTCACAATAGAGTGGACATGATGTTGTATTTTCTTTTAGCTGACATTTCCTAGTATAGAGAGACTCAAAATAGGCCTGTGGGCAAGTATGAAAATAAACCATATCAAAACTCACATGAAAAGTATGCAAATTTTAATACAGAGAAAGAAATGTGGTAAATTTTAACTAATACTTATTAATATTAATACTTACAGCAGATAATACAATTACTTTCTATTTAGAAATCAATGAGGCAAAAGATGGAGCAAATTTTTAGAGAACTAGCAAAAAATTTCATGGACTGCTGCTGGCAGAAATAATGACATTTGCACTCCTGATGCAAACAAGATTTTTTTTCCCCCAAGAATCATTATGTCATATTCTTAGAAATATTTTAGTTTAAAATACTAATATAATAAAACATTGTATGAGGCTCATGTTTTTATATGTGATGCAGCCAGAGTTGTTTGTTTCTTGGGAATGGCTGTCTTAGGGAATATCTGCAGGAATTCCCCAGGTGGAACCAGGAAACAAGTATGTGCAAAAAATTAAATGTAGTAATTTAATTAACTCGTAATTAAATATAACCATTTAATTAACTGGCTTTAGTCACAATCAAGAATATTAAACATGGAGTTGAACTCTCAATTTTCACTGAAAATAAATATAGGTTGAATTATTAATATATATAAATTGAATTAGCTGAGTCATGAATCAATGAGAAAGAGAGGAGGCAGAAAAATAAGATGTACAGGTGCCAAGTGTTTCCTTTCTGTCTGACAAACACAGTGTTTCCCAATATGAGGAACTTATCTGGCCCTGAAAAAGAAGGATGGAATATCAGGATGGCATCTGCAGCCCAGATCTGTGCCCTGGGTGTCACAGTAAAATCACAAAACAAGGTCCTCAAGGTTCAAATGTTAGAGCTGAAAGAGCAGAAAGGCACTTTCATTTCCAGCTTGGCCACAACAAAACCTCTGGAATCCTGACAGCTCAGTGATGTCAGTGATGTTTGCTCTGGGGTCATTGGCTCACTTATTCCTGTACATTTTGTTCTTTATGCCCGAAGCTGAGAGAGGTGCAGCCCCTCACCTGACAGATAGCAAAATTACATTACCATTCCCCTCCTGCCTGCCCTCCAATGCTGTCCTCTGGGGTTTTTTTAACTAGGAAAGGCAATGTTTTACCAGCAAAGTCCTTCCCAGGTTACAGGTCAATGATTTCAGTGTCTCCAAGTCACTCACACGGTGATGTGCGTGACTTGCCTGCGTGCTCACGTGAGACAGTTTGGAACCAGAGGTTAAATTTTAATTCAAGGCCTCTAACTTCGTGTTTGACCTCGAATTGGCAAGGTTCTGCTTCTGTGGGAATAAAGCAAGTGTCTCCTGCGGCTTTATCTTCATTCTTGGTAATTGCTGTGGCAAAAGAGAGGTGTTTTTAAATGTTGCAGTGCAGAGTGCTACTATCACTAAACCCTGACAGCTTTTACACGAGAAGAAAAATGTAACTGTAACTAAAATTTTTAATGTTTTACCATCTCTCCCTGCATCCAGTGAGTCGGTGTGGAGGTAGGGTGTAGTTGCAGCAGAAGCACAAACCAGGAATAACCTGTTTTGGCTTGATCTGAGTGCATACAGAGCTTGCATTTAGAGATCAGACTAAGGGAACACATTGGGCTTCTTTCTGTTCTGCTGGTCTGAGGAGAAAAATTTGGCCCTCAATTTCCCATTATTTTTGGTTAGTGTGGTAAGAATGCTTACATTAAATACAGTTTGAATTGTGGTGGTTTGAGATGACTGTTAAAAAATGGATATAGGCAGCCAAAATGCTGCTCAGCATTCAGGAGTTCCACAGTGTTTGGAACTTGTTCTTGCCAGTAATTCAGCAATGAAGACACTGTTTAAAAATTGCGTTAATGACTAAAAGAAAATATTCTGACTAGGTATATACATAATATAATATGTATTGGGGCTCATTGCTGTAATCTCTGACTGCATTTAGATACCGGAGAACTGGAAGAATTAGAAAACATACCTCATTATTTTAAGATATATTTCAGCCCTGCTTTTGACTGCAAAGGCCAATTTGTGCAGAACTAGGTTTCTGCAGTCTGTATACTCTTAATTACTGAATAATTCTTTGTCAAATACTTAGGGAAAATTTATTTTGATCTTGACCCTCAGAAATGTGAAGGTTTTATACCCATACAACTAGGTATGATTGTTGCTGCTTCCATTTCTTGATTGGATGACAACAATTTTGCCATTCAAATTCTCAGAACCAGTTCCAACTGGTTTAATATTAAAATTTGAAAATATGACCCATCATTTTGCTAAACAGTCCAAGGATTAAGTTGTGACTAATGCCAATAGCACAGAACTGTAGGTGGCTTCCTGAAGTTTAACATCTGACCATTAAAATATAACTAGGCTCCCTGATTTATGTGGGTTATTAACCTGATGGGATGACTTCGGGCTAATCTGTTAGAAATTGATTTGTATGACACCCACAAAGCCTTTTCATCTGTTGTTGCAGTCTGGTGATTTCTGAAGTCAGGATTTTGTTTCCCTGGCCAAACCAGAGGCGAGGTTTGCAGGACTGCTGCAATATCAGGGCATTGAAACAATTACCTATAGAAACTTCGAATTGTGTTGCACAAATACCACATGATTAGATATTGTGAATTTCTGCTTCTGCAGGAACAGTGGTGGTTCAGTGCCCAGACACAATATGGACCAGCAAGTGTAAGAAATTTTTTTCTAAGTACGAACAAACTTTCGTGATGTGGACATTATCAGGGGCTAGCAGAATATATATCTTTGACAAGAATGTCTCAGAAAAATTTAAATTATTTCATTTGAGTTCCAAGGCATTTGGAAACATGCTATGGAAACCTCTTTTCAAATAGTCTGGTAAAATTCTTTCTGTGAAAGTTGGGTGGTATTAGGTGACATTAAAAAGAAGCCAGTAGCTTCACCTACATGTAGTCAGAAGAACGTTTTAATTTTGGAGTCTCTCATCATAATATGTCCTTGATTGAAAGCTCTGTTGGAATTATTGCTCCGTAATTTGTAGTAAACATGATCAGCAGCAGAAGAATCTCTGAAACCACCATCACCCTCCACTCACGTAAGAAAGCCCAGGCTAGCTAGGAAAAGCAAACATCTGCGAAACAGATTTTCTGCTGCATCCTCCTAAGCTGTGTTTTGTACCAGCATTAAGCAAACCACATGAACTTGATGTTATGTAACCTCATAAAAATGCAAGAAATAACACATATCACCCATGTAGAAGTGGTGGCAAGCACCAGTTAAACCTCTCTTAAATGGAAGTTTAAATCCTTGTGCTGCCTGTTAAGGATCTGTTCTGTGTCCCATCATTGACTTACTGACAATAAAGCAAGCTGACTGCAAGGTGACACTTTTAAAGGTTTATTAGATCATCCTTCAGGGACCTATTTCAGCCTGGTCTTAAATAAATGAATGTTCATCAGGCCAGTGAAACAAATAGGTTTTTCCTCATTGGCCGACTTCCAGTTTTATATTGCCTTTAGCCCTTCAATCTTCTGCAATATATCTGAAATTTGGAGGAAGATTTTTATGACAGGATGCCAAGCACAGCTATGAAGGAGCTCTGAAGCAGCAGACTGGTTTCAGTGTGGCTGCTGGAGGGAGAGGGCAGGGGTCTTGTTATTTCCATGCAAAAATCATGCCAGGGAGCAGGGAGGTTAGGATTAGGGATTGATGAAGTTGTAGGAAATCATCTTAACTGTGATGGAACTTTTCAGGTTTAGTTTCTCTCCCTGAGGTTTGTGATGCACAGATTATGGAGGTTGTGTCGGCTGAGTTGACTGCAGTCCAAAGATCTGATGCAGGTGCAGGAGGCAAGACACTCCCAGCAGCAAGAACTGCAAAGGGTCACTGGGACAGATGGCATTTACAAGAACAAATGGGTGGCTGGGCTAAATATCTCTGACAAAATAATTTGGGTGAAAGGATGAGTTGGAGAGCTTTGTGGAGTACCTAAAAAAAATAAAAAAGAAATCAAAGCTCACAACCACCTCTCCAGGATACATTAATGAGCTTCAGTGCTTGCCAGGGAAATTGCCCATGGAGACAAGTTTATGTAAATAGGTGTTATTTTTTTTAATGTTGCCAAAGGCTGGGGGGAAAAAAAAAACAACCCCATTTGAGGAGTGCAACTAAAGAGGAACTGCTGGAATTATCATCACTGAACTTGTTGAGTTTTGGACAATGCTCTGAGGGTGATTCTTGGGATGCCCTGTGCCGGGGCAGGAGTTGGACTTGGTGATCTCCCTCCCAAATCAGGATATTCTGTAATTCTGATCCTAACTGAGTAAATGCATCCCAAGCAGTGTCCCTGCAGGATAGAAGGGAATCAGGAGTTATGGACATGCAGCACCTGTGGAGTAGCACAGATGTTTGGAGTTCTGACCCCAGCAGCTGCTGGCTCAGAAGTGGTGACAAGCACCCCAGAAGGCACAGAACAGCACATCCAGAGGGATGGCTGGGTGAATCTGGTCCTCTTGGCCACAGAAGGAAACTCTTCCTCCCCAAAATTAGTTCTTTTAAACCCTCCCTCCTCTTTTGTGTCATTTCTACAGACATCCCTCCATGTCCGGGATTTTCAGGGACCTGGGAAAGGCATTTAAACACCTAAATGCTCATTTAAATACCTGACTCTACAGACATGGCCCTTGAATTCCAAATGGGCAAGGATGGTTTGCATAGCTGCTGGGTAGGAAACAGACATAAGGAGCATTATTTAGTTCAGGTTATTGCTTGTAGCTCGCTCAAATAGAGAGTTTTACCAAAAAAAAAAAAAAACCAAAAAAACAAGGCAGCTCAGTGAGTTTGGAGATAAACAGATGAAAACATGCAACTTCTGTAGGGAATTTTTCCTGGAACTCTTTAATAAGTTGATGTGTTCTAAGTAGTCAAGAGAATTCCCTTCCTTGCCCCAAATGGAGAAGTGTACAGATTTTTAAATGCTCTGCCCAAAAGACAGAAAGGGGGAACTGTTTAAGCAGACAGATGTTACAGGGGTAGCAGAGCAAAGAGAACAGAAAGAACAAGAAAGGAGTGAGGACACAAATAGAAACAGGGAGGAAAAAAAATAGATAAGGAAAATATTTATAGACAAAACTATGGCAACAAATAAAATAGGCTAGAAACAGAGTAATAATAATATGTCTGGGAAAATAATGCATGATGTCCAATCAAAGGAGAAAGAATGACTGAAAGAATTAAAGGTGCAAGAAGAGGAAATTTAGAATTTCTTGGCTTGAAACATAGACAAAACCCCTCAGATTTATCACTTTTATGCAGCAGTAATATGCCTATCAAAATCTATGTGATGATAATGAAAATTCCAACTGATAAACCTGATTTATATTTCTGTTTTCCTGTACTGCCAGCCAGTTAAAGTCTTCCAGCTTTTTGGCACAACTCAGCTGATTTCTCTATCTCCTGCAAAGAGAAATAAAAGTATCTCTGACCTGAGACCATGAAAAAAAAAATAAAAAAAAAAAAGCATGGGTATTAAAAATGAGCAAAAAGGGGAAAAATAGAAATTTCTTGTGGCTTAACTATGTTTCAGATGCATAGTACTGATAAATTATGATAATTACAATAATGCAATTATTAATTATCAATCTAATATAAAGCATTTAGTGTTGTGAGTGACAGGAAGCCATTGCATGATTTCAAATATTTATGATCAAGAGGGGAAATACTTTGTCCCTTTTTGCTCTCTCTACTGCCAGGTAGCTAAAATTTTACAACTGGAGATTAAGCAGTTAGGCAGCAGTTCAGGGGATTTTTGAATATGGATTATCCTATCAACATCGTTGCCAAAGTTTTGTGACAGCTGAATAATTTCTGATACACCTGAACTGTGTTTTCTATACCAAGCATGAAATTAACCTTTTGTGGAAGAGTTATATTGCAATGTTTGCTTCTCTTTTTTTATTATTAAATTCATATTCATTTACATTTTCCAGTTAGAGCCAGGTGAGAGGCAGAATTGCCAAAATACATAAAAGTATGGGTTCTCCTGGTATTTTTGGCCTCATTTGTCCTATTTTGGCACTTCAGCTCAGCTGTAATGGATTTACATTTCTGTCCTTTAACATTTCTGTGGTTTTTCTCCCAGTTTGCAATTCTTCTACATTTTGGACCACTTGTTCCTCTCTCAGGATTTGTCCCTCTCTGATTGGCTTTCTTGCCACAGCATCTCACATTACATACAACATGAACATCTAATAAATACCAATTCACTACAAAAATATATACAGGGGGGAGAAAAAAATTATTCCTGCCATAGTTTCCTGCCTTCTCTGCCCTGTGTCCCCTGGGTGACTTTCACCTCCTCCCCAGCAGCTCAGATCTGATGAAGCACTCTCACAGAAGGATTCCTTTTAAACCCCAGCTGTTTGTTTTGGCACATTCCAGGAGCAGGAATCTGGTGCTTAGGAGAGGAAGGAGTAACCACATCACAGGGCTGAGCAGGGCTGCCAGCTGTGCTGCAGGGCAGCCCTGCAAGGCAACCCCTGGCCTTGCCTCCACTTGTGCCTGCAATTTACCTTGCAAGCTCTCCTGAAGGTAAAGCTGAGCAACAACATTAATAGCAAAACAAAAAAAATATAGAATATCTTCTAAATGTTATCCTGATGATTTGAGGAAAGATTGGTGAACACTACTTTTAGAAATGTCAGTATTTAAGTGGTCTTAGCTGAGAATCAAAAGATTTTTTAGACTGGTCTATGTTGAAGACTTTTGGCCCTGAACTGCACATTCTGTATTTTTCATGTAAAGTAAACAAGGAAATTTATTATTTAATATTACTTTGCTAGTATGGTTTAGAATTTCAAGGCAGAAGCAAAGGGAAGAAGGCTGTGGATATGCTGGTAATTTTGTTGATTCAAATTCTCCACATCTTCCATTTTTAGTGTGTTAAAATGTTGATATATAATATACATATATACACAGAAAGAATTACTGATGCTGGCTGTGTTGCAAAACTGGATTTAAAAAAGATCATTTGTTTTAGAAGCCTAAATCTGAGAGCAATCTAGATCTTGAAAATCATACAGAATTATGAGGGACTCAAACCCCTTGCAGAATATGATATGTGTCAGATAATCTAATTTAGATGGGACCAAGGACATCATGAAAATATCTACAAAGACATCACTGGAACTGCCTACAAAAATTGCAGTTGATCTTAGAATACAGTCTGAAGGGTTTTTTTTTTTTAATTATTTCCTTGAGCTACTGCAGTGGTAGTGCCATCTGTAATGAAAATTCTCCAAGGTCCACAGAAGTTATAGGGAGTCAGTGCCTTTTTCTCCATTTTCTATATTTCTGTATTCCCCTGTTTGCCTCTCACTATGGATTACACTCTCCAAGGTGTAAACATGGAAGTTTGTTGCTCCATTTGCACACAATGACTGGGATGTAGTCTGGAATTTTCCTCTTTATAGTCTCTGGTTTAGAGAATTATAGTCTCTGATTTATTCTCTCAAAGATCTGATCTTTTCATGAATATCAATGTCATCCCATTGAGTCGTGGCAGCACCATTTCCAATTGCATCTTTGCAAAGGTAATTTTCCAAAAGAGTTAAGATCATTTCCAATTTGTTGCCAGCCCAGTTTGCTGCCTTGAGTGAGGTGTAGGATGTTTAATGCCCTCAACCCAGGTACACAGATTTTGGAAAGAAGCTCTGAGCTCAAGCTGACAAATGCCCTTGTGGCATTTGGAGACAGCAAACGGAACCAAACAAAGTCAGCGGCACCTTCTGGCAAGTGGGAGTTTTATTTGGGAGCTGTACTAAACACTCCTTTTTCTGGATTCTATTCATTTTAAATAGTGAAGCTGCTTCAGAGTTTATTTAGCAATTTCTGTAACGCTTGTACAACACGTGTTCATGCTGCTGTGGAGGCAGCAGGATTGCATTTCACTTTAATTCACAAGTGTTTTTCTAAGCCTTGTTTTAACACACACGGAGTCCTCACACTGTTCAGTGCTGCTCTGCTCTTCAGTGACCAAAACTGGTTCTTCCAGACTCCCCAGATTATCACATCCAGGGTTATGTCATATCAGGAACAGGCTTTTGAGGATTTTGAACCCAGAGCGAAACCTGAATTTTTGGTCTCAGCCAGCACAGCCAGCTGTGTCACGCACTGCCACAAAGGCAGCAGCAACAAATGTCCTGTATGGACACTCTAAACACTTGGCAGAGATTTAATTAACCAAAATTACCAACAACATTTTCTGCATTTGCTTATCTTGAATCTATGAAAGTCTCTAAAGGAAATAGAGGCTTTTAACCAGTGAGAGGGTTTTATTTCTGAGGTTAGTTTTTAAACTTATCTTACTGTCAATGGGACAAGAGGAAACAGCCTCTTGCTGTGCTGGGGGAGCTTCAGATTGACAGATATATAGATATATGACAATAGATTATATTTTTTATCAAGATTTCTTTGCTTAAACATAAAATGGGAAGCAGAGATCACATATCACATCCTATTTTGCTGCCTCGATTGTTTTGAGACTTTTTAAAGCACCTTCTTATTTGGAAACACTGGGTGGCAAGTCAGGAACTGTGTATATTCCGTGTAGATCTACATTCTGTATGCAATAGTATTGCCAACAGCAAAAACTGATGAAGTTAAAAAATAATCTTTACAATTAATGAAATATTACCATTTTTTTTTATGCTTACAGCTAAAACTAGCAGGCTGTTGGTGATTAAGGCACTGTCAGGTGTGCTGACCAGTCTTCCTGGCTTGTATTCAGCTGCTGCCTATCACCTTGTTCCCAAATTTTAAAGAATTTTGGATCACCTTTCCATATTTAAAAGCACCAAGTACATTGGAGCCCACACCCATAACTGGGGTTCATGAGCACTTTGATAATTCAAGTGGTACTAATAACAAGAAATTACACATTTTCAGTGCTGGTGGAAAAACATAAGGATACCACATGTGTCCCAGGCCACAGCCTGGGAAATGTTGAATCCACATTGATTATAAACCCCAGAAGTGATTAAGTCCTAATGAGAAATGTTTGTACACGAGCAGTGCCACTGAAATGCAGCACAGTGTACAGACACTGATACACAAATGTTCCCAATTGCTGACAGAATCAACATCTCCTGCTGCAGCCTGCTTTTCTAGAGCTGGGCTCTCCATGTCAGTGACACATTTGGAGCAGCAGATTCCATCCAAGTTCTTGTCCTGTTGACTTTTGAGCCCTGAAATTCCTCCTGAGGATGCTCCTTGCCCGAGAGCTTCCTCTTGCAGCAAACAAAGTAATCAGATTTCAGGAGGGCTGGGCTGTTGCACACTTCCATGTTGCTCTTAGAGGAAGCTCCTAAAGGAAATAGAAGCCTGTAACAAACTCCAAATTCCCTTCAGGGCCCCTGGTTCTCTGATTTAATCTTGACAGAGACAAGACTTTTAGCCATTCTTCAGACAGAAATAGGCTGTGACATCAAATTCCCTTCAAGGACTTTGTACTAATCTCTAGTACAGCTAAAAAGATTTTCTCCCACCCTTTATGAGTTTCCCCTCATATCACCAGTACTGAAAACTGAATGTCACAGAAGTGATAGCTGACACTTGGTGGTATTTAAATTAAATACCACACTCCCAATAAAGAACTTTGTTCTGAGACTTTCTAGGTTTGAAATTTATGTTTAAACAGCTCAAATGGAGGAAGCCTGTTGCTAAATTCTTCTCCTCATTAATTTTTGATTATTGATTCAATAGAACCGCTTTCCTACCTGTAACTGAAACTCTGCTTTACTTTCTTGCAAATTCCCAGGAGGCATATGCTGGCATTTTTTCATTATACAGAGGGAAGTCACATTAAATTCAGGACACATTTTTTTTCTGGAAAACAAAATTGCATTTTTTTTTCTTTTAAGAATAGTTCTTCAGCATTTGTGTGTTATGTAAGCTTCATATGTCCTTAAACCTGCTCCCTGGAGGTTATTCAGGAGATGACATCTCAGAATACTTCCCAGGATTTCTCAGTTAAAAGGAAAGACTGATTTTTCCTCCTAAACGCATCTTAAGGATGGAAACCTTAAAAAGCACATCCTCAGATGATACGAGAGTCATGGCACCATCATCTTGGTGAAGGAGCCCAATTAAAATGTTATGTCATGCTCCATACTCCTAAATAATTCCTGTTAGCTTCAGTACTCCTGTTTGGATCTCACAGTGGAGAGAGGTAGGGAAGAGTTTCCCCTTTCTGCAGCAAACAGAGGTTAAAGTCATTTAATGATGTGCAACTTTTTTTAACATGCTTTGAAATTTTTCTGAGCCTGAAAGTAAAAAAGTGAGAGAAGAGATAAAGGTAGGACAGGTTGGTGTTCTCACATCTGAGATAGCAACAGGTTTACTCTAAATGAAATGCCTATAACCAGGATGTCATTAACAATCCAATAGCTTTAAAACTGACAAGATATTGGCATTTATATTCTTTCCCCTAATTTATATCCTTCTCTTTCAGTATGCTTCTACTTATACACCTTTTTTAATATATATATTTTTTTAATTCATACATTCAGTTGTATCAAGGCAGCCTAATCCTATTTGTGGGATGTTCTAAGTGGTTGTGGTCTAGGTCAATAATGCCAGGATCACTACAGAGGTCTGACAAGGAACCTGAAAATCCCATTGGGGTGACCATAATGGTTGAAGCTTCTTCCCAAACTTTGGAAAAAAAATATTTGCTATTGTTATGCGTGTGCCCAGAAAATGTAGCTGTTACACTTAGAATAGTGACAGGAAGCTGTGAAAGAAATTGTAATTTGAACTGTTTTCTTGATAATCAACTAGAATAAAGTAGCCTGCTAGGGGTAGAGACAGATACCTTTACATACTTTAAAAAGCTACAGTCAGGTTTGCGTTGAGTTAAATCAAGAGCTATATGATCTCAAGAAGATGTGAGATGCTTACCAGGGCTTGCCTGAAGCCTTTGGGGATTGAGTTTTATCCAATTTATTCCATTAAAAAGCACTTTACTGTCAGCTGTTAAATTTCTCAGAACAGAAATTGCTCCGTGGCAAACATTAAGTAGATTTATCACTGACTCATCACATCTCCTCTGGTGTTTTTTTTTTAAATCCCCATTGATAGCTTTTTTTCTTTCTAAATCAGATGGCAAAAAACATTCCAAACCCAGCAGGCAGGACAATGTTTGATTTTTATATTAATTTTAACAGAAATTTTCATTGAAAGGAAGATAATACAGTGGTCAATAGGCAAAGTCACTCATCATATAACTAAAATACCAAGGAAGTGGGGTTTTAAACTCACTGCTTCCTTCTGCAAAGGTAGGATGAATCAAAAATTGTTTTTAATGGATGAAAAAATTGGCATGCATTTCTTGCTTTTTATTATGAACATATGTGGCAAGTGGTGGAGGAAGTGAGAGTGCAATGCTTATAAAAGGTGCTTATTTCCAAATAAACACTTCCTTGTTAGGAGAAACCATCTGCAGGTGGACCTCAGAAAGCAGAGAGCCAGAATGCAGAATGAGGTAAAATATGCCTGGATGATCAGTCCTGTGGATTGAAAAATGTATTTTGGACACATAGAATCTCCTTTCCTTCACTCACTACCTGTGGGCAGGTTGTGATTTCCTCAGATGAATTCCTCAAATTAATTCCATGTTGTTTTGTTTATGTTTTTGAAAGGTTTTGGATTGAACTTGAGTCTCTTTCCAAGCCATTAGTAGAAAGAATGTTCATTTTCTTCATATTCACTGAAATTCAACAATATTTTGACATAAACACTTTTTTGAGTAAATATAGAAGGTGCTTTTATTAATAAATAAAACATCAAGATGGAGCTATTTTTCCAGTTTTTTTCTTGACTATAAGACAAGATCATTGCAAAGTCTGCAATAATAAAATGCACCATGCAGTTGGAAACATTTAATTCCAAATAATACCTGTGGAATAGATTTTTAACTTTTGAATTAGGCAGCAGGTCTAGAAATTTTGGATTAGAAATAAGTTCTAAGGTTTAATTTAGGTAAAGTGCTAAGTTTCATTGGAAAAGGGGTCATTTACCCTCGTCTGTTGGGAAGAAATAAATACAAAGAAACCATTTATACCTGAAACATCTAGAAAACAAAAAGCAAGAGATATCCAAAAGATTTTTCTGATACTTCCAAAAAGATCAAAGCTATGAAAACATTCACACTGTATATTTAAATCTAATTAATTTTCACAACCACATTCAATTATCTAATGCTTGTTAAGGCTTAAATTACTATTTCTATGAAGGATCCCCCATGCAATTTTTGGTCTAACTTTGCTGAGATAAAAAATGGGACAAAGAAATCTTTTCTTCTTTTCTTCTTTTCTTGTGGTAAGTTTGCCTACTGTCATGTGAAAAAAGGGGTTTGGGCAAAGGCTCAAGAAAGCTGGTGAACAGACTTGGTATTTTTAGACTGTGAGTGTTAATGCAACTGCAAAACAATGCACTATACAAGTCACTAAATAGGACACAGACATTGGAATACACAAATTACCCAAAAAGGGGATCAAGGAGATCAAAAATGAATTTTACAGATGACTATGGAGAGGAAATGAAGTATTTTAGTAAGACAAAAATAGCCTAGAATAAGCATTTGGAAACAGTGAAACTACTACAATGTTTGCTTGCAAATTCCCTGCAGGGCTGCCTTGGAATGAAGCAGGATTTGTCTTTTTTTTTCTGTTCTGAACCTCTGTGTGTACCTGTTCCTCAGGTCAGGAGAGACCAGACTCAAGTGGTTTCCCACATAAAAAGAAATTTCATGGTTTTGGGAGGTTTCTGTCATGAGACATTTAAGACTGCAAGAAAGATTTCAGCTCCCTCCTAGATGCCTGCTGAAGAATTCCTTCAGAATAACTGGATTATACTTTACTTTTAGCATGTCTGTTGAGCCCAGATGCCTCTTAGAGGCCTGACAGAATGAATTAAAAATAGTCAAAAATGTCCTTACCAGTAACATTACGTCACTGTGAGTTAGTAGGTCAATCAACCGTGGATTAGAAAATAATTGAATTGTTTGTGGAATTAAAGACACGCATTCTTTATGTTTAAAGGCATAAATGGGAATTCCGCAATTACTTTGAGGCAATGTAACAAAGCTTAGAAATTCCATCCACTTTAACCTCCTGTGACTCTTCAGTTCTTGTAGTGTAAACAGGGATTCCATTTATCTATTTTTTTTTGACATTACAATGGGGTAATTATCAAAGTTATGGGTCCATTTCTCACCTTTAGTGTTTATTATTTGTTTTACAGGTTTGAGTTGGAAGGGAGCTTAGAAATCAATACCCATAGTCATACGTGAAATTCACTTGTGTTTCCTTGTATATGGAGTACATCAACAACAACAAAAAGTCAAATATTTGAAATTTTCAAAAATAGAAAAGCATTAAAGTAAATGCTGCCTAAAACACTTAGGAAATGAAGAAGTTAGAGTCTGGAAGAGTATGGAAACGGAATAGCACAGGAAAGGGGTGGCATAGGGATGTTTGAAATGGCATTTCATTTATCCAGATTCTCTAAACTATGAGTTTTAAGGTGGATCCAAGTTTAATTTTAGAAATCAAATGCTATAACTAGAAGCACTCGAGGGCTGGAGCGGGGGGGACAGGAGAGGGAATTGCTTCTGGAGTGCACTGCAAATAGCTCTTTGGATAAACAGTATGGTAACAATTAGCCAGTGGTCCTTTTTTATTTTGCTGGATTTTGAAAACCATAAAAATAGATTATGAATAAGCCTGGTGTAAGTCAAAAGTTACATTGCAACAGCTGCATCATCCTACCAATAGTAATTTTATCAGATCTATTCACAACTTGCTGCTAATATCTCATAGGTGGTAAGGACACAGCTCAGATTCCTCCTTCAGGCATGAATTCTCCTGTGATATTTTCAGCTTTCACCTTCTATTTCCAGCATTTACATCTTAACAGAAGGAAAGTTCCATGGAAGCAATTCATTTAACAAAGCAATAAATTAATCCTGGTGCACATCCTTTATTGTTTCAAGATACATGGAGCTTTCAGAGACCTTTGGAAACAAAGCCTTCTTAGTGGGATTTTCTTAGGAATTTTGGATTTGTAAGCCATACAAATTGCCTATCAAGAGTATTTCCACCTTTTAAGAAAAGTTCTTCAAAAGGCTGATCCTTGGAAATTTTACAACTCTATTTTTAGCAATGCTAACAGGTACCTTGTCAATGTCTGGTTTATTGATTAACATCTCATCTTCCTGCATGGTAATTAATGTTCACCTTGAGTATAATATCCAAATAATTGTCAGATTTGGGAAGGTTTGTTCGTTTCCTGTGGTTTTTTGTACCCACGGTTTATACATCTTTAATGTCAAATTAGTGCCTATGGAAATGACTTGAAGTGCTAAAGAGCAGAACAGAATTAATGTATAGAATGCTAAAGAAAAGAGCTCTAGGGGATTTCATTTGAAGTAGGTTGGAGTAAAATCAGTTTTATTAATTACTGTTTGGAAAATCAAGCTGTGAACATTGAAGTCTTCAAATACAGGGTTTTTTCCTTAAGGTGGCATCATTTGGAACTTATTTTAAGCAGCATAGTGAAGAACTTTCATTTTCTAGTATTCAATGATTGAATTTGGATTGTTCTCTGGTGATTTTGGAAAACTGTTTGTGCCCACCTTGGCCATATCAACAACGTGATATGTGCAGCCTCAGACCTGGCACCTTCTGCTTCTACATGACTCAGTTTTATTTCTGTGCTTTAAAAACTCTTATAACCAACCTGGCCTTGGACATTTCCAGGGATCCAGGGGCAGCCACAGCTCCTCTGGGCACGCTATGCCAGGGTCTCGCCGCGCTCACAGAGAGGAATTTCTTCCAAATACATATTTATTTATTTATACACACTTACTCACAAGCAGCATGTCACAGCCATCATAAACATTTTATGGATTCATCATTCTTCATCATTCTGCCATGGACTTCTGAGTGAAGTCCTTTTAGGATAGCAGGGATATTTATCTGATTAATCTTGTGGTTTCGTTTGGGGTTTTCTGGCGTCTTGGTTGAATGGGTTTTTCTCTTTCCTAAGTAACAGTGGGGGCAAATTGCTTTTCATACATCCTGTCCTTTAAATGCAAGGGAGATTTGTTGATAAGGTTGGGATAAGGTTGGTACCTGCAATTCCAGCCTAAGCTCTTTGTCAAGCTTCCAGCATTCCTGATGAATTGCAAATGGAAAGGGGAACCCTTGAAACAGATCTGTAACTTGTGGTATAATTGACTCAAGACAACTTCCTGGGAACTTTTTTTGGTTGCTCCTATTCAGCTGTTTCATAAGCACGTGGGACAAGCATTTTAAGATATTTAGGAGTGAGAGGGTCACTTTAATTTGGATATTCCCCTTTTATAGGGAAACTTCTTGCCTTACATCTTTGTCAAATTAACAAAGCTGGATATAGCTGAAGCTTGTGAAAGGACAAGTGTTCAGAAAATAAGGACAGAACAGAATAAAATGGTGTCCAGATAAAAAATGGTGTCCAGATAAAAAATGGTGTCCAGCTATTTTTCCTGGGTTTGAGGGTTGGGGATGCATTTGCTGGTTAGACAAAGGTGTGAAAGGACATGAAGAATGCCCAGACTGTAGCAGTTACCAAAACCAGCGTGCTCGGCTCTGTGTGCATTTTCAGGGCAACTTCTTGAGGAGTCAGAACCACCACTGGACAACATTTCACAGCCTCCCTGTCCAAGCTGAGTCCTTGGTGTAGCTGTTCATGGCAAATATTATCAACATTGGTTAATTTTTATGTGATGGTTGATTTATCAGCAAGGAACAGCAGCAAGGAAGTACAATTACCTTGAGACAATATAATTGCTGTCTGTGGCTGGGGGGAATTTGCTAACACTATATCTGTGTTGAGGACAGGGCTACTGAGGGAACTGCTTATGCCTTTGTTTCCTTCTGAATATGCTCATGGTTTTCATTTTCATTACATAGCTCCTCACTTTCTCCCCTCTGGATTCTCTTTGTGAGGATCCAGGGAGCGAGGTTCTGGCTGGAGTTTTATTTCTCCAGGCAGACCTTGCAAACTGAATGTTGTCTCTCCAAACCTTTGTTGTTCCCAGGCTCTGATTTTCAGTACATGATGTTAAATACCTCCATGAGGAAATTGGGCAATGTCAATACTTAGCTGGGCCTCAGTCACAGAAACCTCAGAGCCCCATGAAGGCTGCTTTGATGATCCTCTTTTTCTCTTCTCACTGAAGCAGACAGAGGTGCCAGTCTCAGAGTTCCCTGCTGTCTCTGAGAAATTCATTCTCAGCCTAATTGTCTAAGGCTTGTGATAATTTAATAGTTTTTTAAAATATAGCACAAAGTGCGTATGATAGTGTCTCCTGAGAAGTCTTAATGACCTTGGATGAGGATTACTTGTTTGCTTTCTCTGTGGAAAGGCACAAAAAATTGGTTTGGTTTTTTTTTGTCTTCCACAAAGCTATTAGGTCTGTACATAGGAGATGGCAGCCTTAATATTCATCCAAATGGGAAAAGAGAAATAATGACTTCCAGTAATTACAGTGGAACTTAGACACAAAGTTTCTGCATACGTGCCATTGTCAATGAAAAAAACATTCAAGTTTCCAATTCCTATTGGATATTCAGTTTCTCCTGAGCATAAATATCTCCTAAGTTCTAGAAAGAACAAAATTCTTGTTCCAGCAAACACCAGAAGGAGCTTTTCAGTTCCTCTCATGGTTGGCACTGTTGCTTGTCCTGTTTTGCATTCCTTCCCAGTTTAAAGAGCTTTTTCTTTGTCGTTTCTGATGTGTTACAGTTTCCAGACTCTATTCAAAATGCCATTTGCACATTTAAATCCACTTCAACAACTGCTTGTAGACAGACTGAAGGAAAGTGCAACAGGAAAAACAATCCATGCTGTCATCAGAAAACCTTTCCAAAACTTTGAGAAACAGCAGAGATCTCGCTGGAAGCAAAGGTGCTCTGCTTGAAATGTAATCAGTATTTTCCCCTTCAGCTTTTTTTTTCTTTTTTCCTTATAGACAGTTACTTCCACTGCACCTTCAGCCACCACTAAATCTATATTAAATTAATCTTGTTCTAATGAGTTTGTACCAAAAAAAGTGGGAATAAAAGCATGGAAACAGGAAGATGGGATTTAGGCCAGTATAGCCCATTGAATTTTTTAGCACTGTATTAATTTCATCTACTGAGTCCTCCCAGCCCCACCAATGTGTCAAGACTCTATTTGTCCTGCAATAGCTGCAGTCAGGGCTGGCAAACTGTACACAGAGGTGCAGCTGAAAGACTTTCTGATCCAACCCTCACCTCAGCACCACCACAGTCACCCCACCCCTAAACCCCAATGTCACATCCACAAGGTCTTAAAAGGACTCTCAGCAGACACAGAAGTGCTTGTGTCAAGATGCTGAATTGGCCTACAAACACATGGATTAGCCTAAATGCTTCTGGTGCCACTGCTGGAAACTTGGAAGTGGCAATTGGAAAGTCACCTCTGATGATGTAAAAGTTAAAGGAATTCAGTTTGAGTAAGATCCTGAGAGAAACAGCTCTGCAAGTTCAGCACACACAGCATTTTGTAGACAAATGAAAGCCACATATTTGTGTTGCTGACACCATCTCTAAGCTCATGTACCTCACAATCTCAAAAGAAATTCTTTGTTTAGTTTTGTCACAGATGAAATTACAGCTACATGGGTATCACTGGTTCAGGGTAAGCAAAAATGTGAAAAAATCATGTAAGCTTGCCATTCAAATAAGAGATTGATACACAGTGAGGATCTTAGAAACTAAACTGAGCAGGATATTCATGAATTTGAGGTGACCTGTCAGTCTAGTGCTTGAAGGAGAAACTCAATAGAGGCAGAGGTTTCTCCTCTGGGAAGGGGAACATGTAAATCTTGCATGTCTGCATCACTGAGAGGAGAAATGTGAAGTTGCTGATTGGAAAAGGGCTGGGTTTGCTTCTGGTGTCAAGCCTGGCTCTTGGTGGGAGGTCCTACCAAAGGAAGGGACCCCAGTAGGGGACATGAGACTGGCAGCAGGAGCCTGAAGATATGGCACTCCTGATGTGCTCCAGTGGCCGAGTCCTGGGGTTCCTCATTTTCAACACTTGGTAATCAAAGAGTCTCCCTTTAATCAGAGCTTTGCACCTCATCAAGCAGCTCTGAAGCAAACATAAATTCTCCTTTCTTACAGTCTCATTTCTTGCATCATTAACCCGTTTGCTCTTCACTTTATAAACTTGTCTGAACTTTTTCAATCTCTGAAACCACTTCTCAGATCCTTTTCAATCTCTAAACCGACTTCTCTGAACAAACCCTTTTTTTAATGAAATTTCTTTGCTTATGGGACAGAATGTCAGTACCTTAATGAAAAAAAAAAAGATTGTTCTGTACAAGATTTTTTTACAAGCCTCAAATATATTTGGGGGCCGTATTTGAATATTTTGCCCTTTTTTTAAGGAATTAGGTTTCAGTGCAGGAGATGATTGAGGATTCATTCCCGTGCATTTTTCCACTGTTGAGTAAAGTCATTTACATGAGAGGAGCTTTCAGAACTTTTTGTTGTTGTTTGAACTTCTCATGCAAAACATGACATAAAACCTAACAAAGGGAACAGATTGTTTATGACTGTAGCTTTATTTATTATTAGCCTAACATTGTTTTTGATTTATTTTGTGCAGCTTTCTGTGCTAGAGACAATTAATTTTACGCTCTGGAAAATCTGGTGCATTTTTGCAAAATCTGAATCCATTTCACAGTAACAGATTCAAATGTCACAAAGTCAAAAGCTGCCATATAAAAGACAAAAATTATAAATATCAAGGGCATGTTTGCCACTTCTCTTATCTAAGTCAGCATTCCAGAAGACTTCTTAGCCATAAGTATTGGATAGCTCTTTTTTTTTGCTCTTTTCTTGCTCAAAGCAGCACATAATCTGTGCTACATTAAAGAGAAAAAACCTGTATTTCCATAGCCCCTCAATGCTGCCCTGAAATAATTTCCACTTGTGCTATCTACCTGAAGGGAGAACTTTTAGGAAAGGTATTAAAAATTATTTCATAACTATATATTGTATTTTTTATTATGTTTAATGTTAATGGCTTGAATTGAAAAAAAATCTCTTCTCAGGAATTCCTTTACCATTGCATAAATTAAATCTTATACCAAACTCTCATTGAATTTCAATTTAATTTATTTTATTTAATTCTTCCATATCTTCACATGATCTCCATTATGATATGGGGATATGACATGTTGATTCTGACACTATAAACATTTACATTAAATTTTCGAAGGAATTCTGAGTGCCATATTTTGGTACATTTTTCAAAACTGATAAACAGTTATCTCAGTTCCGGGTACAACTTTGTGATCACCAGGTTTTTCTGGACAGCACTATTGGAACATCTCGTGCTCTTGCAATATGATTTCTCAGCATAATGCTGGTATGTTTGAAATCTTGCTGGACAAACTCAAGAGAAACCAATAAATCATCACTTGAGTGGTGGCTGTGTGTCCTTGGCTATGCACAGGGCTAAAACTGAGCTCAGTTTTTCTCAGCTGGGCTGGGGGAAGACTCCTCATGCAGCAGAACTTTATCTACACGGAACAGATTTTACCAGACACTCCTTATCCCACAGTTGCAAACCAATGGCCTAGAAATGACATGAGCTGGAATGACATAATGGAACACTTCTCCTCAAAACTGGAATATTCAGCCAGAAGAACTGGCTGTGGAACTGCCTGGCTCACCTACCTGTCTTTTGAACACATGCCTGCTCCAAAACTGCATGGATTAAAGTGCAGAAACTGCCTTTGCTCCAGTTTGCAACTCGATAGGAACTCCATTCCAGGAGTGAATTACCACATCTGCTGATCTCTCCACCTCATGCAGCAGCTCCATCCTGGGGAGCCTCTCTCCACAGGGCTGGGTGTTCCAGGCATGACATCACTGGAAATGGTGCCAGATTCAATTACATGGGCAGATGGATAGCACAGGATTCAGCAGATTCTTGACACGAGCACAGTCTTTGTGTTTTTTGCATCTATGGATTTAAAGCTACGTTTTCAAATAAATTTGCAAGCAGTTGTTCTTACATGCAAGGAATCTTCCTCTTAGGGATCCATATTTACCAAAGGGAAAGACAACAGATCCCTAGAGGAACTATTTCCTATCAGGATTGCATCCATCCTTAACTGTGTGTACAAACACAGCACCTAAAATACCTTTTTTTCAGGAAAATATATCCTCCTTATCCTGTGATATGGGGGTCTTGTTGCTCACCTGTAAGCATGAGCATCAAGAAAGTAATTTAGAAGTGTTTCACTATTATTAAAGCAATCTGGTTTTGTGAGGCTGCTGAGTTTTCACTCAAAGTTTTGATAAAGATTGGACTTAAATCTTGGATTTCCAATTGCACCTTGGACTTCCCTCTTAGGCTGTGCTAGGAAAGGGGAGGTGAAGAATTCTTGTTCCTGAGAAATTATTTCCAAAATTCCAGACATCTTCACAGTGACACTACTTCTATTCACTTTTGAAATGTCAAAGCACCTGGTCAGCCTCTCCTAAAAGTACCAGCCAGCAGAGAGGCACAACTGAACCTCCACCCACTGCTCCTCACACTGCAAGATTTGGGCTAAATTGGGGCAGAGGAATATTTCTAGGGAGAGAAAAGAATAGGATCCTCTTCAGAGCTTTGGCAAGGCAAGGGGTGGCAAGAAAACACTTTGTGTTGCCCTCACCTTTGTACCAGAATTGGACCTGATGCCATCAGGCCTCAAACATTGTGAGACAATGGTTAAACAACCAGAGAGAAGCACTTGGGCATCCAGCCAGAATCAGATCCCATCAGGAAAACAATTGGAGCTGCCACATTATCCTTGACCAGCTGATGAGAAACTTGAGAATTTTTTTAAGGAAAAAAGAATCGGGTTTGCAGTGTGAACTTCCTTAGCAGCAAAGTGAAGCAAAATATATAAGGAAGATAATGAATTATGCTGTGTCCAGCAAGTTCTACCACTTAGTAGCTCCACTGGAATGGCAGGTCAAAGGAAAATGTAGATGCATGTTGCCTATACTGGGTCTGTGGCCTTTACTGTCCCAAGAAACACAAACATTTAGGGAACAGCATTTACTGGGCATTTGGACAAATCCAAGTCAGCTTTTCAGAAGGGACAAATTGTTACGCAGTGACCATAAATAACAACTCTGCACAGGGAAGCTGAGCCTTCAGAGATGAGATACATTACAGTAAAAACCAAAAACTAAACAAAACAAAACAAAACAGAAAAAACCCACAACCAACCAAACAAGCAACCAGCAACAAAAAGCCCCTACCAAATGAAAATAAAAAACCCACCTATCTCAAGATTTCATTTTCACTACCATGGAAGGAAAGTTTTGCCCTATAAACAACTTCTTAAGATTTCTCTAAGTGCAATTGCCACTGTGGGATTGCAATTAGGCAAAGGAATCCAGAATACTAAAAACCTTTGGCCACAATTTTAAGCCTGAGTTAAAAGCAACTGATTATAGCTTTCCTCTTCTTTCCAGCCCAGAGTTAAGTTAACAATAACAAATAAGGGTGAATCTAGTGCAAGCTAAGTAAATGAAATGCTGTTCCCTTACCTCATGTTGACTTTACTTTCCTATCCCCCATCCAGATTCAGATTTCTAAATAAGTTTTTAAAATAAACAGGAACAGTTCGGTGGTTTGGCAACAGACAGCAGGATGGTGAGAAAGACTGCTTCAGTCCAGTAGAAGTGATATTGCCACTTTTCTCTATGGTTCCTCCTTTTGTTTAGCAAGGAGCACCTTGGAGAATTCCCACAGACACTGGTGAAGCAAAGCAAAGGTTTCCAAACATCAGTCCAGGTGGAGTTGGCATATCTTTAAGGATAATCCCTACTCTGAAAGCCATGAAAAAGTAAAGAATCACAGTTTTCAGAGTGAGTGTAAGAATACAGTGTGGACTGCAAGACAGGCTAAAAGCTGGCAGGGGCCTGATAGGCCAACAAAAAGGTTTAAATCTCCAAAATACCCAAAAAGAAAGTCTTGATGACACTTCCCTAGGCAGTGTCCAAGGTAAATCTTCACTCAGAATAGCAGATTTCTGTCTGGTTCTATTTCCTTCTCTGGTTCAAAGTCAGCTTCATCTTAAATGTGTAGCAGAAGATCCAGAATGGCCAAAGGTTTTTAGTTTTCTTAGGTGAAGCTTATTGAAGAACACAAATCTGTCTAACCATGATTTGGAATACTTTTTCAGTATAGATATAAAGGAATAGGATGCTTCCAAATCTTTCTCAGTTGTTTCTACCATTTATACTTTTTAACTGGACATCTCCTTTAATTTTGACCTCTCCTAAGGTGAGTTTTTCAAGTGAGTAATCTGTCACTGCAGGTGCATTATTTTTACGTGTCAAAAGCAGTTTAGTTGTCATCTCCAGAATATCTTTTCTATCTCTAGAGTTAGCCTTGAATGGTATTAGAGGCTGTCACATCCTATTTCTGTTGTTCTAAAAAAGGAGGGCAATCAAGTCAGCAGAGTCAAAAGTGAGATCCATGGAATGATGCTCTAAGTGGGAATTTTCAAGTGCAGCTGGGATATCGTCAAGCAGCTGCTGTTTCAGTTCTTGGAGGGCACCACAGGACAGGATGGTACAGCTATTCACATCTCTGGGTAGGAATATTCTGACCAGGTTTTCCCTTTTTCTTCATTTATCACATTGCTGCAGTTCAGTTCTGTGTAATTTAAGTGTGCCATTACCTGTTCAGCTTTGGCAGTTGATCCCTCAATGTTTTGGGTTTTTTTTCCTCTGAAATCTCTTTATTTGCCTCCTCCCAAAAATAAAAATTCCAGAAACGGACCCAGTGTTTTTCAGGAGAGGCTTCCAGCTGGTGTGAACCTATATGGGTCTATAAAATTCTATGAGGATTTCCTCTGGTTGAACATCAGCACCCTAAATGGCAACTCTGCTTATTAAAGCAAGTTAATGACATCACACCTCTGTTTCATGATTTTTCTTCAAGAGTAGTCAAGACTTGTTCTGCCTGTTTAGATGCTGTTTTATTTTGTTTGCTAATGAGCAATTTGCTGGTTTATGTCTGAAGACTTTTAGCATCCAGTTTTCTGTTCCCATTCTGTTGTGTGTTTTAGATTATGTGAAGACACAGCACTCTCTCACTTCAGCTGAATATAAAACTGAATCACCCTGGCTGGGAAATATGGGGTTTAATTAAAGGGAAAATACTTTGCAAGTTAAAACAAGCTTTGTGAACCCTAAAGATGTTCCAGAGTTTCACAAGCACTAAACCACATTGGATTTGACTCGCCTTTGATCCTGAAACCTTTTAAAAGATATATTAGGGATATTTTGATGTCTTCAAGGGCAGGAGGCCAGATACTACTGGAGAAATGAAAGATGGAAGGAACAGCTCCCAGGGTTGATGTCATCTTTCTTTAGTTGAAGCATCACCTCATGCGTTTTAAGTCTGAAAAGTCAAGGCATGGCCCTGCCAACTTCTGAGGAGGCCATGAGGGTGGTGAGCCCTGGCACAGGGTGCCCAGAGTAGCTGTGGCTGCCCCTGGATCTCTGCAAGTGTCCAAGGCCAGCTTGGATGGGGATTGGAGCAGCCTGGGACAGTGGAAGGTCTGACCAGAGCAGGGGTGGAATGAGATGAGCTGTAAGGCCCTTCCTGCCCAAATCATGATTCCGTCCTGTGATGATTTTACTCCTTCAGAAGTGAAATGCTGCAGCTCCAGTCCCCAGGGTTTCCTGCCCCACAGCTCTGGGAGATCCTGCAGGAAGCTCATGCAGAGCTCAGCCATTCCTGCAGCTCTCAGAACACACAAGAAGCAGCCACACCTTGTGCATCATAGAAGGAAAATGTGCATGTCTGAGGTGTGCAACTGGAAACCAACTTAAAATGAAAGCTCTTGGTGCAATCCAGCACCATCCCTTTGCCTTTGCCTGGCAGGTGAAGGGTTCCTTTCCCATTTAATGAGCACTTTTGAAGACTGGCCTCACCCTTCATGCAAACAATGGATCCCCTTCTAAACACAGATCATCCCTCCCTGCTGCTAACACCTTCCAGGTCTGCCAAAGCCAGACGAGCAGTGGAAGTGTGCAGGAGGAAGCTGAGGCCTACCAAGAACAATTTTAATTCCTATTTTTACAATCCGCTCCAAATATTTTAAGAGTTTGAGTCAACAGCCCGGTGTGAACACTCAGGGGGCCAAGTTAAACATCAAGGAATCCTACAGGTTTCACAATTAGAAAAAGAAGAGATAGTTTTTAAAATTGCAGTAGAAGAAGTGTTTCAAGCTAAGTATACATCATTAATGAGCCTTCCATGATGAAAATCAATTTGACCTGCATTCATAATTGATTTTTTTTAACTTATTCATATGTCATTCATTTTCATTCTGATCTCTGGAGCAGTATTATTCAGAAGGATTCTGGTTTTTCCATCTCTTCCAAAGTGTGCTGTAAGAATAATGCATTAAATCACAGTCCCTCGCCTGGTTTATCCTATTCCTTTTATAAATTGAGCTGGCAGAACAAATTATAATTTAAAACTATATCTGCAAAAGATGTGAGACCATGTTTGCAACTATTTCAGTGTCACATTAGTTGCTGATGTGTTTCAGTTACAGCAGATTTTGAGTTTCCCTCATTTCGATGTTTCCTCAGCTGGTAGAGGGAGAAGGGCAAGAGTTCTCTGTCAGACAGGGAAAATCAAATTAATGTACTTTTGAAAGCCTCTGTCTGACACTATCTGCAAAAGTGTCCTCCATAATTAAACTCTGGCCTCTATTAGATTTCTGAACGTGAGGGTTTGGCTTTTCTTCCTAAACAGTCATTAGAATTTTAGATTTCTATCTTCCCAGCATTATTTTTATGCCTTCTCTGTAGCTACAATTTTTTACCAATGGTTACTACAGAGCAGGGCCTGCTTGTGGTGGCTGAAGCCAAAGGAGTTTGGACTGACAAAGCTCATCAAACCCAGGAATATTTGGGAAATATTTACTCTTGAGGATTTTCACATCTTTGGCTTTAATTCTCCAAGAATCTCATCATCTTCTCACAAAATAAAAGGTCCCTCCAGAGTCACAAAGGTTGTTTGATGTGCATAAGGAGGCTGACCAGCATTTCCTTAAGGAACTTCTCCTGAGATCATCCCCAGCTCAGGAGGCTGCTGTGAAGGAAGCAGGAGCTGCTTGTGTTTCTCTGGGAGGTGACTCTGGCTCCCAACAGCTTGGATGGTGTCAGCAGAGGCCAAGAGGTGTCCAACCAGCAGAAATCCCACCAAGTACCAGTGGTATTTGCACTGTCTTTCTCCCACTGCCCTAAAAAGCCAATTCCCACCACATCAAAAGTGTCCCTGTTGAGCAATTGCTGTGTGTCAGCACTCTGCAGCCCTGAGCTGTTTGCGTCTCTGAAACATGGAAAACACAAGATGTCATAAAAAGAAAACAGTGTTTGCTTCCAGGCTGTTGATTTAGGAGGCGAAGCAGAGGAATAAAACAAACATGCTCCAAAAAGCCTGAGAGTGCAATCAGATGAACTGAAGGAGGAACAGCCACATTTTCAGGTAGTGGTTCCTCTGAAAGCTTTGCCTGAATCACATGACTTTTTCTATCAGACCAGCAAGACAGACGGCAAAGTCATGGCTATTAAATCATCTTTTTATGTCTTAAGTAGGATAATGGAGCTGAGATACCCCCAGGTAATTTCAACTCTGCATGTGTAAGCCCTTAAATTCGGATGGGGGAGGGGGGTGGGGGAATGCAGTGATGGACGAGTCCCATTTGTTCTAATCACTGTGCGAGATCCCCTTGAATTTCTGTTTCCTGCAATTGTGCAACCTGTGATCTCCTTGCCGTATTTTCTCCCAAATCTCCCATGATTAAGCACATGATAGCAATGCTTCCTATCTTCCCCTGCTATCTCCATATGTCTTTCTTTCCCCCCCGTACTGCTCATGTCAAGAGTTTAATCTGCTTATAGAGCTAATGATTAATGAAAGGTGAGGCTTTGGCCAAGGAGGTTAATTTAGCTGGACTCCAATATGAGATTTGCAGTTTTCTAAGCAACTTTTTGCAAGTTGCCAGGCCTCACATAGATCATGACAGAAACATGGAGTCCAGAATTCAAAACAACACACCATGCTCAGTGTGCTGCTGCTCTTTATTGTGATAAACAAAATACTGAGGATGTTTGGAGTGGTTTGGAACAGCGAGGTCATTAGCCAGACTGGAGGAGTAATTTTCTAGGCTAGCAAAGGCAGACAGATGCAAGTTATTAAATGAGGCTTGTCACAGATTTGAACTCTGCACATCTATGCAGAAAAACCAGAGAAAAGCCAGGAACACAATGAACTGACCTAAGAACACTAAAATCATGTCAGTAAATCATTTGGGTTTCCAGTTTTCAGGCTCTCAGGACCTTGAGGTTTAGAATGCATTAAACCAAAAAGTGGAGGGCAGGATGTCTCTGTATGTAACACAGTCAAAGGAGGAAACTGAGAAAAATTTTTAACAAAAAACATCTTCTAAAAATCTGTTTTCCCCCTTCTTATGTATGACTTTTCTTGCATTACTAATATTTATACCCTTTATACATGCACATGTGGATTTTGAATATCCAGTAAAAACATAAATAAAACCATTTAATGCAGTATTCCCTGTATATAAGTATTAAAAGAACATTATAAATTCAGTGTGGGGGAGGGAGAGGAGTCCAAAGACAGTGAATAATTTCAGGGATTCCATTTTGTACAACTTTAACTGTAGTCTCCTGTTTCTCAAAACAAGTTGGACTCAGGTTGGATCTTAGAGGTCTTTTCCAACCTTAATGATTTTATTATTCTAAAATCAAAAAACATTTGGCCAAAGATATGGGCCAAAATTTGTGCAGAGTAGTTCTGAGAATATGATTGAACTCCTAATTAGAGTTGTGCCTTGTCAGAGCTGGAACTCCACTGCTTCCCTGAGCACACAAAATAAATAAGGAGTGTTACATGTAGTAAACATAATTCGTGCCATTCCTTGTATGAAATATGTAATATTGGATACTTGTTAGATTATGCTCGTTTGTATTAGAAGCCTCCCCACCCTCGCAGGCGAGACACTGTTGTATATTAGAACCCAGGCAGGAGATGGGCCATGTCTGGAGAGATACGGGGCTGATCGCGTGTAAACAACCCGAGATGGATATCATGGAAATCCTTGGGCAGATCCATGTGAATGCAGCCTTCCCGTAAATGTCATCAGGGGATTCAACAACTCCGGACACGGAATTGTTCTTTCTCACCACCAAGCAAGAAAATCGCATTAACATATGGACTCTGAATGGAAGAAAAGACTGACTGCCGAAATCTTGGCCTCAGGCGGAATTTTCCCTATAAAACCCGCTTGTGCCAGGATGGAGGTGTGTGGGCATAGAGGAAACCTCTGCTGAGGCTGACCTCGTTGTTGCACACCCAGAGCCGACCCCGGGCTCGGCTCTGTTCTTTCCTTGTGGCTGGCTAGATAGAATTTGATTGTAAAATAAATATTTTATGTTTTTCATTTTTAATTTGGCTGGACAAATTTTCATTTATAACAGGAGTAAGGAATAAGGAATAAGAAACAGGAGTAAGGAATAAGTGCAAAGAGTGTGGATCATAAGAGGTGGCCAGCACTGCAGGACACACCTGAAACAGCAGCACAGCTGTGACTTTGCAGCCAATTGGAAGAGAAATGTTCAACTCCGTGCAAAATTTGCTCCTGAATCAGCCTGGTTTAAGGGAACTGAGATCCCCAAGAGGGAGGTTTTGGTTGGAGTCAGTATGTTTGAGGAGGCAGCTGCTCTCTCCCTCATTTCCTGCCCCTCAGTGGAAAGGTGGACACAACAGGAATGCCAAAAACCAGAAACCCTTGGGTCAAGATAAAGCTCACATAAAAAACGTTTCTTCCTCCCTGCTTCAACCAAGAGGATGAGAAGATTACTTTAAAAAAAAAAAAAAAAAAAAAAAAGCTGTGATTCACATTGGTTTGGTAATTGAGGAAACAGTCAGATTTTGCAACCTAAATGCCATGAGTAAGAGCACTGAAAAGAACTTCCAAGAAGGGTGGTTTGATTTGTGGTGCATGAGCTGGATGAACTGGTGAGAACCCCAGGAGAAAGAAGACTTTCTGGAATTAGGGTGATCGGGCACTAATAGAGAATTCATTTCTTAATTTTATTAAGGCATGAAACACTTAGGAATTCATCACTTGAGTGGGAGAGAAAAGTATCCTGTTTATTTAGCCTCAGTCTGACCTTCCTCATGAACTGCCAAGGGTTATCCCTTTTTCCTGTATTTATACACAAGTTTTTCCATACCAGGTGTATTTGTTTTTATTTCTGGAAGGACAGAGGAAAGAAAATTAATACTGTGACAGAGATAGAAACATCTCACAAGGAAAAAGCTACTGAGAAATGGGCAACACACATTGCTACCTTTTTTCTTTTCTGGGAAGAAAATCCAAATGGCCCAGAACTTCTACTCCTCTTAGATTTCTTCATGATAACGTCCCTAAAACATGGAGATAAGAAGATAAATAAGCTTGGCTGTATATGCAGGACTGCAAAAGCAAGGGATTTAAATGCAAATAAACTTGATGAAAGATTAGGGCAATTGCATGTTTTAGACTTCTTGTCCTTCATAAGGCTTAAAAAAACAACTAAATAACCCCAAAAAACCAATAAGAAAAACATCACCACAAAACCTTCAACCTCTTCACTGATTAATAAGCAATGACTATGAGAGATCCAAATGCCCCCCAGCAGTTCAGTTATGGAGGTTTCTGGTTTCTTAATAATAAAATGATCTTTCTAAATTGTAAACTGGACTGCAGAACATACCCAAATTTCCTTTTGGTTATAAGGGCTTTGTCAAAAAGCATATTCTGCAGAAAGCAGAACAAAGGAATTTTCATAAAATTGCCTCCAAAGTTTTACTTTGAAAACTTGTGGCCTTTTAAAGACAATTTTTAAAAGCAAATATTAAGACAAGGAAGGTCTAAAAAATTACCTTTGATTAAAAAAATAATAATAATTCATTTTCTCCATGTGAACTTCACAGTGTGTTCAGCCCATAGCTGTTGGATGAGTTACAGGATGTCCTGCAGAAATTGATCTTGATCTTAACACTCTAAGTAACGCAAAATTAAGTTTGTCCTTAGTAAAAGTGTTCTAAGGGATTCATTGACTTCAGGATTCAAAGCCAGCCGATTCTTGGGGATGTCTGGGGGGTTTTTTTCTGTCTAATACTCCAGTAATGTTTTTTCTCATTGTGTCTCCTCTAGAGAGACTTTTATCCCCTCATGTTTTTATTTGAAGGTATTCAGTAGGAATCCTATTTAGCCTTTAAGTACAAAAGGTAAGTGCAAGCATCTAGGCTATACAAATCTTTGTTAATGAGCTTTTAACTTTGTAACACCTAATGAGAAAAAGGAGGGAAAACATCAGGTTGATGTGTTTAAACTGATTTTTTTTTGGCCAGTGCAGAAGAGCACAAGATTTCCTACAGCTCTGAAGGCCTCGTAATTTAGGTCAGGATTGCAGTAGCAAATTAACTTACATTTAGCTCATGTTAGGGAATATTTGAACTGCTTCACAGAGAGCTCAGTGGAGAAACATTCTCTGCTTTCAAAACAAATAGTGGCTGTAAGTATCCACCTGTGATTCATGGCAAAGACATCTGAGGAAAAAGAGCAGCTATTTTCCAAGAGGTGAACTGCAGTTAACTGGGTTCAAGTTGGAAACACTCAGAGGAACTCCAAATATTGCTCAGATGGTGTGCACTTAGTCCAAGGACTTGTTAAAGATGGATTCTGCAGGATTCCAGCAAAGGGGAATTTTTTTTTCCTCTAAGGCTATTCTTTGAACATTCAAACTGAATGTTCAAAGATAATTTTTTTATATTTTGGAAGTGCCCAAATGCTCATTTGCTGTTTCATTTGCAATGCTAAATTTATTGCACAGGGTTGAAAACGGGGTTCATTTTAATCTGAAGTTGATGCCACAGCTAAAACTTTTTTGAGTGATGGGTAGCTATGGGTGATACACCCCTATCTTACTGTAATTAACCAATTAACCAGGTTTTTATATAGAATCACTGCTTAGAAGTGCATGCATCAGGGCTTGTCTGTCATCTTTAACAATCAACTGCTCCTTTATATAACTTGCTGGTGTACTAAATCTCTTTGGGAGTTAATTATGTTAAAATTGATTAGATTCAGAGGAGAGTGTGCAGAAAGTCTGAGGGAGGAATATTTTATTATGTGCTGTGACATGAAATAGGTGACTATTGTTAATCAGAACTACAAAGAACTTGGACAAATACAGTGAAAATGCCTCCGAAAAGGAAGATGGGAGTGAAATGCTTCCATTTTAGGAAGGCAAGAAGCAGTTTCCTAGATATGCAAAGAAATTTTATTTAAGCAAAGCTGATTCTATAGCTTTGATGTGGCAACCACTGGATAATAATATATGTCTGGAGTCTACATTAGAAAGAATTAATATTGAAATTTTATTGTTTTCTCCCCATTTCCATGTGCTGGAATTTATTGTCATCACTAATTTCTTAAATTTTCTATTAAATGTTTTTACCAAATATTTCTATTAAAAGGATTATCTGACTCTGATATTTGAAATTTAGCTCACAGTATCAGTTAGTTGATATTGCTTTATTCATTTGCACCTCAAAATGGATGCTCAGAGAAGTTTTCATAATATTTAAATTTAAATAGAGACAGTTTAGATGGGATTTTGGGAAGGAATTATTCCCTGGCAGGGTGGGCAGGCCTTGGCACAGGGTGCTCAGAGCAGCTGTGGCTGCCCCTGGAGCCCTGGTAGTGCCCAAGGCCAGGCTGGACAGGGCTTGGAGCAGCCTGGGACAGTGGAAGGTCTCCCTGCCCATGGCAGAGCTGAGACTGAATAATTTTAAAGTCACTTCAAACCCAAACCATTCAATGAGTCCATGTATACTTGCTCTAAAAGGTGTGATGAAAAGCGGAAAAGCTGTTTGGGAATAAAAAATAGCATTTTCATTTTAGTGAAACACTACTTTTAAGAAGTAAAGGAAAAGGTTAATTCCTTGTTAAATATTTCTAAAGCTTCAGTCAGAGCTGGAGGTCAGCTGAAAATGTTCCTGCACACAAGCACCAGTGAAGATGACACCAAGTTTTGTTGTGAAAACAGTATAACATAAGGTTAAGGGTCAAAATCCATCCCTAGAGGGTTAAAGTTTATAATTCCTGAAGAACCAAGGTGAGAAATTAAATATAAAAATTATTTAACTGCATGAACATTGTGTTTTTAAGGTGCACAGTCACTTTTTCAGTGGACAGAAAAAGGGGCCATGCTTGGCATCCCCATAATTTGCTAGAAGGGCAGTTTGTGTCAGAATAACTGTCCCAGATCCTAGAAGATGATATCCTTTTCACAAAGACAGCACAAATAATAATTTATATAAATAAAAATTACTTATTATTTATATTATAATAATTTATAAAACAATAATTTCCCATATTGTACAATAATGCTTTTCTACACCTGTGCCTTCTTGCTGTAGCAGGCTTTGGTAATTTATTAGCTAATACATCAGGCATGAAGCTGAAAAAGCTTTTAAATCTTCCTGAAATGGTTGGTCTTTTCCCTCCTATTTTGCTTCAGATCAGCTATCACTCTTGTGAATGGACGAATAATTGCCAAACTCATTAAAATCTCATAAGAAGGAAAATTGTGAGTGCAGCTATTGAAAAGGGACCATGACTGTGACTTGATGTGGCCAAACAACTTCACAGAAAGCAGAGATTTAGGGAGACATGGTGGAAATTCTCATGTACTTCAGATGGTAAATGCGCTTATAGGTGCAGTATAAATGCTGAAATGTGCTCTTTTTTCACTGTTCAGGAAGGATTTAATTTCATTTTGATTTCATTTCATTCCATGCTCAGACAGGAGCAGAAGGGATGCAGTCATTTCTGAGGCAGAGGATGTGATTTAGTTCTGCTTTGCAAGTGGCTGAGGTGGTGAATAAAGGAGCACTTTGTGACATATCATCATCTACTGTCACATGAGCTGTTCATATAGAACTTCTTTAACTGGAATTCTGAGGATCTCAGAAAAGAAAGGGGAGCTTGGGGGCAGGGGGAGGAAGGAAGAAAGAGTTACCAGCTCTTTATTACACCTCCAGAGTTTGATTCATGTCTACATCTTGACAAATAGGAAGGGCTGGGAGAGGGTGCTCAATTCATGGCAAACAAGGAGCTCATTGTAGGTATCCTGCTCCTTTTGAAAGCAGCATTTAAACCTACAAACACTGGAGACTCATCACAATGCTTGGCCCATCCATTACAGACCATGGTTTGTTCCCAAAGTGCTGTCAGCTGTGCTCTCCAGCTTATGGCCATTAGGAATTCCTAGATAATATTCCACAGGATTTTGGAAAAGACAGGCTATACCTATTACTGCAAATTCATAGGAAACCTCTAGAGAGTAGTTTTATCCATCAATATCTGTAGCTTTTGGAATATTGTTCATAGTTTTCTTTATATGACATATAACATTGTGTGTATCATCATTGCACTTTTTACTGGAAAGATTATTATTTAAACCTGCTTCCTGTAATTCTGATTAAGTTGCGGTCTTTACTTCTGCAAGTCATCAGCATTTCCCATCTTGCAATCCAGATTTCCACTTATTGGCATTTACTATATCTGTACCATATATAACAGCTGAAATATAGCTGGGTTTAATCATGTCAAGCTAATTCTAACAGAATTCAGTTAGAAGATGCACATCTGATTTGTGTCCTCCATCAAGACTGGAGACTTCCCTTCATGTTACAACTGCACACAATTGAAATTTTAAATTTTACTTTTTTGTAATCTCTCTCTCATATCTATGTCTTACTTGTTTTCCTTTACAACTCTGGAAATACTCCTTTTTTTTTTTAATAGTTTCATTTTCTGAAAAAAATTATTACTTCTCACTTACAACCTGGGACTATGTATTTTCTATACTGGGAAGTAGTTTCTGCCATTTCCCAATGAGGCATATTTGAAACTGATTACTATTCCCGCACCTTATGAAGAGAGCAGTAATAGTATTCCCATTAATTTTATTCCATTAATGGCATTCCCGTTTTGCTGATGGGACAGCTAAGGTACAAACAGACTGATTTATTTGTAGAAATTCACTCTGGAATCAATGGAGATCAGAATTTTTATTTTTTTACTCCAGAAAACAATGTTCTAACCACAAAGATACTCTCTTTTTCCTCAATAATAAAGTTAAATATGTGAAGTAAAATAATGAAGTTGTTCTACAGATTAAATTCACAGTAATAGCAGATGTTCAACAGTTTCTAATTTCTCTTTTTGAGTAATGTGGTCTGTGTACTGCCTGCAGCAGGATTTAATTTGTCTCCTTGCTGCTATCAGACAACTAAGCTGCTGTCAAAACAGGCAGATCAGGAATTAATGAAAACATTTCTCTGTACAATTCTGTGATTACAATACAGGCAGCTGTATTTTAATTTACCAGCATTTAAGTTTCACATGCACAGATCTCAGTCTTAAATTCAGATCAGATAAGAATACGGGCTAAAGCTCACCTCACATCTGAAAATCTGATCTCATTAGGAGGCAATCTACAGAGAGACCCTATAAATGCTCATTAATAATCACATTTCCCCAAACCCCTTTCACAATTGACACTAAGGGAAACCTTTCTTCAAGTGACTCGTCCCAGCAGCCAGCACAGGGTTACACAGCAGATTTTGCAACCCACACAGAAATACTTCAAAAACATGCTGAAGCCAGAAAGGATGAGAAAACTGCCTAAATTTACTATACTTGTAAAAATCTGTATAATCCTGGCTGGGTTATCTTCATTTTATCTCTCATGGTAGGCTCATGCCCCTCAGTCTTGAGCAGTGTTCAAACCACTGAGCTGTTCTTGGGGATGGAAAGGGATGATAAGGGATGATGAGGCATTTTGTTCTCATCATGGACTTGTAGCCTGGTTTGGTCCAAACCTTGTGTATAATTTAGAACCAGTCTTAAAGCCTGCTGAATTCTGTGAGCAGCTGTGGAATGTAACTTGTTCAATGTGTACCTTTTAATAAGCAGCTACAAGGTCCTTAAAACCAGCCTTTGGGACGTGCCTCTCCCTGTATTCTCTACGGGAAGAACCAGAGGCATTTTGGTTCTGCTGTTATAAAGAAGAAAGCTTTGGTTGATTCCTCAGAATAAACCTCAGAATTTATTCTTCATGTTTATTCCTCAAAACATTCCTTGATTGTAATAGAGCTGGGGGCTGTCAAGCTGCACAGAGATGTGCTCTCAGCCATACTCACATGAGATTCAGTTTGAGGTTTGGAGTTTGTTGGGTTTTAATTGTAACACTGCTCCTTTTCTAGTCCAAATTAGAAGTATTGGTACTGGATTCTGTAAAGCCTGTACTGACCTGATTGGTTTTGTGGTTCTTGGAGTTCTGTGTAAGCAATCTCCCTCTTTTCTAGCCTGCATTATCCCTTTGATTATTCTGTGACAAATTCTTCTACTTGTACACAGGGAGATGGACTGGGAGACTAATCTGACTGAAATAAAGTCCAATCTACCTCTTCCTTGCCTCCTGCTCAAAAAAAAAAAAAATTTAAAAATTATTGTGCTGGAACAGCAGATATGGCAGAAGTTAGAGACACCAACTGTATACATCCATCCTTTCACCAAAAACCTTGATCCATTAACTCTCTCAGCCTGGATAAAAACCCATTCCAGACTGCCCTTGTTGTAGACCAGGTATGTCTTCAGTGTAAAAAATGTGCAGTGATCTCTATGCTTTTCCAACTTCTCATTGTTTTCTGATAGCGTGATAATTTTCAGTGCTTCATTCACCTTTAATGCTGTCAGGATATGAATAATGGGAGCCTACACACTTATGCAAGTAATACTTCCAGTTATATTACTTCCAAGGAAGACAACAACAAAAACCAGATGCCTTAATTAATGAGATAACCACTTAATTAAATTAATTAACTACTCTAGCTAAATTAATACACTGTATTTTGAGAGACAAAGAAATATGGATAACAATTTTGTCTTTTATTTCAATAAAGAAAGAGGTTGAAAAAAGCAGAAAGGTTTTAATATATGTAAGAATCAAAGATTTGTTTTACAGTGTTGAGGTTTTATTGTTGTTGTTTATTATAAAAAACTGATCAAACATTTTGTATGAAAGTTCTCAGCCTTGTTCAGTGTTCTCCCGGGAAGGAAATTAATTAGTAACCTGGTGCATTTAATTGTCCTGAAGGTAGGACATAATATTCTCTTTCAGAAACTTTCTAAGTTTTCCCCACATACATGAAAATGAAGAATATTTTAATTGTTTATTTATACCACACCTATACTGGAAAAAACAGCATTCAAGTCCTTATTTAATTTTATTTTAAGACATCTTGAGTCCATGTGTTCACCCAGTCCCAGACAGCTGTTTAGAAATTTAACTGTCTGGCTGCTGACCAAAATAAATGGAATGCCCTTTGTGTAACATCCTTGTAAAATCTGTAGTCATGCACCAAAATCGATAAATCTTGAAGAGAAATGAAGAACTGAGCTCCAAGGTGCAAGACATCTTAAAAAACACGTCCTCTGTTTTTCACTCTTCCTCCAACCTTAGAATTTAATATTATGTGTTGGCTCCAAGTAGCTGGAATATTCTCTTTAAATCCAAAGGTCACAGCGCTGTGGCTTGATAACATACCATTCTTGATTGCTGCCTGAACAAAACAAAAAATGCTGTTTGGCATAGTCAGAGGTAGAAGACCAAAATTATAGACCACAATAAAGCCTGCCTGTAATAATCTGCAGTCTTTAAGAAGAGAGAAAACATATGCTGTGATTTCAGTGTTCTCAGCTTGGCTGGGGCACACCAAAGAGCATTTCCCTTCTTTTGCTTTTCAGACCAGTCACTGTATTAATATTTCATTATAAACCTGCAGATATAAAACCTGGAAGTTGCTCTTCAGCCTCTGCAGTTCCTCCTGTACACCTTTAGAAGGACTTTTCCTCACCCACCATGGAAGTGGATAAAATAATGAGGAGAACCAAAATCTTCAGTCCCGTAGTAGCTGCAAAGCTGGGTGAAAATCCTGAGGAACACATTTAGAAAATAAATGCAGTCAGACTCACATGTTCCAAGAGGAGAGGATAACAGGGCAAGGAGAACAGGGAAATTCAGGGAACCAAGGAATCTTCGCCATTTCGTGAGCAAGGTGCAGCTTCTGATATTAAAGCTGGTTGCAAAAAGTTTCAGCCTAATCTCAAAAGGTGATCTCTGAGATCCTGAGCCTCACACAGTGTGTCTGACAGATATCCACCTCCACCTGTCAAGATAGGGGAGGTTTTACAGCAAAAAAAAATAATCAGTGATGGAAATGGAGAGTGTTCCTTTTCCTTGTACAGCAGTCATGGAGTGGGGGATGCTGCAGCTGCTGAACTCTTCCCTGCAGAAAAACAACCAGGTTAATTTTCCAGGCTAAAATAACCAGGAAACAATACTTAAATATTTGAATCCCTCATTGTCTATCACTAAATGAGGTACCCTGAGACATTTGGGTTCTGGATGCTGCATCACATCTTCTCACTCAACTGTTGTTTACTTTCACTGCAGCCCATACAAAGCATGTAATATTTCCAGAAATAAAGTCAGAATCCCTGGTGAGGCTGGGTGAGGTGCAGCGTTGGAGACAGGAACCATGCAGGAGTTTCTGGTGGCAAGTAGTGATTTAGACCCTGCTAATTAACTCCTGGTGAAATTAAGGAATTTATTTTTTTTCCTCCCTGCAGTCAATAAAATAATGAGGATCTGGTTTAACAAGTCCTTCCCAGCTGTCATACCACAGAGCTTAGCAGACCAAGGAGATGCATTCCAGTGCCCTAGATCCCTTCTCAATGCCCTTCTGATAACATTTAAATACTCAAAAGCTGGTGCATGTGTTTGGGCACCACTGAAGGGCTCTGAGTTGTGGAGGATGATTTACCCAGAGTGTCCACATGAGTTGTTGGAAACTTGAGCCAGGCTTTGGGATGCCCATGCAGTGATTCCAGTCCTCCCAGTAAAGCCAGGTCTACACATGAAAATGCATCTGACACATCCACTGGATTAGGATGGGCCTCACAATTCTGTGGTATTTTATCTTTTAGAGCTTTGATTCTCACACCTCTTTCAGGATCCTACCTGTAATTTATTGTGGGGTGAGAGAAATAAAGTTGGAGGGATTATTTCTGTGGCTGCCCCTGGATCCCTGGAAGTGTCCAAGGCCAGGCTGGACAGGGCTTGGAGCAGCCTGGGACAGTGGAAGGTGTCCCTGCCCATGGCAGGGGGTGGCACTGGATGATTTAAGGTCGCTTCCAACCCAAACCATTCCATGATTCAATGAAATTACCCTGATGAACATCCCCTGCAAGAAAATGGGTGTATGTATCATTTGAATGCCAGGGCCTGCTACCTACCTTCAACAGACTCAAATGGACAGAAAGAAGTATTAGGTACTTCCTCTGCTACCTAGCTCCATGCAAAACAATTGTAAATTCTGTTTTCAATGTTCTCCAAACCCAGATTAAGATCAGTGAACCCAGATTTTTTTAATTAATTGTGAACTGATGTATAAACATATTTTATGGACAGTTTTCTATGCAGGCAAACCCAAAAAGTTTTGAAAGGAGCATTGAAATTGCTCTCCTGCCAACCTGTTCAGCCCTGCCCTTGTATGCAAAGCATGGAGCAGAGCACCCCTCCCTCCCCTCTGAGAGGACAGCAGGGAAGGGATGGGATGGGATGGGATGGGATGGGATCCATCCCCCTGGAAGCTCCCAGCCATCCCAGGCTCTCCTGCAGGGAAGAGAAACATCAAGGCTGGCCCAACAACCTGATCCGGCCCCAGGGCAAAGGAGAATTTCCCTTTCCAGTGCTTGGCAGAGCAGAGTCCAACTCACAGGCAGGGAAAGCTTTGCTTAATAACTTTTAGACTTGCCTGGAAAAATACCTTTTTTTTCCCCAGCTCAGGCTGGGGAGTGTTTTGGGGGTTTTTATAGGACCAGAAGGTACAGGGATGAACTCATCCACCTCACTGGCCCTGTGGCTTGGGACGTGTTCACTGAAGTCAGGCTTGGGAAAACAATCAAAAAACACCGACCAAAAAACACAAATTTCCTTCTTTATAATTTTCATTTTAATAGCCTTTTTTGTGATTGCATTGGTAGAGGTAGGAAGGAAAAACATCTTATTCTGTTGGGGACTAAACATAAATGTATAAAGCACTGGCCTGCCAAAGTGTGTTTCTACTGCTGGGACGAGACAGTGAATTTTCTCCAAAATATCACTCGGTTCTGGACAATTTACTGCACTTCCCTTCTCTGCTGTCTGATCTACAGCTCAGCTACTTATGATAAATAGGTGGTGGTAATCTTTAGAAGGAGATTGCATCTGCTGCTAGGACAGAACCTAACAAATTCCATCAGGCTGTTTGCATATTGGCAGGACTTGTAATTATTAACATTAATTCTCCAAGGAGCCAAATTCCTTATCACTGATGCTCTTCCTTTATGAGTCCCTCCCCTCCAAAAATTTAAGCTTTCAGCTTTCCAGCAACAAGCTCTGCCTTTATTGGGATTGCTCAAACTGTCTCTTGGAAGCTCCTTCTTTGTTTTTCCTTCAATAATTTGCTAAAATTACTACCATGTGTAACCCTAATGTAGCAAAATATTTTAGCATATACTTAAAATTAATCCTGCAAACCTAAGAAAGAAAAATTAGAATTTGTTAAATCGGCTCTTCCAAATTAAAAGGGGAAAAGAGAAAGTACCAAAGTACCATATCCATAGCTGAAAAAAAAATCATTAATGTGATTTATTTGAAATGAGAAAGCGAGGATCTGGGTCAGGTTTTCTGGTCTTCTACTTGACTTTTCTGAAATCAGAGCACAGAATCATTCTGATCTGATATTTTACATCTGTTTCTCTGGTTAAATGATTGTAAAGGAACCAGATAAAATATAGTACCCACAGTACTTTTCTTTCTTGTGGTGATTTAGTATTTTCTTAATATAATTCTTTTTTTTTTCACTTTCCTAACTACCTTTTAATCTTCAATATTGATTCATTTTTAACCCTTTGCTGAGACAAATATCTGGAAATATCTGGTGTTTCCTTATGACTGGGCAGACATCAACAGTGACAGCACTTCCATTTAGTAGTTGTGTTTCTTGTACAATATTCATTATAATCACAATGAGGGTTTTTTCCTACTCTATTCTCTTGATTTCTGCATAATTTTAGCCTTAATTGAAGCAACATTTCTGATGTGCTTTTTAATTTTATCCACACCCATCCCTCTCACATCAGTGGTGTTTCTTCAACAAGAAACTAATGTCCAAAACAAGAGAAAAAAATTCATATGAATATCCTTGAAAGACTGACACCTGGAAATATGGACCATATCTCTGGTCTTGTTATCTCCCTTTAGGTGTTTTTACCTGTGCTGTTTGCCACAATGGAAGCTTTGTGCTGACACACAACAGCCCACTTGGTGCAATAGACTTGCTAATGGTGAATTTTTTCCATGCGGTAGAAAGAGAGCTATTGTCCTTTCTGTGCTAAACTGGTATGAAATTCCCAGATCAAAATACATGCTGAGCAACACTTCTTGTACTTTCTTACTCAAGCAGCTTTCTTGTAGTAAATGTCTCTTGCACTGCAGCTATAGGTTATTTTTTTCTAAGGGGAGTATGAGCACTGGCTCCCCAAAAGGGAAAGGCTCGTTTCCATATTGCTTTCCAGACCACTCCCTTCCCTGGGAATTAAGTGGCCTGCTTGCAACAGTAAAATAGCTCTGAGCTCATGTGAAAAAGCCATTTGAATCCTGGATGGATTTCACAAAACTTTGGTTCATCGGGTAAGAACCAGATTAAACAGGCCATGACATAATAGATTCCATATTTTATAATCATCATCTGCACCTTTCCTAATTAGACAAGATGCAGTAAGGCTGAAAGGCATCAATATATTGATTCAATAATTGCTTGGGAGTTGCTGCCATTTTATTGCCCAGATGCTGTACTGGACAAGAGTTGTTTCTCTAGATCAGTTACTGTGAAATCACATATTCATCACACTCGCTGGGCTTCATTCAGTGCAGATATTTCTGTTGCAAGGACATGAAGCAAAATGGCTTCAAACTAAAAAAAAAAAAAAGTAGGTTTAGAATTTTTATATCAGGCAGAAATTCCTCCCTGTGAAGGTGGGAAGGCCCTGGCACAGGGTATTATATTATATTATTTTATCATATAACATTATTTGTTATATTATACTCCCAGAGAAGTCATGGCTGACCCTGGATCCCTGGAAGTGTCCAAGGCCAGGCTGGTCTGGGCTTGGAGAAACCTGGCACAGTGAAAGGTGTCCCTGCCCATGGCAGGGGGTGGCACTGGATAATCTTCAAGGTCCTTTCCAACTCAAGTCACTCTATGATTCTATTGTTCTACTATTTTATGGCATTTCTACAACTAAATAATATGCATCCAGTTGAACTCAAACATAAAAAAAATATTTTTCCTTTTCTTCCTCCTGGGTTCTTCCTCCTTTCTTGTGGTGAAAAGAAGTCACGAGAAAATTACAAGGATTCCTTCTGAAATTAAAGCTGAGACTTTGCTTTTCAATCAACTTTTTAATATTTATTCAGAGTAAACATCATGTTTTGGGTCTAACAAAAAAATTTAAAAAGAAGGTAGGAATGGATGCACAGCACCTTCTCTAAGTTCTCTGCTGAGAGCAACAAGGAGATCCCCAGAATATGCTGAAGTGGAAGGAAATTCCAGGGATCATCAGTTCCAAGTCCTGGTCCTGCACAGACACCCCAAATCCCACTCTCGGCATCCCTGGATCTCTGGCACCTCAGGGCTGTGCCCATTCCCTGGCGAGCCTGGGCAGTGCCCAGCACCTCTGGGGGAAGAACCTTTTCCTAAATCCAGCCTAAACCTGCCCTGACACAACTTCAGGCCATTCCCTAGGTCCTGTCACTGTCCCAGAGAGCAGAGATCAGTGCCTGCCCCTCATGGGGATGATGAAGACCACCATGAGGTCTCCCCTCAGTCTCCTCCAGGCTGGACACACCAAGTGCCTTCATCCACTCCTCACAATCCTTCCCCTCCAAGCCTTGCACCATCCCCATGGCACTTCCTTGGACACTTTCTCCCACCTTTACACCTTTCTTATGTTCTGGCTCCCAAAACGGCCCCCAGGGTCCCCCAGTGGATTTCCTGTTCCTCCCCAAGATGAGCCAAGAGCCAAGGACTGAAAGGAGGTCTCAGCACGAGGCCAGGTCACACCACCAAAACCCACTTTGGTGTCTCTGCCTTGGGGAGAGCCCAGACCAAAGCAAGGATTGCTCTTTCCATGCCCTGCCTCACTCTGTGGGCTGACTGATTGGGGTCCAAGGAATTTGAGGATATAAAAGCTCATTCCAAGAAAAGGTGGGTGAGATGTGGGGTGAGAGTTGGCAGGGATTTCCATGTGCAGAGTTCCTGGTTAGGGCTAGACCACAGTTCCTGCCTTCTTTACCTCCCTAGCAGGGGATTGCCAGAGTAGAGTGGGCAGAAAAATACATTTAAAGTCTATAAACAAAAACAGGAGTGCAAATGTTTTATTGGCATAAATGTTTTAATATGGGCAGTTGCTAAGGCATAACCAATTCCTTCCCCATAGTCACAGCCTCTGAAATATGATGGATTAATTTTTTTAATCCTGTTTATTCTAGCACCCAGTGGCTTTTTTGTTTTTCAGTGTAAAGTGAAGTGTTGTGCATTATCTTTCAAATGTTCTTGTAGAAAAACAGCCTCAAAAAAAGCATTTTTTTTGCCAGTGTTAGTGGTCTCCTGCGACTGAAAGTGTGAAGAAAATTACAATTGGTTAAACATTTTCCTCATAGTGGCTGTGATTCTTGACATTAAGTTATTGATTATGCACTGTGGCATCTTATCCCCTTTTAGGTCACTCCTTCAGACCCATCAGCCTCTGAATCACATGTTTTTATGCTGCTATTTCATGATTTCTCACCTTGGAGAGGAAAAACTGGTACAAACCAATTCCCGTTGGATGGTTGCACCGCAGAAAACACCAGCTTAACTTGTACTAGCAATGACCACATAATTCTTTTTTCAGGTTTATTAAAGAGGTCTGGAGGCCAACTGGGATTAGCCACACGCCTTTGAGGAAGTCTTGGGAGTTGGTGTTGCAGTTCTTTTTTGCAGGGTAGTGGAGAAAAAGTCCCCTGCATTCCTCTGCCTTGTGGTGTATTTGATCTGTGGGCAAAACAAGGAGTCTAATTTAATTTTACAGCGTTCTGTGATATTTTTATGAAGGGTGTGATGCATGCACTATTTGAGGTTATTTTCCTGCTCCTTGCACCATCAGCCTAACACCTTCCAAAGGCATTAAATCTTCATTTCAAATGTGAAAAGTCAACGTTTAGAGGATAAGGTCCAGATCTCAAACTCCTCTCAGACAAGAACTGAGAGGAGGTAGGGCTGATCAGCTCTTTTACCAACATTACTGTGTCCCTTCCCTTATATTATACAAAACTTTAAAGAAATAACTTAGGTTTAGAAAGGGGTTAAAATTTTCTTTAGAATTCTAAACCTTCTTTTAGAAATTTTTTTTTTTTCCTAAGAATCTCCATTTTCAGGTAAGTCCTAACATAAGCAAGGTGAAATACTGCCCAAGGACTGCTTATATTTCTTTTTTTCTGACAGAATTATCTTCTGCTCAGCCACCATGAACCACATTAGAGTAGGAGGAGAGTGATGAAAAGCCTTCTACAGAAAAAGCAAGTTGACAGCAGCAATCAAAATCCATTTCTATAGAAACTTTTTATCTGCAATTTTTACCTCCTTTCCTCGGCTCTAAGTGTCAGAGAAAATGTTACTTGCTCAAGTGTTCTGGAATTTGCTTTTTAATGGTCAGTAGCATCATTTCTTTCTAAAATCATTCTCTCCAGGTTTCAACCCTGGGGAAACAAACAAAAACAAACAAACAAAAACCACAAAAAAAAATAAAAAAAAGCAAAGAGAAAACCAAACTAAAACCAAAAATTATTTCTTTAAATAGCACATTTTGCTTCACAGACTCCAAAACTTTTCACACTCTTCTTTCCTTAAAACACTTCAAGTGATGGAAAAATGGACCGAGTCCTCCAACATTTACCCTATGTGTAGGCTTGAAGAAATTGGAATTATACATCCTTGAATGAGATGTAAAAAGATAAAGCAGTTATATGTACTCCTCACTGACTGCTTTTAAAAAGTGGACGTCAAAATCAGCAGGAAAATTAATGAGATACATATTTTTTGGGAGAATTTCAATAAAACCAACCTGCCATGTAAGGAAAACCTCTCAGCACAGGCCATTTGTATCAGTGTTGGTGCCTTTGCAGTCACGGAGAAGAGGTTCTTCAGCACACAGGCTCAGAACACCCCCAGAAATAGCTCCACCCCTAAATCAGTGAGGTAGGAATTGAGCCTTCTCAGAGCAGGAATGTTTTACTAGCTCAATTTGTGACAAAATATCTGCAAAGATTCTGCTGAATGTAGGGAGGGGGAAAGCAAAATGAAAAATACAAAGGCTATTTGTGAGCAACAAAGAAAACAAATCATGAAAGAATTGATAGAAACAAGGAATACTGGATAGCTAATCAAAACATAAATCAAAAACTTTAGGGAAAAAAATAGCTCAGAGGCATAACAGCAGACCAGAACTGCTCTTCTTTATTGCTGAATACCTTGGAATAAATATATTACTATTGAAGTGGTAACTGTGAAAATCATTACTCTTTAGGAGATAGAAGTTATTGTTTCTTCATATTCTATTATACACACACACACACACACACACACACATATATATATATATGTAGAAAAAGAAAGGCCTCCTTAATGTTAAAAAAATTCATATTTGTACACTTTCTTTGTATTCCTAAAGCTTTAAGGGCAAAGTGCTAAAACGTGAAGTTGGAACAAAATCCACAGTGCTTGCTTACATTGCAAAAGGTGATTATTTCATTGTTTTCACACTCTGAAAAATGAAAATATATTATCCTGCAAATAAGCCCCATACCCCTATTCAGAACAATTTATATATACTGACACGGGGACACACTCTCCTATTAATACATGAGGTGGATTTACCACTTCACAAATGTTTTTGTTCTGAATTTTCTTGGTATTTCCCTTTGCAATAAGATTTTACTAATAAGGGTGGAAATTCCTCGATTCTTCCTGAAAAATAAATGGAAGTTTGGCAAGAGTCAGAGAAGCTCTGACTGCTGTTAGGCAGAAGGACCTAAAAGATGGAGAGAGGAATGGAAACAAGTCCTTGCAAGTGCCCTTATGGAAGAGGAATTAGGCTGGAACTCAGAGGAGCAAGATAATAATTTTATTTGATGTTCATCAAAAAGATTGCAGCTCTGGTTGCTTCATGTGATTATACGTACAGAGTGAGAAAAATAAAAAATGTTTATAGGGATTCTTTTCCTTGGAATGATACTTAGGACAGGTTATAGTAGAAACACCAGTTTAATGCAGAGATTGCTTCAATTCCCATCAGGTATCCAGTCCCCTCCTACTAAAGATCAGGTCCCATCCTTCAAGATGACCTCCAGCAGAACTGTAGCACTGGGGAGGATTTTCATGGATTTCCTGGATTTTTCAGGCCCAATGATTTTTTGCAGTTGGAAACAAGGAAAAAGCCTCATCTTTCAACAGCAACCTCTCACAAGCCTTTCACCAAGGATTTTGGGGACATGTAGCTATCTACAGGCCACAGAAACAGTTCAGGAGCTGTTTCTTCAGCTTTAAAATACTTCAAATCTACATGGGTTTTTTTGTCACCTATATCTTAGATTTGATGGGCAAAAAGGAGCTGTCATCAGAATTCCAGGGAGCTTCTTCAAGCACTGTTTGAACAGCCTGGACAATATCAGCTGCTGTTTAGAACTCCCTATCATGGGCTACATTGTTTTCCTTCCTCAAATCAGTGTGTATATATCTATATCATCTATATCTATAGCTATATCCATATCTATGTATCTATATCAATATAATATATATATATATATATATATATATATATATAAAGGCCTACTTAATATCTGGAATCTCTTGTTCTGTTTCTGCTCCACCTCCTCTTCCCACAGCTCCTGTTGTTTGAGCAGGATATATAAAGATACCTTTGTTACCCTTTCTGGAAAAGGAACAGCTTTTTCAGTCTTACCATTCTTTGAGAATTTATCCACTTTGAGTTTTTATTTGGCCCTTGCAAAGGAGGCCATGGCCTTGGCAGCAGAACTAGAGGACATTTAAAGGTATTTAAAGCTTCCTGATCCAGGCCAGTGGGTCAGAGCTCACAGTTCTCTCTGTCTGAAAAAGGGAAAAAAAAAAAAAAAGAAAAAAAAAAAAAAAAAGGAAAAAAGTTAGAAATCTTGTTCTATAATTAAGAGAACACTAATGTCTGTATAAGAAACAAACATGGTTTATATGATTCTGTGGCTTCTGCAGCTGATAGAGGCTGAAACTGTGATTTCTGATATGACCATGGGTGTGAACCTGGAGATCCCAGTTCCATGTTAGAGCCTTTGAACTAGTTAAGCATCCAGTGCCTGCTATACCTGTGCAGCCACTCCTCCTGTTGCTGCACACTGGTGGCTAAAATGCCAGAATTCAATAAATAAAGCAACTCCTTTCATGAAGCGCTTCAGGAAACGCTCAAATTTCTAAACACAGATTTTCCCAATCAGCAGTAAAGCCTGACCCTTGTGTACTTTCAAGACATTTGCTATTGTAATTGTCAGCCAGCTTTAACATAAACACAAATCCTCCTGGAGGGAGCCTTTCCAGAGGCCAAAGATGGGTTATTTGCAAGTCTGAGGCACTGTGTGCTGTATCAGAAAGCAATCTAAGTAATTCCAGTGTTTTATCCTGCCATGCCTACTTTTCCCTTCCACTGGCAAATGGATTTCATATTTCATTTCCCACGCACCCCATCTTCACAACAATAATCTGGGTACCATTCAGCTGGCTTTATGGAGTGAACTGGTTTCGCTTTTCCTCAGGAAAAGGCATCATAAAACGAGGTGTTGGTATGCTGTGTCCAAGTGTTTTCCCTCATAGCTGTTCCTGCTGGCACCAGGGTCTGATAAGAACAGTTAAGATTCATTTCAGATGTAACCTAGAGAAATTTGTTTCCCTCCACAGAATTTGTTCCTGCTCAGCACGGAGCACTGCGAGGTTTTTCTCAGCACTTTATACACTTCAAATAATCCAGTGGAGTTGTTGGCTCAATTATTTATCTAATACACCAGAAAAAATGTTTTGATCTTCTGTAAAAGTGCCACATTCTTTGTTTTCTTGACTGCTATTATTGAATAATTAGGCTTTTTCTAAATTCGGTGCTTGTCTTGTAACAAATATTGACTTCAAATTTTGGTATTTCTGATTAGCAGAGAAGCCTTGGCAATTAGGTGGAAATACAGACTAACAAAGGCTTGGCATTCCAAGCAAGAGATGTTCACAGTGTTAGGCTTTTTTCTTTCCTTTTAAAATGCTGGGTTTGGTTTTGTTGAAATTTGCAATAGCTGAAAATAATTTGCTGATTCATTACTCAGAAGAACAAATTTCTTATATGAACAAGGTGGTGTTTTTCTCTTTAAAAAATTTTAAAAATGAGAACTCAAACTTCCTCACACTTCCTTTGTTGTTTCTTTTTTCTGTTCATCAGATATATAAAAATATATTTTTTTTTATTTTTATATATAAATCTGTATGGAAATATATATATTTAGATTATATTCTATTTAGAAGCTATATTTAGATTCTATGATGTAGAATCTAAAGATCAGTGATTCATTCCAGCCTTAGATAAGAAACATTTTGCAAAATACTCTTCAGGGTTTGCTGATTCCCTAACCACCTCATACTTCTATGTGTGAAATGAGTGGCCTCCTGTTACCCTTACCCAAATTTTTGATTAAAAAACCCAACTAACTGTAAATGGATTAAAGGCAGCACAAGGATAACCTTGTTTGTTAAGTCAATAAAAGTCTAAATTGAAAGGACTGTAAATTTATGAAATATTTACTGACATGTTAATGTTATCCCTGCTATTTCCAAACACACTTGGAGCATTTCCTGTCATGTTAATTGAATGTTTCTCCTTCTATTTCTGCCACGTAGGCCAGGTGGCTGCTAAATCAATCCAAACACAAGGCTGGGAGGGGGAAGCTACAGGGGAAGGATTGTCCCACCTCACTACATCTCACAGGTACAGAGAGAATTGTTCTGAAAAGAGACATTGATTCTCTGGAAAAAAACAGTAAGGGATCCATTACCTTTAAGGAGCTCTCCCACTTTTTTGAGGCTCTTGTCCCATTGATCTTTAAATAGGAACCTTTTTGGAGAATTATTTTCTCACTCTGGTTTAAATTTGAACCCATTTTTATTGCCATTTCCTAAAATCCCCCCCCACCCTTTTTTTTTTCTTTTTTTTTCTTTTGCTTTGTTTTTTCAGCAGTAGTTAGTTTTGTTTTGTTGTCCTTAAGAAGAAAAGTAGTTTTTTTTTCTCCTCTACTGCTTTTTATTTGAAAATGTGGTTTCCAGGGCCAGCAGCCAACTCAGCAGTTGCCTCTTAGAATAGAGATTTGACTGGAATTTATGGAAGAAATATAGGTGTGAGGGCTGTGAGCAAGGGCTGCCTGGGACTGGGTTTATAACAGCTCCCTTTGTCCTGCCTGCCATGGAAGTTGGGCACACAAACACGTGAGATTGCTGAGATGGGAGAGAAACTGGGTGTATTTGATCACAGAGGAAAACAGAGGGGAAAAAATGCACCTTTGGATATAACTTCTCAATGTGCAGACAGAGCAGCTTTCTTAAAGCCTCTGAATCTTTCAATGCCACTGTTTTGGAGCTGGCTGGGCAGGAGCCCTCTTTGTACCAGGGGTTGTGGGAATTGCACCTTGTTCTGGAGACAGAATATCTGGGGGTATCTCCAGATACCCCTTTTTGCTTTAGAAATGAAGAATCCTCCCATATAGTGGAAGAAATGGTGTGGTATTTTTAATTCAACTTCCTGTTACTAGTGCCTCAATTGGAGAGGCATAAAGGCTTTTCCAGCTGTACTAAACACTTGCCCCTAAAATCTCTCAAAATGCAGCTGCTCTTTACTTTGCTTGCACTTACAAATGTGCTAAAGGTATGGCAGCATCAGGGTATGGGCACAATCCACCTCCTCCATTTTGGAAGATGGCAAAGCTTGACAGCACTTTCAGAGAGATCTTGACAAGTCAGAGTCAGGAGCACAGCAGCTGTAGGGTGAGACAGTTGTCACTTCCTCCTTCTTCCTACGCACCTTTTTGGGTTGAACAGAGCTCAAAATGGGAAAATTCAGACAGACCTGGCAGCACCCTGATTTAGTGACTGCAGAATGTCCTTCAAATTCACACAATGCCCTTAAAATTCACTGATGTTGGAGTTCCCAAGGGGGGATCACAGACTGCCCTGCTTGGTGACAAATGTGCCCCTGAATGGCCAAACCTGACTGCTGCTTATTCTTCCTGAGAAATTCTTCTAAGGTTTGTCCACAGTTCTCTTTTATCTATACTTTAGTTTTTGGGGTTTTTTTCCTTTTACAAAAGAATTGTGTATTCTTGTTATAAATGAAAATTTGTCCAGCCAAATTAAAAATGAAAAACATAAAATATTTATTTTGCAATCAAATTCTATCTAGCCAGCCACAAGGAAGGAACAGAACCGAGCCCGGGGTCGGCTCTGGGTGTGCAACAACGAGGTCAGCCTCAGCAGAGGGTTTCCTCTATGCCCACACACCTCCATCCTGGCACAAGCGGGTTTTATAGGGAAAATTCCGCCTGAGGCCAAGATTTCGGCAGTCAGTCTTTTCTTCCATTCAGAGTCTATATGTTAATAGGATTTTCTTTTTTGGTGGAGGAAGAACAATTCAGTGTCCGGAGTTGTTGAATCCCCTGATGACATTTACGGGAAGGCTGCATTCACATGTATCTGCCCAAGGATTTCCATGATATTTGTCTCGGGTTGTTTACTCGGTGATCAGGGCCTGGGGTCTCTGTATCTCTCCAAACACGGTCCATCTCCTGGCCGAGCCACATCCTTTTACTTGTAAATCGGGTTTCAACACACACCAGGTTTCTCCTGCAAGGGTGGGGGGGGGGATTCCTAATACAAACGTGTATACTCCAACAGGTATTCAGTATCACATATATCATACTAGAAATGGCGCAAATTAGATCTACTACACATAACAATTCTCATCTGTTAAGCAGAAAAAGACCTGCTTTAAAATTCAACTCAACTCAGGCTATGGCTGTTCATCTTTATATTTAATGAAGGTTAATGTGAATGCCATTTATTTGGCCTGCTCAATGTACCCAGTGGCCTCAAGCCTTATCAAAGCCACTGATCTCAGTCTCCTTCACATCACACTGGAGCATGACTTAACTTATAAATTCATTAAGTCAGGAATACATCTCCTGACAAGTGCTAAATGCATCTCACATCTAACAACTTTTGTCAAAGTCTTTTCCAATTAAGCTCAATTTGGGTTTTACAATAAGTTCCCTTGGAGATGCTGGCTGTTTTCATCTTGCAGCAGCAGTAAAGAGTGTAATAGTCTCTTAATTGAGCCCTGAGGAACTGCAAATGTGCAGAATTGCTGCTTTGTCAACTGGCTTCTCCCAGGGACAGGAGTTCTTGGGTGAGTTTAAGTCTGTGTGATGAACACACAGAGCTTCTGTTCCATGTGGCTCCTCATGAAGAGCGCTGGGAGTTCTGCTCCATGCTCATACAAGGAACCAGGGAATCACAGAAGTATTCAGGTTGAAAGGGACTAAGGATAATGCAGTTCCAACCTTCATGCCATGGGCAGGGTCACTTTTCTCTAAACCAGGTTACCTAAAACCACATCCAACCTGGCCCTAAGCACTTCCAAGGATCCAGGAGCAGCCACACCTTCTCTGGGCAACCTGTGCCAGGACCTCATCACCCTCGCATGGAAGAATTTTTCCTTAATATCCAATCTAAACCTACTCTCTGTCCGTTTGAAGACATTGCCCCTTGTCCTGTCCCTCCAGACCCTTATAAAGAGTCCCTCTCTTGCAGGTTTCCTTCAGGTACTGCAATGCAACAATGAGGTCACCCCAAAGCTTCTCTTCTCCAGGCTGAACAATCCCAATTCTCCCAGCCCTTATCTCAACCTGCTTGAGGACTCATATTCCTCCAGAAGCTCCCACAAGGACACTGAAGGATGAGGCAGAAGGAGCAGGAAGAAGGGGGTAAACAACCTGTGACACAGGCTCTATTTCCACTTCCCTCCTTGAGTGGAACACGTTTTTCCTCTGGCCCAGGCTCTTTGAGCAGATACTGCTTGTTATCTTCTCTACTGCCTACAGTGGGTGCTCTGCGGTGTTCACAGCTTGTTTATTTAGGAATTGTTTGATAGTCCCTCTTTGAAAACCAATTAGGAACTATTCACACCGTGTTAAAACTCGGGAGACATTAAATTTCACCTAATGCTTCCTGAAAAGCTCTGGCACCTGGCCCGTGTTTCAAGAGTTAAACAGGGAATACACATGGCAAAAGAGCATACATAAAGCTGTCCCCACCTTTCCCTTTGCAGTAACAAAACACAGACCTCTTTAAGGGGAAACTCAAGAAAGTCATTCAAAAACAGCTCTTTCATAACTTATCAATACCTTACGTATTATATTGTACAGGTGTCACTGTGTAATCCCCCACTCTCTCAACAATTTTTATACCAAACTGAGGATATGAAAGGTACATCTGGATTTCCTCTGGCTTTTCCTCCCAACATTATTCAGTCTCTGTTTCTTCAATCTTTGCTAAGCTGGTGGAACATGCCCTAAAATGTCACTTACAGCTCTTTCATATTGTACACTGAAAAAAAAAACTAATGGAATAGAGTTTGCAATTCAAATCCTGACACTGACAGACATTTACTGAGGCAAAGTCAGGAGGTGCAATTTAGAACCTGTAAACTGTTACGGGGCTGTAAATTCTTATTCCATTAATGTTGTGCCACATTTAAATAAGGGCAGAAAAGAACCAGCCCTCAGCTTTTTGAGGGCCTATAAAATCAAGGGTGATCCTGGTGCTTCTACAGCTGCTTCTTCTACCTGTGCCACTTAAAACTCTAGGTTAAAATCCAGCTCCTTGGCATTTTAATTGAACTGTAGATTCCTGGATGACGGGCACTATTTTTATTTTCATATATTAATACCTCTATGAACACTGGCACAATTGTAATATTCAATAGAGATTTACTAATAATGACTTGCAGATTATTTCAGTTACTGAATGATGTTCTCTTTTTGAGACAATATGAGTTTTCTTTCCTAAGACATAGCAAAGCCGAGCACAAGTAGAGCAGAGAAGAGAAGAGCAGAGAGGCAACTAAAAACCACAAATCACCAGTCCAAGGTAAAATTCAGCAATACCCCAAGAGGCACCAGGTAGTGTAGGTTTTGCATTAGCAGCAGTCTCCAAAAATCCTGTTTTTGCTTTTTGATTCCCATCTCTCCCTATGGCTCTACACAGTTAACACTGAGTTTGAAACCATGGTAAGATATTAAGAACCTTAGAAGGTTCTCCTTCCATTTATCATTTCCTTCTCTCACACCACCACCATCACCATCATCACAACCAACATCTTTTTCCATCCAATAAAAAGAAGGAGAGTTCTGGGAATAAAATGCTACAGATGTTTCCACAATATAGTCTTGATACATTTCTTATATTTCATATAAGTCATTGAACTCTAGATTCTTTTGTATCTTGTCATGTTTAGCCCTGCTGCAGTGCCTTCCAGAGCAAATTCTGAGTGTATTAATTAGCACATGTGCTCTGGTTTTCTTTCCATTACAATTTCTTGTGATTAGAAAATAGGATCAGACAACATAATCTGATCCATTCTCTGGTCCTGCTGATTAACTGTGGTGTTTCCCTGGACATCTCAGTGTCTGAGCAGGCTCCCTGCTCCTGGACAGGACAGACTGTCATGAGAGAGATTGTTTTGCCACTCACTGCAATTGAACCTCTATGAATAATGGACTCCCAGGGGGAACCGTGAAAATCAGTCTCCATGGTAGGATAATGCCAAAACCAGGTTTGAGTTTCAAAGTCACCAATGAATCAAGAAAAGTGAGAAATTATGTCTGAGGAACCATTTCCTTCAAGCCGTGTTCTTGCACAGCAATGAGGTTTCTTGCACTATACCTGTAAATTTTACTTCCCTCATGAAACTAATCAAGGATTTTCACAGAAGCATTTGTCATGCATTTAAAGGTTTGGAGTTTTGGGGTTCTTTTCACTACAACCTTTAGTGTGAAGAAAAAACAGGGGGAATAAATTTTCCTGAAAACATTCCACACCATTACATTTATTAAAATTTTGGTGTGTAATTTTAACTAAAGTCAAATATTTTTCTGAAACAGCTGTGGTCATGGATTCACTTCCAAACTAACAGAAAGTCCTTTAACACATTTTGTGACCACCTCTAGCTTTGCACACTCTTCAAAAACTCACATTGGCTCAAATTAGGCACTGGTGTGTTACACAAGACTTAAATAATGCATGTATTTCTTTTCCAAAGATTTTTTGAGTTGGTTTTATGGCTCAGGATTATTGCTAATTGTGGTAATTTTGGGCAACAGCTGCTGCTGTTGATAAGAAGTCTTTGTATGAGGGCAGTGTATGTTGAGGTTGGGTGTTTTCTCTCTTTTCAATTTTAACTTCTTATCCAGCTTCTTTAATGGTAAGGTCTTGTCCACTCAGAACCCCAGAAAAACACATTTTTGTCCAGGCTTCTTTTCTCTGTTGAGCTGCAAGGAACACCTGGTAGGGAATTCTAACCCAGAGTGAAAGTGGCTTAGACTCCCTCCCCCCTCCCTTATTCCTCCCAGGAAGAATTACTTTGCCTTGAAAGCACACTGATTATTCTGGAATAAAGTAATATTCCAGATATCATGTTCCCAGGGGATGAGGATGTGCTGAAGCTACTACTGAAGGCCACTGCTACAGTTAGCCCAGTTAGTTTTCCTGTTCAACTTTACTTGCTTTGAAGACAAATCCTTTCCTCTTCAATTTTAAAGAATCAAATTATTATGAGCAGGTGAAGAGAGGGAAAATTGAAGTACTTCATTTTAACAAGAAACCTGGCATTTTTTCCAGTTACATCTCATAAAAGTGGGAGTTTGCCTCAGTCATCAGCTTTGTTATGTGTAGTAAACATAATTCGCGCCATTCCTTGTATGAAATATGTAATATTGGATACTTGTTAGATTATGCTCGTTTGTATTAGAAGCCCCCCCACCCTCGCAGGCGAGACACTGTTGTATATTAGAACCCAGCCAGGAGATGGGCCATGTCTGGAGAGATACGGGGCTGATCGCGTGTAAACAACCCGAGATGGATATCATGGAAATCCTTGGGCAGATCCATGTGAATGCAGCCTTCCCGTAAATGTCATCAGGGGATTCAACAACTCCGGACACTGAATTGTTCTTTCTCACCACCAAGCAAGAAAATCGCATTAACATATGGCTCTGAATGGAAGAAAAGACTGACTGCCGAAATCTTGGCCTCAGGCGGAATTTTCCCTATAAAAACCGCTTGTGCCAGGATGGAGGTGTGGGCATAGAGGAAACCCTCTGCTGAGGCTGACCTCGTTGTTGCACACCCGGGGCCGACCCCGGGCTCGGCTCTGTTCCTTCCTTGTGGCTGGCTAGATAGAATTTGATTGTAAAATAAATATTTTATGTTTTTCATTTTTAATTTGGCTGGACAAATTTTCATTTATAACAGCTTGAAAGGTATTTTTCTTCTCTCAAGAAGTATCAGCTCCTTGAGATAGAATAAATCAAGAGTGAGGAAATCAGTGGAACTGTTGGGGAAGATTTTGAAGGGAAGGCTCAGAGCAGTGTCCAGGTTCTGGTCCATCACCCAGCAGTGGCACCAGAGGAATGGGCAGGGACTGATCCCAGCAATTCCCCTGAACTTCTGCCCTGGGCAGTGCCCAGCCCTGAGCAGGGACCAGAGAGGCTCTGGGGTCTCCTCCTGGGGATGTTCCAGAACACCTGGGCACAATCCTGTGCCCTGGCATGACCCTGCCTGAGTAAGGTGGCACCAGTGACCCTCTGTGCTCCCTTCAGCCTGACCCATCCTGGGATTCTCTGAGTAAGAATTTCTTACCCAACCCATAAAAGGCTGACAGCAGAAATAAATGGACTTAGATGACTATGAGAGGAAATTCCAATTATCAGTATAATTAACCTCTGATTATTTTTAAGTATGTGAGATATTACTTACAGAAGCTATGGGACAGGGCATTAACAGCTCTGTAGGTCAAAGTCGCTTTCACATTCAGAGTGTGACTTTTAGGATTATTCAAGGTTTAATCTTCCCATTTTTGTGCCATGACTGAGAGGTGCCAGCACCCCAAGATGGTGTTGATGGCTGACTGGCCACCTTCTTGGCTGGGACAGAGGTCAGGCAGGAGGACTTCTCCTGCAGGCAGGCATGCAAACTGTGCATACACAGGGAGAAATCAGCCAGGGGCCTTTCTTTGCCTCTCACACCTTGACTACACCAGCACTGAGGAGAAATTGCCAGGCACAGCTTGGAAGCAGAGCAATAACCCATAATTTGATGAGTCTAAAAGGTCCTGAGCATTGGCTCCAACTCAGGTAAGAAGCAGCAAGATATTAAAAAGCCTCTCAGCCCCAGAGTCAGAAGACTGCTTAATTTCAAGCACTTGGGGGTGGGTTTTGAGCACACTGCTCTGATTCCACTGATCTCTATACATTTGCTTCTTCCTGTTCTCCCCAGCCCCCCATAAATTGGATTAAAGGCTTGTATGATTGATACATGCAGTAAGTTGAATTCATCAGGCAGAAGATTGGGGTCAGAAGGAATTTCCATTAAAAGCAAACTGGAAATGATCTGAGGAAGCCTGGAGGAGGAGCTGAGGGGGCTGAACAAGGAAATATTTCTCTGGAGCATTTGGAATGGATCACTCTCGTATTCAAATTAAAAGCAAAGCAATCTGACATTGCAATTTGGGTGACTTTATTTCAATACAGTTTCTGAGGAAGTCCAGAATTCTTTCTTAAGACTTGCAATACAGCATGGAGATGCCATAATTTCAGATCCGATTTTGCTGAGTGAAAGAAAATGTCAGGATCTGGAAATATGCGTGGGGAAATTAAGACAGAAAGCACCTCTGTTTTATCTATTTCCACAGGAAGTAGAAAGCTCTAACCACTCCTTTCAGTAGAAGATAAAGGGAGAAATTATTTTAGATCATTACTTGCATTGTTTTGTTGTTTGTTTTTTTTTTTGTTTCACACCAAATATTCCTTTAGCCAGGTAAGCATTAAATAAAGCCACAGGTTTTAAATGCTTTAATCATGTCCCATTTGTTTGAAAGAGTGATGCACTGACATAACACTACAAAGGACTTGCTTGACATGGTTCATTCCAAATCACAATTACAAAAGATTGATAATAGTTTTGTTGGTTTTTTTTTTTTTTGGGGGGGGGGGGGTTGTTTGTTTTTTTCTCTTGCATTTTCCACAGTCATTGGGGAATTTCCACCTGGATGCTTCCTGGACACTCCAGGGACCAGTTTGACTGGAATTTCTGTTGTATTTTGCACAGCACATGGTGAGTGCTTCATATAAATGACCTTTTGCATCTGTAGCACGTGGAGGCAGGGGTTAGAAACAAGCTAATACTTGTTTGGTATTATTACTTGTGTTATCACCATCTGGTGCACAGCTAAAAAAGTACCTAAAATTATTATGTTACCACCTGGCATTTTCTGGCAGAGCAAAATGTTGGATTTGGCCAATAGAACTGCAAAGTGAGAGTTTAAACACATCTTGAGGTTCAACTAATGCTGCACCATCTGAAAAGTCTTTGATACCATGTATGCACCTCAAATGGAAAACCTAGGGGGCGGGGGGGAAGAAAAAAAAAAAGCAAAAAATAGATTTAATAATCTTCCTGGTTTTAATTTATCTGCAGGAGGAATTTAAGTATACAGAAACATTGTAAAAGTAGAAATTGAAAAAGATGCAGCACACTAAAACTAAACAGTGTCAAACATTGGCTATTTTATCTCAAAAATGCAATAAATCGGGGGCTGATGAAACCAAAGAGCTCCATTTACAGATGAGATTAAGCAGTCAGGACAAATTTATTACTTTTGGATTAAAAGCAATCACGCAGCATTTGTAATCAACAGAAGAAAAAGCAAATGTGATCCTCGTGATGAGGGAGAAGCTGAATTATTTGCTCCATGTGTTTCTCCACCCTCAGAGTCACCAATCACTCCTGACACGCAGGTATCAGGTCACAGATGTTATTTTTTTTTCCCAGTATTTCTACCCACACATACACACATTTTCTAATGTTTTGAAACTAAAAAATCCCTTCTGGACAAGTTGAGGAGAAAAAGTGCAGTGCTTTATTTGAAATTCTGCTGGGAAGCCAGTTTGGGGACATGATTGCAGCACATTCTGCTGCAAACTGGGAGCCCTGAGCTGTGGAATGGATCCATCATATTCCTCAGCCCCCTCCTCAGCACAGGGGAAGGGTGGGGCTTTGCTTGCAGCATCCCTGGCCAACAAAAAAACAAAAAATAAAACCTCTTGGAGCAGCTTCCTTTTGGCTCTGGGGAGAAGGCCCCAGCAGTGTCAGCCTGCAGAGATGGCAGCAGTGCTCACCAAAATGCAGGAAATGCACCAAAATGCAGGAAATGCATCAAAATTGGAAAATGGGCTGATGATCACTGGCACAGGATGGGGTCATGCTACACACCTTACAGGCACTGCAGTGTCTTGGTGGAGGGAAGTTTCCAAGGAGATTCACAGTCCCACATTTCTGCTGTATATTAATATAGCTGATCTTTTTAAAGTCCTTTCTTGGCCTCTGTTAGCACCAAGATATGCTATGTAATAAATAGAAATCAATGTTGAATTTAAAGAAGGAAATTGTTTGTTTTGCTTATTTAGCTAGAAAGTCAATGAGCTGGAGTTTATGTTAATATTGCACCATGGTTAACATTTCTCCAGTGAGGGGCCAGCCGACATAAACAATTGAGTTCTGCCCAAAATTAAGTTCAGCAGGTAACTATTAGAGAGTTCAGATTTTCCTATAGAGTTGCAACTTTTGTTATGGAAATTGAGAACATAAATGCATAACTTCTGTGGAATTTGTGAATCTGATTTAAATCTGTGTGATTTATTAAGGGCTGGAAATTGAAACTTTTCTGCTGAGTGGCTTATTTTGATTGGTGGTGTGAAATTCCTTCCCTTGGTTTAGGAACTATTTGAAAAATGTAAGGTAGAAAAAAGAATAGCTCCAGCTTGACTAGAAGCAGCCCATTGAACTGTGATTCTCTAGTGATAAAATTAGGGTAAACATCAGAAGTACTAAAGGAATTACCTTTTAAAATAGGTTTAATGCCATGTCATGTTACTGTCAAGAGCTCTGTGACCAGATCTCTGAGGGGAAATCCTAGTTTGAAATGGTTTCAGTGAGGTGAATTACAGATAACTTGGAAAAAACTCTCTGGTTTTCTCCAGAAACCTCTCATGTGGAATACACAGAAACTTTTTAGTTTGACTTCCTCAATAACCTATGTAAAAATAATATTTCTGGGAGAGATTTGGGACTACTGTAAAGGGGTATTTGAAGAAAAATTGAACTACAATATTTGGGTATGAACCAGATCCTGTAACCCAAGTGACAAGATTTGCTTATGAACTGAATTAGTTGCTGTGAGGGGACTGATTGTACAAATCCCGTGTCCAGCTTTGGACCCTCAATCCAGGAGAGACCTGGAGGGGCTGGAGCGTGTCCAGGGCAGGGAACAGAGCTGGGGAAGAGTCTGGAACACCAGAGGAGCATCAGAGGAGGCTAAAGGAGCTGGAAAGGGGCTCAGCCTGGAGAAAAGGAGGCTCAGGGGGGCCCCTGTGGCTCTGCACAACCCCTGACAGGAGGGGACAGCCGGGGGCGTTGGGCTCTGCTCCCAGGAACAGGGACAGGAGGGGAGGGAACAGCCTCAGGCTGGGCCAGGGGAGGCTCAGGGTGGAGATAGGACAAAATCCCTCACAGAAAGGATTGTCAAGCACTGGAAGGAGCTGTCCAGGGGAGTTGTGGAATCACCATCCTGGAAGCATTCCAAAACCTGTAGATGTGGTGCTGAGGGCCATGGGTTAGTGGTGAGCTTGGCAGTGCTGGGTTAATGGTTGGACTCGATGACCTTCAGGGTGTTTTCCAAACTTGATGATTCTTCTGGAGGTTCTGGAGCCCAGTTTATTTTAATGTGCCGTGAGAACCAAGCACCCTGTGGGAGATGTGCTGCTCTAAGGGGCACTGGCAAAGCTCAGACTCTCCAGTCTGCCTGCATAGAGAAGCCCAGTCTTGGGCCCATGTATTTAACAAACTCCAGGGGCAGGAGGGACATGGGTGAAAAGAACTGAAATGCACAGGTTTCAGAGAGAAGCTGAGGAGAAATGGCCTCAGCCTTTAACAATTAGCCAGGTTTTCATCTGAGCTGAAATCCTCAGCTGCTCACAGCAGTGGAGTTGGGGATCTGCATGAGAGATTTCAGCAGTGGGGCCTGAGCTCTCCACCCAGCACGGTGGGGAAAGCCGGGAGCAGAGCTGGGAATTGAACCCCGATTTCCTAAACTGGAAGAGTAGCCCCTCAGCCAGGTGGCTGTACCTCCTCCTCCAGAGAGAAAATATTACCTGAAAAGAAATACTACCCTAAAATAAACCCAGAATTTATATAATTTAGTATTATATCAGGGACACATTGCAAATTTACTGAATCACAATTTACTTTTATAGTAATGGACATTTTTACAGTGTTTTCTACCAATATAAGACATCTGTAACCCTACAGTGATATGGGCATAATGGGGTCAGAATTAATGAGGGGCAACATGGCCTGAAATTCTCCCATTAGCAGCAACTCTCACACTCCTTGAAGAGTTACATTCAAGCAAGCTAAAAAATACACTGAGCAAACAAGGGAAACATTTTGAAAGATAAAATATTTCACATACTAGCAAATGAAGCACTTATTGTGGAAAAAGAAAAAGCCTTAGGAGTAAAATGAAATAAAAATTCAATTTGTTATACCATAATTATATTATTGCCTCAGAACAATCAATCTATTTTCTTTCTGAGAATATTTCCAAGCAGTTGTTTTTGAGCAATTTTCCTCATATGAATAATCAGTCTTTTGAAGCATGACTCCAGTGTAAGGTCAAAGTTGTTTTTTATATTCTCCAAGCAGCTGAATTGCTTTCTGATTATGTAATACAGATGTCAAGCTGTTTGAAATACTTGTGCACTTTGGTGACTTGTAAGAAAAAGAAGCAAGAACTTTCTACAGTGCTTGATTTTGTCAATTTGAAAATTCATTTCTCATTTTAAATGGATTTTTAAGCCTCATGTTTGTGAAAATTCTTCTCACCTTACAAACAAAATAAAGTAATTGCTCAGTTTTCAGCAATGACTTTTTATCAGAATTTAATTGCTCAAAGTGCTCAAAGTGGGGTGACAACTTTTCTCAATTTTTAGTGAACAAATTTCAGGCAAATTGGAGTCTTATCTGAAATACGTCTTATCTGAATCTGACAGGCAATTGAAAGTTTGTTTTTCATCTTGTGAAACACCTACAGGTAATTCTTCTCTGCTAAGAATGAACTTTTGGTCCTACTGAGCTTATGTAGGTTATGTAAGTTTTATCTTTTAAAAGACACAATAATTGTGACAAGATATGGGGTAACAGGGCCATGTGTTTTTCATGTTTGAGCTGGGGTGGGTGGGAGAGGAGGACCAGCTATAGAGGCCGTATCCATGGATTTTGTGTGGAAGCTTTGGAGTTTGCCTGTAACAAATCAAATTTACAGCACAACCCATTCTGAGGAGGGGCTTGTACAGTCCTGGTGTGCTGGGACAATGCAATTTCTCCATGACCAAGAGGCCTAATGAAATATAATTGTTGCTATTGTGAGAGCTCCAGAGCCAGCCCTGGCAAATTGCCATTTAATAGTGGTCAGGGTAGCCCAGGGCACACAGGACTGGACTTTTCACTGGATCCCATGGCATTCCTGGCTCAGCTTCCCACCAGCTCCAAGATCTTGCACAGTTGTCTGCTGGGCTGTGTAAATAACTCTAAATGTTGCTGTGAGACAGTAAATATTCCCCAAGTAATGAAATTCAAGAAAAACAGAATGAAAAAGTCATCCAGAATCTCAGATACCACTGGATAGAGCAGAGAAAAGCACTTTGCTGGTAGAGCTGCAGAATTGTCAGGACTTTCAGAAAAAACAACAACAACAAAAAAAAAACCTAAAACACCTAATTTTTCATTACTAAAATACACAGTGTGTTTTGTGAACTTTACATCCACATTCAATTAACTTTCACCTGTTTTGGTGGTAATAATTTGATTTAAATAACATAATTGTAAATTACACCTTCTAATGAGGAATTAAGGATCAGCTTTTGCAAAAGGTTGGTAAATTTAATTTCAACAATCACAGAAAACTAAGTTGTTTTGGTGGTCTGTGTTACTTTACTTATCATCTTCTTATCATGACCTTGACAGTAAACAGAGGAATTTGAATTTCTCAGTGTTGTAAACTGTTAATATATAGCTCAAAATGCATCTCCAGTGGTAACGAAACTACCCCCTTTAATCCAAAGAGCTTAATTTCATCACAAAGAAACTTATTTAGCAAGGTGCATACTAACAAAAGGCACCTACATTTGGTAGCTGAATTGGAATTAAGTCAGAGCATCTGAACTATCTTTAACCACTTTGAACAAATGAAAACCATTTTCATTGTCTGTAAAGGACATTTCTTTGTTAAGCAGATTTATTGATAAACTGCTCAAGGGGATTTTGTTACTTTAATATTTTCATCTATGGAGGGACACAGCAGAAGAACAGCCAAAATTAAATTGGGCAGTCAGGAAAGAATTTATTAAAACTAAGGTGATAGAAATGAAAAAGACTTTATGCTCAAGAGGTAATAGATGCAACAGTTTAGGTGTTGATTTGAAAATTTTGGGGTTTTAGAAAGCCATTTAGCTCTAACAAAGGGAGAAGGCAGACTCTGATGTTGCCAGGAACAAGAACAGAGAGAATATAAAAATTTAGGAGGGTAACATGAAGGATGATATTTGATTCAAACATCTCATTAAAAGAAGAAAACTGGGAGGGGAATGGAAACAAAGAGGAGCATTTTTTCTTCAAAGCAAAGAAAAAGTTAATACAATATAAAAGGATTTTTAAAAATATATGCTGAAGAAAGGCCAAAACTTTAAAGGCAACTTATGTTCTCATATTTATGAGACCATATCATGGATACAATTTGAGCAGGGATATTTCCCACTAAAACCCAAAACTTTAAATGATAGCTCTTCAAAATGTTTTCCAGTGCTTTATGTTTCCTGTAATGGAAAATGTTATCCTTCATTAAAAGCCAGCTAGACTGTCAGTATTTTCCATCATCCTCTATTTTCTCCTAGGCCTATATTATAATTTAATAGCAGTCTTGATCTTCATTTTCCCATCAGAAGAACTATACCAATTTTTCCCTTCTATGTTTCCATCAGTATGGAAAAGGCTCCATTTTTCTGTGTGGAGTCCAAACCCAGAAGAATTTCCAAAAACTCACAGAAGTACAAAAAAGAGAGGTAAAGTATATATAAAGACATCTTTATATATAAAGACATGACTGCTCTGTGCTCCTCAAATCAAACTACCAGTAGAAAAGTGCTCCTTTCTGAAGTCTTGCCCCAAATATCTCTGCCTGTGGATTCTGTTACTGCTCCCTAATCCTATTAATTATTAGAAATTAATTAATCCTGTTATTATTAGAAATTCTCCACTGCCTTAAGTGCAAGGAGGACCTTGCTTTTAGAAAGACCCAGAGCTGCCTTTCGAGGGCCTTCTGTGGAAAATTCTGCTTGCTCAGGTTTAGGCACCTGTTGTAGGAGAACTGAACTAAAGCAACGGGCGGAAGATTCAAACAGAAACGGGGTGGGGGTTGGGGGGGGGGGGGAAACACAGCAAAAAGAAAACAAAAACGTTACATTTCTTCATATATTTCCTGGCTGACCTGAGGAGTTCTTTGTGGCTGCTGAGAGTTTATATGGATTCAGAAAGCAGCTGGGTAAAATCCTGGAATAAAGAGCGCACTGAAGGTCTTTAAGCACAATAACACTGATGGAGTGTTAGGATATTTCTCAGCTACAAATTGCCAGAGGCTGAAAATGAATTCTGGGGGGAAGGAACCCTCCACACCCATTATTATGGTCCTTCCTATATTAGTCAGAATAAAAGAAAGAGCTTTGCGGAAAGATTTGCTGTGATCTAGGAAAACAATTATTTTGTATGAGAACTTCAGCAAATGGTGACAACTTTGCATGAGAGGGAAATGTCTGGATGGAATAATCTGACCCTTTCCCATCTTTACTGAATCTTAGAGTTGGCTGGTTTCACAATGTTCAATTTTCTAACACAGTCCCTTTAAATAGAAAACAATATTTTTGATCATTTCTACAGACAATCATCAGAGAATCCTGTGGGATTCCTTATTTCTGGGTTGGTGTCTAAATGAGCCTTTTAGGGACACCAGCCCTGAGCAGAAGTGTGCCATCTGCTACTCTCTGACCAGCTTTCCTTTCCACCCTCTGCTCTGCTCACTTGTTCTTCCTGCTGTCACATGTGCATGAACAAACTGTCTGAGAGGGCACAAAAGGGCAAAAAACCATAAGGGACACAATCAGAAAGAAATGTAACACCAGCTCAGAACAGAAGGGAAAAGGAGATCCTTGCATGCCAATTTTCTTTTCTGCTTTTTATTCATTCAGTGCTTAGAGCAGGAATAGAATTCATCTCTGCTGGTTGGAGATCTCCTTCTCTTCATTCCTGGATTAGCTCAACTGGTTTATATTTTATTCACACAGTTATTTCCAAGGCTTAGCTAGATTAGTCACCTGTGTTTGAGCCACTGACATTTGTCCAGCTTTTGTTATACATAGCAAGGTGAAAAAAAGAAAATTAATATTAGAAAGTGTCTCCCAGGAACTAAAAAGAGGCTGCCGAGTGTATTAAGTTACAAGAACCCTTCTAAGGAGTTTTAGGATTTCTGTAAGTTGACATACACGAAGTGTGCCAGTCCTTTTGTCTTCCAGAGAGCTAACGTGATTAAGCTTTTTATCTGGCATGCCTTTTCACTAGAAAATCTGCATGAAATCCCCCTAAATTCTCTTCATGTCTTTCCAAAAAATAATATGAGCTTTTTTAACACAGCCTTTTATGTGTTTTCATTTTCTAAGTGCTTTTCAAGGTTGAAATGAAGAAAGTTTTGGTTACAAATGCAAATCTCCAGGAATGAATTTGAGTGAGTAGACTCAAGGCTCACGTCTGGCATCTCCTTTTGAAACCTGAAGCCTTTCTAACCCATTTCATCCTAGATGCTGCTTTTGAATCCTCCTACGTGAACTTCTTCCCTTTGGCAAAGTCACACTGATAAATGATGTCACTGAAATGAAACCCTAGCACGTGTGAGCATGGAATTTCTATTACTGCCCTCTTTCACTTAAAGGGGTTTCTTTTTCTGGCAGAGGCAGGAATGGATCCACACGCTGTACGAGGAAAAGTTGAAACTGTATGTTCTGGATTTTCTCCTGTGAGTAGATTTGTGCATGAAATCATGTGATTAAAGGCCAAATGGAGAATTTGGGTAAAAACTGGATAAGCTAGCTTTTAGCAGATGCAAATCTCTCCTTGCTTGAAGCAGTGCACCTGAAGGGCACAGTCAGATATCCGTTGTTGGCAGGGATTTTCAGATGGAGGTGAGGGGCAGATGGAGAATCAGAGAATCCCAGAAGGGTTTGGGCTGGAAGGGACCTTCAAGATGATCCACTCCCTCCCATGGGCAGGGACACCTTCCACTATCCCAGGGTGCTTCAAGCTCTGTCCAGCCTGGTCTTGGACACTTCCAGGGACAGACACTGCTTCTCTGGGCACCCTGTGCCAGGGCCTCGCCTCCCTCACAGGGAAAAATTCCTTCTCAACATCCCATCTAAATTTTTCTTCTGTCCCCTTGAAGCCATCCGCCTCTCCACCCTGTCACTCCTAATACCTGAGGAAGCAGAAGGTCTCAACCTCCTACAAGTCTGTGAATTGCTGGATTCAGGCTGGGATCTTGAGCTTTGCCTTCCCTCACCATCAGTTCCTATCCCTCCAAAGCAGTAACAGAAACAGCATTGTGGTTGAAGTCCCTGCACATCAAACCTTCTTGTGGTACTTGGAAACCTTGTTATAAAGGACTGAACTGAAATTCCAAAATCTGTAGGAGGAGCAAGGAAGGAAAACTCCCAGCTTGCTACTAAATATGTTCCCACTGAAGCAAAGTTGAGCACCACAACTGCTGGGAGAAAGAGAAAACTTCAACCAAGGACAGAGCCCTGAGGTCAAACTGAAGAGAATATTCAGCCACCCTCCTAGCAGAGCATTGTCTGAACATGTCCAGTGCTTTACAACACTTAACACACTCTGTATTCCAAAAGAATACCCTAAAGCTGAAGTCTGTGCATTCAAATGTTTGCTGCACACTTCGTCTTTCAGAGTTTTGAAGATCACCAACATTAACTGTACTCCAGTAATGAATTTAGACAGAGCTAATCAGGCCATTCTGCAGTAAGCTTGGCCTTTAAAATCCTGAAGTGTGCCAGTCTAATTTTGGCAGTCAATTTTCCTCTTTAGTGCATTTTTACAATTTCTATTCAAACCAGCTCTCCAGATATACAAGTTCCCCAAATGCTGGTTCCAGTGTAAATTATCAGCCTTTCCACATTTAGGCACTGGTGATCAAGCTTTGCAAAGCAGGCCTACATAAAAGAAGGAGAAATAAAACTCTGGGAGTTGCAGAAAATTAACATTTATAACTTTATGTCTTAGCAGCATGTTGGGGTTAAGAAAGAAAATATTTCTGGAAACATTCTTTGCTTGAAAAGGGAAAGAAATTGTCATTTCAGTAATACCTCAGGGGAGAAAGAGGAAAGTTTATTTCAAATATTCTTTTGGAAATTAGAAAATGCTATTTTCAAGCTGTTCCCTACCATTCTCTAATGTCCACAGGAGACAATTTATATGCTAAAATTGTTCTCCCTTTTTTTGGTGACCAGAAATAATTCCTGCAGCATAGAGATCCTAGAGTTCTCCATGGATGCATCTTGAGAGAAAGGACAATTTTCTTATAGGCATTGGTGGCATCCAAGGTACAGATGGGTGTAAAAGGAAGTCAGGTTGCCTATGGAGACCCTTTGGACCCAAAAGAATGTTTTCTTATGTCCTTGTTTGGTTTTTGGAGCAAATATTATTTAGAGGAAAGATGATCATTGTTCTGTTAGTTCAAATACAGATTTTTTTTTCTTTGTCTTCCACCCATTCTAGATGTCAGGAGTAACATTCAGATGATAATAATAATGTAAAATTCAGGTAGATTAAAAAAATCACCATTGCAGGTTTCTGCAATAGATGTTCAGTGGCTCTTACAATTTCTGTGACTGCTGAGTCAGAGAGCTTTTTTTAAAAAGAAAAAAGTGATTTTTTTCTTTACTGTCTTCCAAGAAAACATGATCCAAAACAAATATCCTCAGATTCGTTCAGACTACTGATCTCTGCCATATCTGAGCAGCTCAAAGCAGAAAAGCAAGGAGGTTTCAGTGATAAAATGACTGTAAATGATCAGTACTGGATGAGAAATCTCTGTGTCCAAGAATAATTCTGACAAAACCCACAACCAGCTGTTGCATGGTTGGGTAATAAGTGTAGGTTCTTATTCTGTATGGGACAGGGTTTGTTCAATACTGTAAGTCTTCAAGGTTGGCTGATATTTCTTTGTGTTCTGAGGGAAAGCTCTTACGTTAATCAAAAGGACTGGGAGGGAAAATCAGTTCATTTTTTTTCTGTGTAATCACCACAATCAATCACCAAAGCAGTTCAGCCACATTTTTATTCTTTCTTTATCAGTTTCATGACACAGTGAGATCTCTGTCATAAAGGCTCCCTGTGCTGTATGAAGCCTCTGAATTTACCAGGGCATTTCTCTAGTTTGTGTTGGGCAGATTTTCATGGAAAGAAACAGTTCTGCATAAAATCTTCATCTTAATCTATATCCAGTATTACAGAAGCTTGAACTATAAATGCTGGAAGAAAAAGATAATGTTTGAAAATGGTGTTTCAACACTGCAAAATAAGCCCCAGCCAGGAAGCCACTGCACTTACTCCCAAGTGCTGCTGGCAAATGTGAAATCCAAGTCCTGCTGGATTTCACACTGGACAGTGCACAGAGCCAGGCATGTTTAAACATCCCTGCTGGAATCAGAGCACGAAGAAAGAAAAGCAGCAGTCAAAGACACTGATCCAGTAATTTCCATGCTTGCTTTGGCCACTGTTCTGCTGTGGTAGGTTTCTTCTTTGCCTCAGAGCTGAGACAATCTCCTACCATCTGTACAAGCACAGAGGCTGTTCAAAACAGGCAAACAGAACTGGGTCAAAAAATCTGAGGGCTAATGCAGCGTTTTAGCCCAAGTCAAAATGAAGTTTGGCTGTAGTCTACCCCCATTAGGCCATTTTCAATTTCTGGCACAACTGCCACCAACTTACTATTGCCCTGATTAGAGTTTGAATGTCTAGAAACAGTTGTATACATACCCAATGAAATACAACATTCAAAAAGAGCCAATAGAGTTGAAAATTAATGTCTTCAGAGTCTTAGTATTGCTCAAATATATATTTAAATTAAAAAATTAAACGAGAAAATTGAGGAGGAGAACCCACTCAGTTTTCAGGGGAGCAAGGTTTGAGGGTCTGAGGAAGAAGGAATGAGTTAGCCTGGTCAAAGGGATATCAGGCAGGTTTTATATTTTGTGGGTTTTATTAGAGCTTTTGTGATTGCACAGTTTCTGACAGGACAGAATTAACCCCTATTTTTACCATGCAAGAATCATCTTGCCAGCTGTACAACTCAGGTTTTAGCTCTGCTATGTATTTTATGCCCATGCAGCGCTCTGGTCATCTGGTACATGATTTGGATCTCTTTGGTAGGGAAAGCAGGAGCAGCATCTGAGGTTGTTTGCAATACCCTGGTTGATCAACTGTTCCTAATTTCCCAAAATTGTTCCTTTTTCTAGCCCCTATTCCCTTTGTTCTGTAATTAAGCCCACATGTCCCTATTTTTAACTCCTCTAGTCCTCAGGCCCAAAACATGTTTCTGATTGTAGATGCTGCCCTTCTTTGAACTTTTGCCTTCCTGACTCAGCTGCTGAGTATCTGAGTGCTGAGTATCTGGCACTGCCCTGGTGCCACCTCCTTCTGTGAGCCAAAATCAGAGTTTTTGTGCTTTAACCAACTCAGCACCCCACCACAGCCAGCAGGACAGTGGAGATGGGAGGGAGATGTGAGGGAGATGGGAGTGCAGTGATGGAGGTCCCTGTGCCCAAATGTCCTCCATTTCCATGCCATTGTGTTATCACAGGACTGATGTGACACAGAGTCTTCTCAGGAAAAGCAAATTCAGCTGGTTTATGTCCTCTGGATCTTCACGTAGTATGTAAGGGGGTTGCTCTGTGTGTCTGTGTAGCCATGAAAAGTGATTTTGAAAATAAATGGAAAACTTAGGAAAAAGAAAGAAGCCCCACCTATCAGGAATGAGGTGAGGATAACTGAGAAGAAGTCACAGGAAAAGTGAATGAATAAAGCAAAAGGGACATAAAAAGGAGGAAGTGGGAAGGAGTACAACAATGGAAGAGAGGAAAATACATGGCAGCAGCACTACGGGGAGCATGGATCAAGCAAGGGGATACCGGGAAGGAGAAAGGAAAAAAGACATAGAGAGGAAAAATCAAGGGGGAATGGATTCAGAGGGAGCAAAGGAAATCACCCCAGAACATTTCTTTGGAGTACATGAAGTGCCTGAGAGCTTTCCAGGCTGCTCCAACAGCACCTCCAGCAGGTGTGGTCCCAGCCAGGGACATCGGGGTCCATGGCAGCTCATTCAGGAACCAGCAAGCTCAGGATGGTATGGGACGGACCCAAGTGCATGACGAGGAGCAGGACACCTGGAGAGAAAAGGGGAAGCAGGGAAGGAAAGCCCAGCACAGTTAACTGAGCCTGAGGAGCTGCCCAGCCCCGGGAGGAGTGGAGTTCTGCTTTTGGCTGAGAGGGCACTGGCTGGGGATGCTGCCACTCCTTCGAGGAGGCTGTGCCTGTGGGGAGTGTGGGCCTGGGCCAGACCATCCTGTCCCATCCCATTCCTGCTGCTCATCCAGCTGCTGGGATCTTCCTTGTAAACAAGATGATTATTTGCTTTGGGGTTTTTTTCTTTCCTTCTCACTTGCTTCCAGTTCACCATTTCTTTCAACATAACAGGAAGGATATCAGACACCTCTCAGATTTGCATTTTTTCCCAGTTAGCAGGGTGTTTTTCCTACTTATTTTTCATAGAAGGAATAAGTAAGAAAATTTTCCAATTGCTTTTTCCTATTTCTTTTCATTAGTCACTATGTCATTGCCTGTCTATAGCTGTCCATTACAGCCTTATGACTTGTCTCCAGCAGGGTATAAATAGTCTCTGTTTACCTGGTTCCTGCTTCTGCTACTACTTCAAACATTCCCAGTAGCCTGAGGGATGTCACCTTTCATTGTGGGCATCACACCTGTGTTAAAAAGATTAATAATGAAAAGCCACATGTAAAACATCACTTTTGGAACAAAAAACAAGTGTTCATTCAAGATGCAAACCTTTTTTTTTTTTTTTTTTGCAGTTGTTTAAAAGCATAAAACTTTGTTTAATGTGGCACCATTTCCATCTTTTCTGATGTCAGGTTAAGATCATGCTAAACAGATGGAACAAGAGGACAAGGTTTTTGTGTTGTGGCTCTTTGAATCATGATGCATCATTGCCATCTCATGAACCCCAAAACAGAGCTGAGGGGGCTGATTTGAATTAGAGATTGCAAAGAATTGTGAGAAAAGCAAAAAAGATTTTTCAAAGAGTAGTCATATAAATTCCAGTGTATTTCAGTGCCCCTTCCAAAGTCTTCCTGACTGGATTCTGGAATGATAGCACACTAGTAAAAAGAAAAATGCACATATTCTATTTTTTAAGGCATGTTTTTCTCTGAGCTATGGACAGAAAACTTCTTACATTTACACCCATGAAGTGCCTGTGAAGTAGGAAAAAAATCCCATGGAACGGAATGCCCCATTTCAAATCCAATCTAAAAAGTCAGAGTAAGGATACATCTGTGAAATTCCATGCCAAAAAAAAAAAAAAAAAAGAAAGAAGGAGAAGGCAGTGCAGTGTTCTGCTCAGATTATACAGATATTATCCCCCCCTCAAAAGAAAAAGTAATTGCTTGAAAGTTTAAAACCTGTCTTTTCTTCTAAAATTTAGGCATAGTTCTCACTTCATATTTTCTGATAATAATCTTACTGTGATATGACGAAGAAATGGGCCTATATAGGAAATGCTAAATGCAACCTGCATTCCCTGGTAGTGACAGAATGAACAAATAGAGTTCGAGATTTTAACTGGAGAAAAACTAGCAGGGTCCAAATGGGATTTAAAGTTCTTCCCTTCCTGTTTAAAGGGGTATTAGACTTCTTCATTCTGAAAGTGACCAAGCACAGGTGCCCAGGGAGGCTGTGAACCTAGAAAGACCCTTGAAATGCTGTCAGCCTGGAATCCAGAGGGGCAGAGCCCTTCCTCACCCAGCTCAGGAGGGACTGTGGAGCATTTTCCTCCCAGATGGCCTGCACATGCATGGCAGCTCTGCTGTGTGCCTGCACGCTGGGCACACCAGCAGCCGTCTGTCTGTCCTGCACTTCTGGGTGTCAGGCAGCCTGCTCTCAGCGTGCCCCAGCGTCCTGGCGTGACTTTATCATGCTGAGCTGTATCCCCATTTGTCTGTTTAGCCCAGAAATGAGTTTTTTACCTTCAAGGCTGGTTCTGAGAGTGAAGAAATGCAGAGTTTATTATCAGAAACTGCACCTGCTCCTCCTCATTCCTGTGTTGTCTGCAGCATGGACAGACAGCAGGACAGAGCTCTCTTTTGCTTTCAGTTAGTTTTTAGCTGGCTGAGGCAGAGAAGCTCCTCAGACTGTGGCTTTTCTTTTTCCCAGAACTGTTCAAACCTCTCTGGACAGAACACCCAGAAGAACCCCAGGGCTCACACCTGTGGCCCACCAGGGCCCAGGAGGTGGCATTTTCCAGCACAGGAGGGACTGATAACAGACAGAGTAACAGCCCAGCAAGGGGACTTGCTGAATTTGTCATCTCTTTTAGTGCAGCAAGAGGTTTTACTGTTTAATATTGTTCAGGTTTTGTGCTGGTGAATACTTTGACTATTAAATAAACAGGTTTTTTCCCACTTTTCTCCAAGGAAATCTTTCCTCAAACCAGTTGAGGGAGCAGCCACTTAAATCTGCTTTCTAAAGGAACCCCTTTAGAAGTTTTCTCACAAATTTGCCCTAAACCAGGACACCCAGGCTATCTGGAACCCCCTGACACATGGCCAGACCCTTGTCCATCCCCCACCCTCTGCTCACTCCCTTTGTGCTCCAAGGAATCTTTGCAGGAGTGAGCTCTGCATTTCCAGAGCATGAAGAGCCCATGATCTTGGCACACCACTTATGCTCCATCCTCCACTTCCTGCAAAGCACAGCTGCACAAAGACTGGGCAAAGCTTCCTTCTGCACCACTGCTTAAAACACTTGCTGGAGCAAGTGTTTGTGCTTTTTATTCCAGGGTGATGTGGCTCTACCACAAGCAGGTGGCTGTTTCCTGAAGAGCAGTGTATTCCCAAGGATGGCAGCTTATCTCCAGTAGACTGCTACAGGTAAAAAAATCCATTTTAAATTAATTTTTTCCTCACACCAAATGATCCTACTCATGTAGTCTTATGAGTATATTTGATCTTTCCCTCTACGTCCCTTTACCCTCTGCAGATCTCGACCTCACTCTATGATTATTTAATGTAAAATATTGATGACTGAAGAGAGGTTCATTATCAACCCAAGGTCTGTGCTGTCTTCTGTCAGCATGTACCCTGGCAGAGATCCCAGAGTCAATGTGAATTTCGTGCAATTACATCCAAAAGCAGCTAAATCTGAACACGTGGTGCCTTCTCAGCTTTTCTGTGGAGAGGAAGAGACAGAAAGAGGAGTTAAATTTCAAGTCCCAAAATTAGAGGATAAACAAATCAAGAGTCCTCATCACTCTTGCATTTCTGGGGTCTTTCAGCAGCAGTTGTAATTCAGTGTCCTTTGAACTCATCAATGGAAAATGGCCTGTCCTGCCATCCACCCTCCTGCTTCTGTAATTCCATTTCTTTTGAGATCACTTAGCACCACTAGGAATTTGGAATAAAACTATACCTAGCAGGAGAAGGAAGAAAAATTACTTACCAAGTCCTGCCTGGTCCCTGGAAACTTTTGCACATGTAACCGGAGAGAATATGAAATGATCGTGGGGAGTTTTACAGATTTCAGAAGTGAAGAAAGCACTTGAGTCACCATCAAGAAAAGGAAAACAACCCAAGAGGAAAAGACCACCTAGAACTGATGAGGAGCCAGACACCTGCCTTTAATTGAGTGCCTAAAGAAAACAGTATCTGCCCACCCTTTAATGGAACGAGTTCTGACTTGCTTTGACACACGCTGTGTGAAGTGCCATGTGTGCTCTTGGTTGATGGTTAGAAGGAAATTCTTATGCTGGACCTTGGTGTGTATCTTGCAGACCTGAAGCATGAAAATGTGAAAATTAATGAAATCCTGCCTAGCTGAACAAAAGGAAGTGGAAATGTGCAGTGCAGGATACACTGGACGGGTACAATAATCCTATTGATTCAAGGGCAACAGCAGAAGTACCTTTGTCACAAAGCTGTTCATTCTGTCTTTGTCCCCCTTTCTGAGGTAAATGAGGGAGAACATTGTGATTTTGTGATCTAATATGAACAAACAGATTACTTGCTTATCCACTTGGAATTGAAGCAAACATGGACAGTATAAAAGACAAACCCTGATTTTTTTTTAAACTGCCTCCCTTCACTATTTCCTATCATTGCTCCTGAGGAGTTTATCTCAGATATATCATGGCTAAGGTTCTATCCCACTTTGTGTTCCTACCTCTTTATCACTCTTAGAAATATTACTGCCCTTCCATCTTACTAAATTAGAAAAAATCTGTGACTGCTTTCTCCATCACCCCATCCATCCAACTCTGCTTTCAAACTCTTTCCAAGACCTTGTTCCACTGGCTAAACAGCCCTTCTCTCTCTTCCCTCATCTCTCCCCATCACAGCTCTCCCTCCTCTTGAATGCACAAGCACTTTTTGCCAAAATCATCTCTCGAGCTTCTTGCTCTGCCTGGCAAACCCGGCTGCTCAGACCCTTCCTTCACTGCCTTCCCCTTCACTCTCTGATCTTTTTAAGCTCCCACTGAATGCCAGGAAGCTCAGCTGTTCCTTCCTGTTCTCCCCTTGCCAGCCATGGAAGAACCCTTTCAGCTGCCTCTCCTGCTGCCATTGAATTCCTGGGCTCCTACATAAGGAATAATGGTTTTGTACTGCTGTACTAAAGCCATGTTCTTGTCCTTCTCTGAAGGGACTAAATAGCAGCTCCATAATACTGGTAGTATCTGGACTTTCAATCAAATAACTTGCTACTCTTTGAAGAACACATCAATTTTTAAAGTCATTGCCATCACACAGTTCATACAATGAGCCTAGTAATTCACATCAACATCATTCCTTTGCTCATGGACCTTTTCCTGTCCTCTTTTCTGCTGTTGCTACACAACAAAATTGACATCTGTCTTTTTAAAATGTTTTCCTTCTACTCAGCTGTGGTGTTGTTGTGCAGCTCCTGCTACAGGGAATTCAAGATACAGGAGAGAGATGTAACACCTGAGGGAGAAAACCATGTCACCGAAAGGGAAATCATTCAGAAAGGAAATTTTCCCTAGAATCACAGAATCACAGAAAGATTGGGGTTGCAAGGGCCTTTAAAGATCCATTTTGCAACCCTCCTGCCAAGGGACACCTTTCACTAGACCAGGATGCTCAGAGCCTGGAACACTTTAGGAATTATTTCCTTTCCAGTTTATTTTGTAAATCTAAGATACCTGAAAGACTACAAGCTTTGATTTGCTGCAATAATTTTTAAATCAGCACTGTTACTTTATCATAATTTATGCTCACAGCCTTGTGTTAAATTGCTTTGGACTGACTTCAAGGAGCAACGAATGTCAGCTGTTCATTGTGCATTTTGCCTTGCATCAGAAGGGATTTGGCTCAGTGCCACCATGACATTTCTGGTCTAAAAGTGCTCTTCCCTTAGACCACAATCCATCAGGACACAGCAGTAGGGCATCAGGATGAGAAAGAAAAGGAGCCTTAGTTGTGTGTCATTTTAGGGCTCTAACAGTGATGATTCACGAGCACGTTGATGTTGAGGTAACAAATAAAGCCCTGAACCTCCCAATTGCATCTGTTTGGGAAGATCCCTAGTGCTGAACAAAGCAGCACTGGAGCTGGAGAAGTAATTCTTGGTGTGTATTTAGGTGTAAATTAAAGCAGAGTTCGTTTAAGGCTAAGGTTTGAGTCCATTTTCATACAAATTGAGAAATACGAACCCGGGCTTTTGGAGTGCTTTGTGTTTGCAAGCTGCTCTCATCAAGGTAATTGGTTTGCAAGAGATCCCCAAAGTGAGACACAAACGGGCCTTTCATCCTGCTCATTATACAGGAGCAGTCTTTATATCAAGTACCCACTGATAAACGTTAATAGCTCTGATAAAACTCAGGATAATGAGAGGAGTCTTCCAACAAACTACAGCAGGACATGCAAAGCAAATCACCTAAAACCTACTCCAAATCCTTTCCTTGCACTTTTACAAAGCAACATCACTGCAAGCTGGATTTTGTCGTGAATGTACAGGGCAGGAAGGCTTGAGGAGGAGGAAAATTGGGCTTTCAGAACTTCCCAGCCATAAGCAGAAGGATCATTTTACAGTGACTGTTATAGGAGAACAAATGCAGAGGCTCTCACATAGACCTCTGTGTAACAGACACTATTTTCTTCTCATCTTACAACATTAAAAGATGATGTAAAACAAGATGTAAATGATCTTTAATTTTCTGAGCATACTAGAAGGTGATTTTCTTTAAAGAAGAAGCACTACTTTAGAAACAAAGTATATATTCTCAAGAGATACATGACTAAAAGAGAGGGGAAATTATTTTTAGGTTATGTCTAGTTTGAGATTTTGTTTGACTGTATTTTTATAAAACATCAGTTTCTTCTGTTGCTGCTTTAGCATCTGGAGAAGGGTCTCAAATAATTTCTTTTAAGAGTAAAATAGAATAGAAAAGAGTCTGTAGGTTCTGGTGTAAGAATAGAATTATAAATGAGAGACCTTGTAGGAAAAAAATCTAAAATTGTGATGTTTTCCCATTTTTATTTCCATGAGACAGTCATGAAAAAGGAAAATAATCTTAGAAAGAGCAAAATTTTCATACTCTAAAAAAATACCAAAAGGGGCTCAGGACAGATGGGTTTCAATGATTCAAAGTCCAGTTAACTCATCTGAGACACTGCTCCTGCAATGTTATGTTCTCATTTGCTATGGATTAATTTAACTTCTCAGTATTTAATTTATTTTTTCAACTGTAAGATACATTTTGACTCTAAATAAACGCACTAAATCCTCTTGCCTGATTTCCAGCTCCCTGGAAATTTCCAGCAGAGCAGGAGCAGAGCATTCCAGGGGCTCTGTGAGGGGACTTGGCCACCCTTGTCAGTGCCAGAGCAGGTCACTCACATCAAATCCCACGGACCTCAAGAGGCAGGAGGGAAAAGAATCACAAAGAATCAGTCATTAAGGTTGGAAAAGGCCTCTAACATCAAGTTCTACCAAAAATGTCACACTGCCAGTTCCACCACTAAGGTTATGTCCTTTCAAGACTAATAAAATGTGTTTCCCTCAAATGCACCTGCAAGAAAGTCACCAAATATTAAAAAAAAAAAAATCAAACAACCATCAAAACCATATAGTCTAATAATGAACAGTAATCATTTGCAGGTGCTTGGGGAGTCCCACAGGATTTTGCTTCCTCAGAAGATGCCATCACTGTTCCTGAGCAAGAGGCTGGGTATTGTCCCATGAAAAGCTGGGAAGGAAGCAGGACCTCTCCCAGGAAAGTGATGCAGTCACCCTGCAGCTGTGACCCAGACACTCTCCTGCATCTCCCATCTCTAAGTCAGAAAAAACTTAATGCAACATTCTCCTGCACAGGAGGGAGCTGGGATGGGTGACCAGAGCTGTCACCCATGGGCTCTGTTGGGCACCTGAACCTGAATTTGGGATGAAAGCAGCTGTAAAACAAATGATACTTGCAGGGAAAAGAAGGAAATTGAGACAACAGAACTATGCTTCCAGGCTTTGCCAGGTTTTCCACTTTAACCAAGCTGCCATCCTCCCAGATTTCTGCTTTGAACTCTGCCTGAGTCAGAGCTAGAGACAGTTTTTGTTACATGTGGAAAGCCTAAAGCTGCAGCTTTTGAGAAACAGATGAATTTGGTACCTGATTGAAACAAAATATCTGTGCTGAACATAGTTAAAGGAAAATCAGGGAAAAGCCATACATCAGTGCTGAGGCTGCCCCCAGCCAACAGAAAATCCCTGTTTTCACAATTATGTGGGAACAGAGTTGAGCTTGTCTGCTAGAGCCAATTTGTGTAATATTTCTCTTCTCTTTATAACTGTTTCACATTATGTGTGTGTCAAATAACTGAGGGAAGCAGAAGCAAAGTGGCAAAAATGTAAGAAAGAGAGCTTTAAAATAAGTTACTTTAATTATTTTTCTATATGTTAGAGCCATTTTCTTAAAGTTCTGTCTATGCTGACGGCAAGTGAAAAATATATGGAGAATAAGGCCATGCAGATATGTTTTAACTACTTTGATCAGAAATATGATTCAGTGGGTGTAAGAGTTACTCCTTTCCCAGCCCACCATGTTCCCCAGCACAATCCAAATTTAAAGTAATTTTTGTAATGGAAAAGCTGAAAATGCTACCCTCAAAAGCAATGCTATCTTGATAAATTTATTTCTTCTTGGAGTTAGGCATACTGGCAATGTGAGAAATTCCTTTTAAAGGAAGTTATTTTTTTAAACAGGAAGCACTGTTTCCAGTGCAGCTTCACATAGCATTTTATGCTCATTATTTAGTTGGGTTTATTATTAAATTTATATAAATTTTTTTGTCCCTACTTAATATTCTTGCTGAAAGGGTTTTTTTTTTAATAATTCTCATTTTCTCTGCAACTGAAAACACCCTCAGAGATTAGATTACCATCAAATGTCCCTTCTTTGTCAGGGCCACCCGTCTGATAAAAAGATTTCTTGATACAATCCCTGGCAGCAAGGCAGGATTTATAAAGTTAGGGGGTTTTCTGGGCCTCCTTGGTAGTCTCCATGCAGCCTGTTTTTTGTTTTGGTTTAGTTTTTTTGTTTTGTTTTGTTTTTTTATTAATTTTAAAAAATATACTTTCAACTTTTTGTAATGCTCCTAAAAGTTTATGTTGTTCTGACTTTACAGTTCCATAGGTATCCTCAATAATAATAGAAATAATTTGAAATAATCAGAATTACAAGTGATTATTTACTAGACCCACTTTCACTCCAACAGTCATTTATTTGCATTTGACTTATAGGCAATAAAACCTGGAATAAAGTTTTAACAAAACCTCCATAATAAATGCAAGCTTTCCTGAAAATCATGTTCTAACACATCCGGTTCTTCTAAGTCTTGAGCTGTACAAAGTCAGGTTTAATCAGGATAGCTCCAGGGCTGCAAAGATTTGTGGGGTTTTTTGAATCTTTCATATTAGAAGTTTTAGCAATTTTTATTTTTTAAACTTCTATCTCCCAAAACCATGCATGTCCTGGAATACTAACAGTAAACAAAGAAGAATTTTCAAACATTCAGAATTGTAAAAAGCTGGGAAACACAGCAAGAATGCCTTAGCACATTAGCAACAAACCCAAGAAATTAGAACAAGATTATGAGTTGACTTTTTTAAAGTATAATGATTTCAAAGAAGAAGTGAGTGAGGTTGCTGCATATATTTAGAAACCTGCTGAATTTTTTTTTCACTTTTCAGAGTAGTTCTTTACAGCCTGAAGTTGAAAAACTGGTCCTTATCTGCTGAGCTCTATCAGGAGTGGCATCAGTGTTGGTTTAATCAGGAACAGCCTTCTGGAATAGGAGTGCTGCCCTTCAGGTGCCAAAACACAGGTGTTTGGGGACATCTGAGATGCCCTGGGGATCCCAACTGGCCTCTCTCTGCTGATCCAAAAGGACACAAATTCCCCAAAGGAACTTGGCTGGTGCTGCCAACCCTGCAGAGGTATCCCAGCTACCCCAAAGCATTTCCAGTGGCACAGACATGCAGTTACTCCTCAAGATTTGGTTTGTTTTTTTTTTTTAATTTTCAATGTCATTAATTGGTGTTTGAATTAAACCAGTGATTTGCATGTAGCTCCAGATGTTTTATTGTCCAGGTTTATGTGGTTTTTTGGGGATCCACTACTCTGGAATGTTACTATTGGACATGAAATGAGTACACAGAAGCTTGGTAAGTTTAAAAGATAAAAGGAGTTAATTTTATTTCTGACTTTGCAATATATAGAATTCTAAAACCACACTGGTCAAAGTAATAGTCTATCAATTCTCTTTTCCCACAAAGAAGAATGCAAAACAATAATTATTTACATGAACAGTGCATGAGAAACTCTAGTAGAAATATGTAAATATCAGAAGGCATAGAAAACTTCTAAAAGAAATTTAAAACTTTTAAAAGAGCTATAAAAGAAAACATAACACTTTTAAAAATTAGGGCAACACTGGAAGAAGTTGTTTCCCCAGGACAGTGGTTGATGTTGGCCGCTCTCTGTCACAAGGAGCTCTACAGTGCCCTTATATTTTTAATTCATTGGTAACTGCAAAGAAATCCAGTGGAGAGAAAGAAGGAATAACAAGACAAGAATATTTGGAGCTGGAAGGGATGGTGAGAGGAAAGACTTGAAAAAAAAGTAGAGAGGTAAAGGAAGAGAAATGATTCAAATCTCGGGCTCCTCAGGAAGGCACACAGCAGAGCAAAGGCTCCCTCTCAGCCATGGAATACCTGCTGCAATACAACTGCCTCAGTAGGTGAAATGAAGGCAGTGGAAGGAAACAGATAATGCACAGGAAAATGTACCCTTGACAAGGATTTTAGTTCAATTTTAGAAAGTTTTAGATTTTAGAAAGAGCTTTATAGGGTAATAAGTGCTCAGTAGCAAGCTTAAAATAAAAATAACAGGGTTTTAATACCAGTGATCATGACATTGTTATTAAAGGGTTTAAATTGAAAGCTTAAACTCCCCAGCAGAGAAGAAATTATTTGGCCAATTCTTCAAATACATTTTAGTTCTTTTTAAAAACATTTTTAATGCTTTCTGGCTACTTTATTTTATTTTGGCTCTGTAAGGGAAGCATTTTTCACTCCCTACATTTACATTCTGGATGGTACAGGGGTTTTATTTGAAGTAAAACCAGGCTGGGTTTCTGGAAAAAAAAAAAAAAAAAAAAAAAAAAAAAAATTTCTGAGGGGAGATGCTGGCAGCCATAAAGAAAACATAGACAGTTTAAATCTGTGGAAACCATACCAAAATGAGTTCTCAGTTGAAAGCCTTTGGTGTTTTTAAGAACTTTTTTTTGTTGTTATTTTTTTAGAAAGCAAGCACATATTCACAGGGTTTGGGTGTTTTCTGTGAAAACTCACAACTTTCTGAAGGATGGAGGTGTGGGAAACAAAAACCAAAGAGATGCAGTGGTAAATCTTGAGACATTTCTCGGTGACCTATGTGAATGCTATCTTATGCAGCATGGTGCCTATATTAGATGATTTGATGACATTGTTTCTCCCAAAAAAAGCTTAGGGAGGTAATTTCCAAGTCAGATTAAATATCAGGAGATATTCTTTGGTCTTGAACAATATCTTGCCAGGGAAACAGATTTGTTTGCAAGCGACAGGAAATTTGTAGGGTAAAGCTGAGCAAGATAAACACGAGGTCTGTTTCCATTTCAATGTGAAGATTTATTATTTCTGTGCTTGTATTACCTCTAGTTAGTGTTTCTGTGCTTGCTCCTGCTCAGTGCTGCAACACCAAGAGGTTCTCCTGTCTGCAGATGTCAGGAGTTCCTTGAAATATTGGGATGTTTGTGATGTTCATCTGTAAAGGGCTGGATTCCAGCACTGTCCCAGTGCCTCAGGCAGTGTCATGGCTTTGCAGGTACTGCTGCTTCAGCAGATGTCAGGAGTCATGTGCTTGGCAGGGACCATCTGGAGGATCCCAAAAGGGGCCGAGCACTCTGCTTTATTGCCTTCCGGGAGTTTCGGGTCACCGAGGACCAGGCAAAACTGAGCCCTTTAGCAGATGTAATAATGATTTTTTTTTTCTTTTTAAATTATGGAGTCAAAAGAAGTAGCAACACATGTGCTGGCTCCAACATTTCCATTTCAATCCAGCTGAGCTTCTGAGGGTGTTGAGAGTGTGGCCTCTTTTGGACCTTGGAATTAAAAAGAGTATCCGAATAAAGCTTCCTTTTATTAGAGAAGAGAAGCATTCTTTTGAAAGGGTCTCAAATATCATCCTTGGCTGCCAGCACTTTTTGGGAAAGACAGGTGAGAAGTGAAACACATTCCTTCCATTATGCCTTTTGCCACAGCTCCAGCTTTATCATCTGGCAATTACAAGTCTTTGAAAAAAGAGCTCAAATGCCATTACACTTCTGACTTAAACCAAGAGAGGGGGGGAAATGAAAGAAGTATTTTAAGCTGCACTTTGATAGGACCAAAATAGTATTAAAGGAAAGCAGCAGATATTTTATCACTATTTGTGGCCTGAGTTTTTCTTAGATGATTCTCAACATGCCACAATTTCAGTACAAGAGGGTGAGAGAGGGGAGGAATTCCTGGGGTCTGTTTCAAGTGTAAATAGTTAGTTTTAACTGGATTTTGCACATCAAAGATGTGCAATTATTTCCTCTAATTATTAAAAGCATGGGATGGATACATGTGAAAAAACAGGGCACTGGAACATGCTCTGGGAAGAGTCTTAGGGACACACGGAAGTGCATTACAGTGCTGAAGACAGAGGGAACCTTGAATAGCATTAGGATCACTCCTACTATTCTAATCCACATTTTTGAGAGGGTTCTTTTACTGTTTGCAAGATTTCACTGTCCCACATGGGTATTTCCACAGCCCAGTGCATGTTTCAGTGATGATTTTTATGGTTCTCGGGCTGCTCCTGGTGCTCAGTGCCCCAGCAGGGATTACCAGGCTCTTCAGGAGGGAGTTCCTGTAAGGGGAGAAGAACTAGGACTGTTCCATGCTGGAAGAACAATGCTTACATTGCATGCCAGCTGTTCCTCAGGCTTTGCAAGAAGCTTAGACCCATCTTAAACCCCACTTAAGCCCTACTTTGATTTTTTTTTTGCCTGCATCTCCAGATAATGAAAACTGACAGTGACATCTCTGTGCAGGAGCTGGTCACTTGATCTGAGAAATGCTAATATCTGTGTATTAGGGACCTGCTTTTTTAAAGATTTGTGGTAGAAATGTAATAACCTCAGGACACTGAAAATGCTCTCCTTCACTTTTACCAGTCCTCCCTCCACTTAATTTTGCTGTTCTCCTGCTTATGTTACATAGATAATAAGTTCCTGTCTGCATTCTTCTTAATTACCACCGCACAGCACCACAAGTCTTGTCTCTTGTGGGGAAAGTTTCATCTCAGATGGAAGATGAGTCTGTGGCATGGAGTATCCTTTTATAGCCCTGCCCTTGAGGGTTGTCCCTGCATTGTTTGCAAAACCAAAGCCTTGAACTGGAGAACCTCCTGGCAATGAAGCCAACAGAAGAAAAGTAGGATGGGTGATTATAGTTTTCCTAGGAAAATCCAGCTACTGAGTGGCAGTAGCCTATACTTTTCATTTTCAAGATAAATATCAAGAGTTTTTAAAGCTGTGGCTGTGCCAATCCCATGCTGTCATTTCACAATCTCTCCTCTCTCATCCCCAAGACTTGCAGATGAAATCAAAGGGGATGAGAGGCTTAGGGCAGGTTGGGGCTATTGGATTGTTTTCATTTTAGTAGATTGGAGTTTTATCTACATTTTTGCTTTTTCAGGAAAGAAATTACATTTAGGGCTGTTTCTCAAATCAGAACTTAAAAAATATAATATCCGTTCAAGTTCATAAATAGCTGTGTCTTCTTTAACCAAACTACCAAAGTTTCTGTGAAATTTCTGTGAATCATTTTTGAGGAGCAGACCTTGGGTCTGTAGGATTTCTCCTGATTCTTGTCAGATATTCCTGGTACAGTGTAACAATATCTGCAAGAATTTTTAAACCTCCACCTCCTTATGTCTGTCAACAAACAGCTTGTGCACCAAAGCCCTTTGGCACATGCAGAGCCATAACGAGGCAGGGAGCTTGGATGCCTGACTTTCAGTCATGCCTGCATATGCAGCTGTGTTCATCCTGTCCATAAACAACGCAGGGAAAACCTGAGGGGAAATTGCCATAAAAGGGGAAAAAGATTCCATGACAGATTCAATTTAAGTTGAGAAAAAATAAGAACAGCAGGTCCGCTTCAGCTGCCAGAGTTTATTCTTGCCATTGGGATAAAGAGTGACAAAAATATAGAGGAGGGATAACAGTGACTGCTGGGTCAAGCTTGATGTTGCTATTTCTCATTAATTCACCATTTGAATTTCTGTCGTGGAATCCCAGAATTATTTGGGTTGGAAGGGACCTTAAAGATCCTCCAGTTCCATCCCTGCCATGGGCAGGAGCACCTTTCACTATGCCAGGGTGCTCAGGGCTCTAGCCAAGCTGACTTTAAACAATTCCAGGGACAGGGAAGACAAGAACTCTGGGCACCCTGTGCCAGGGCCTCTCCACCCTCACAGGAAGGAATTTCTTCCCAACATCCCATCTAAACCTACTCTCTTTCAGTTTGGAGTAATTCACCCTCATCCTGCCACTCCTTTCCTTGTAAATTGTCTCTGTCCTTCTTGTAGCTCCTTCAGGCACTGGAAGGCCACAATTAAGTTCACTCCAAAATTTCTCTTCTCCACTTCTCCAGGCTGAATGGTCCCAAAGTGAAGCACACAGGTGTGTGTACCTTGGATATACAATACCTTGTGAGATGTGGCTATAAAAAGAAAACTAGCATGACATTTGCTGCAGGACATTCCCAGTTAACATTCCTTTTTTTTTTTTAGTCATCATATGGTTTAGTTTTAGGCAGTCCTGTGAGGAGCAGGGAGTTGGATTCTGTTATGGGTCCCTTGCAACTTGAGATATTCTACGAATTTATGGTTCCATGCCAGGCTGGATACAAAGAGAGAGGTTTTTTTCCTCCAAAGCACAGCACAGCCACAGAGCTGGCTGGTGGGATAACAGAGCAAGAGGGGAAGTGCAGGTTCCACTAACTTCCCAATTACTTCTTGTACAATTAACTGGAAGGAGAAAATTCTCCTGTGCATACTTAAAGTCTCAGTTGGACACAGAAAGAGAATTCTCTTGAAGAGGCTTTGCTGAGAGGAGCTGATGTGAGCTCCCAGTTGAGCTGAAAGCTGTTCCACCTGCTCCCTGGCAGAAAGGCAATGTGCATAATTAAAAGCAGACATCTCAAAGGCTAGGGAATACCCAGCAGGGTTTTGAATGCTGAGAGTAGTGAGAGGTTCTACCTCATCCACACACTGTTTTCCACCCTTTAAGGACTCTGGAGAAATTAACTAGCCATGTTTGGTTATTATTAATCCTTTTTACAATGGAAAGAGCATCTCAAGGAAGGTCTGGTGCCAAGAATCTGCTGTTTCAAGCAGCCTCAGATGCTGCGAGCCCTCCCCAGTTAAAATTTTGAGGGTTTAATTTATTCCAGAGTCTGGATCAGCACTGGTGGGAAGGTGAAAATCCTGTGTTTCAGTATTCACTTTAGTGGAATTGAGACTCTGTTTTTCTTTCCAGGCTCAGAAGAGAAGCTGATTGCCACAGAATTAGCTCTTCCTAGGGAAAAGGGTTTTATTGGTATCAGAGACAAATTTGTGCTTAAGGTCACTAATTCCAAATTACTTCTTCTTCAACAAAGCCATGTTATTATATACTACAGATTTATGGTTATTTCATCCCAAATGTAATCTGTGCTGGCTCATAAATTATCTGCTTAGAAGAGCTGATAACATTGCTGTATGAGGGAGTCTAACTTTTTAAATAAAATAAGGAGAAGCAATCAAACATAAATGAAAATACAATTGCCCACCCACTCTAAGTTTCCTGTACTGGGATAACCAGTCAACAGGAATTATCCTTGGTTCAGAAATGGAAAAATATCTTTTAGAAATATATTTAAAGAAAACACACGCTGATGACATTCTTTATCTAACATCTAGTGACAGACCTATCCTTTTCTCCTAAAAATGTGATAACTAATCACCAACCAGTAACGTATATTTTATGTTAATATAATTAATTAACACCAGACAAAGTTTTTCTCTCATTGTTTCTCCTCTCAAGCCAGTCCTCTACAGAGACATGGACCAGATGTTGACTTCACACCTCTCCAAGGCTCTGTTTTATGCCTCTAAATATTTTTTGAGGTTTTTCCTCTCAGTTTAGAAAAATTATACAAAATATGCTTTCCCCATATGAGAGAAATTAATATTGAATCTCCCATTAGGTCACTTGAGCATAAGGAACATTTTGCTCTTTTGTCTGCAAACAATACCATCTTTTCCTCAGAAGGTCTGATTCTGAAATGTGTATACCATGTCATAAAATATATTATTTGAAGCAGTTATTAATGTGAATTTCTGTATTTCCATGTGAATAGGGCTGTAGGATCAGACCAGAACCATGCAAGTCACTACAGAAGGATGAATTCTAGGACTGGAGAGGGAGAACTGCAGGAACTTGCAAACCCCATTGTATTCTTAATTTCATTTTGAATCTCCTTTTGTATTAAAGGTTTACAAGTCATAGACACCCTATGAGAATTGCCAGACAGTACCTTAATAAACAGATGTCCTCCTTGAGCAACCCTTCTACACAGGCATAAACCAAAACTCATTTCCTCTGGGGTCTGATTTCGTCTGAAGTTGGAACCTGTCAGGAGAAGGAACAAGACAGCCAGGAGAGGAGCAATGAAAGAGAGCTGAGATACTCATGAATAAAGAGAAGTATAGAGGCAATAATAATGGATTAAGTGGGTGTCATTCCAGAATGGGGCTTCCCTACTTGCTCCTTTTTCTCTCCATCCTGTGTCGCTCCCTGCTAAAGCCGTGTTTGTCTCCATAGTGCCAATTTGAAAGTCACACGTGTCTGAATACTACCCAAAGAGCAGCACAGCTTTAGAACTTGCAGGGATTCACAGACTCACAGAGTGCTGGAGGTCATCCAGTCCAACTCCCCTGCAGGTTCACCCAGAGCAACTTAGACAGGATCCAGGCAGGTTTGGAAAATCTCCAGAGGAGCAGACTCCAATCTCTCTGGGCAGCCTGTTCCAAGTGTTCTGTCACCCTCACAGTAAGGAAGATTTTCCTGATATTCAGATGAAATATTCTGTGTTTCAGTTTGTGCCTTCCACTCCTTGTTCTGTCTCTGAGCACCACTGGGAAGAGTCTGATCTCTTGATTGTCTCCTTTCAAGGCTGAGCAGCTCCAGCTCCCTCAGCCTTCCCTCCTAAGGGAGATGCTGCAGGCCCTTCAGCATCTCCACAGACCTCAGCTGGACCTGCTCCAGTAATTCCTTCTCTTTCTTGACCTGGGGAGCCAGAACTGGACACAGCATTGCCCAGAGAAGAGGGAGCATCACCTCCCTCAGCCTGCCACACTCTTCTTCCTGCAGCCCAGGATCCCACAGGCACATGGTTCAATTGCTCCTTTCAGATATTAGGGAGCTAGACTGGTCACAGAGCTCCCTGAATCATCAGGGTAAATTCATTATGGATCACTCTTATCTAGCTCCAAAGCAGGGAGGAGTTTTCTGTAGCTGCACAAGTGGGGAGAGCACTGATGTTTCTTGCATGGAGCACTCTAAATGCTGGGACTTATTGCAAAAGTGCTCTTTGGCTTTAGATACATGAATAGGAGGGTTCATGTTTTGTAAACAGCTGGCAAAAATAGGCTAAGAGGAGTGTTCCTGAATTTTATGGGATCAGTAAAAGTTGTTGCTGTGCAGAGCACTTGGCTTTCTCAGTGGTCTCTTGCAACAGCTTTAATCAGGTTCCTCCCTGCACCAGGATGCACTAGGAGTTTGCTTGGCAGCTGTTCCACAAAATCCAGTCAAAATTCAGGCTTCCCACTGGATTGAACAGAGATTATGGATGCACTTGAGTGCTTTGCTGAAGCAAGGCCAGCCTGGGAGAAAACGTCTTACCCAGGAACCAGTCTCACCTTCTTTGGAGAGATTTTCAAGGTATGAAATTTGTATTTTTCTTTCAAATGTTGGGGTTGGGTTTTTTTTTTTGTGTTTTTGTTTGTTTGTTTGTTTGTTTGTTTTTAAGTTTGGTTGGTTTGGGTTGGTTTTTGGTTTGATTTTTGGTTTTTTGTTTGTTTTTTTTTTCCTCCAATCAGGAATGATCTCTTCAGAATGAAGATGTATGATACTCTCTTGTATATGAAAAATTGCATAAATAAGAACAGATGCTTCCAGTGCAGAGGCCTGAGAAAGGCATTTCTTTTGAAAACAGCAGTCAGAGGCTCTTCATAACTCTCCCCTTTTTGGCTGATGATATGGTTGAGCACTGAGACCTGGGCTGGGAAGCCCCACTAAGAAGTTCCTTCCTCTATAAAACAGTCACTGGAGAGGAATTTGATCCAGCTCTCTCCTGCACATTCCACCACACACCTTGGGTCTGAGCTTCAGACCACTGAGGGCAGCTGGATGACTCCACTGCAGTTCAGGGAATATCCTACCTGGGGGAGGCTTGGAAATGTCACAGCAGCATTCCTGGCTTTGCTAAAGATGTGGGCTGCTCCCATTTGTCAAGGCCTTTGAAACAGAAAATCAGGGTTGCATTTAAACTAAAAATGTAGAGCAAAAATAGGAAAGAAGATGAGGATAAATAATGGGCCCATGTGGATTCAGATCCTGTTCTTCACATCACCAAAATAGAAAGCAGAGCCTAGAGGGAAACAATATTTAGTGCTGGCTTCCTTATAACAAAGCTAGGGCATTCTATCTTTTGATCCTGTTTCTTTAAATCAAAACTGAAATGAGGGAAAAGGATGAAAGAATCCTTCCAAAAAGAGGTCCCTTGTGCTGATGGTCTATCAGGCCACTGCACAGTGAATGCCTCCCTCACTCCTTCCTCCTGTGCCTCCAGTTCCTGGCTACTCCCGGTTCACACAAAGACTGCTGCACCCTGTGGCATCTTTGGACTAAGGGAATTGCATTTTTCCACTCTTTGGGAACCTGGATACCAGTCCACACCTCCAGCAAAACACAGAAAACCCTCACAAACCTGATCATACCACCCTGATCACATATCAGTGTAATTTGATTTGGTTGGAGTTGATGAGTAGCAACAATTACTGCATTATAAATTAAAGCCTAGCTCAAGACTGATAGTAGGAAATTACCCTCCCTTCCACCAAAAGTCAATTTTTTTTTTAACATATGTGAGAATTCTTTTTAATTGTAAATGACCTTTTACATTACCTCATTCAGCTGGGTAAAAACTGTTTGAGTGGAAACCCTGGCTTAGGTGAGTCAGTAAATATTTGTACAACTAACAGCAGTAAAGGAAAAACTAGGCAAGTTTGCTTTTGTTTAGGCAAACAGAATGATAAAAATAAAATTGTGTCATGCATGATTAACGGTTAGTGAAATCTTACTTCTTCAAGCACTGTTATAAGGGAGGCTGCAGATATGTCAGCACTGTCCTAATATCAAATGCATGAAAGATAACTTTTTCAGTATCATAGCAATAATATTAATAGGTTCAAGATGCTTTCAGACATGTCATTTGATCTGTAAGAAAACTGTTCTTGAATGGCTCGGGCACCAAAGTGTTCTTTTGTTCCAAGATTTGGAACAAATTCAGGCAGAGATGCAGGAGAAGATAAAATGTGATAGCTGAGATCTTCCAGGACAACAAAACAGACTCTCCTTTTCACAGGTTTTCCACAGTTGTCTCTCATTTGTAATGATAAATCCACATTGCTGGGATTTTCCAAAGCATGTCATTTCAAGGGATTACCAAACCTGTTCCTAAATTATTTAGGGGTTTTACAAAACTCCACAGCCATTTGTCAGACTTTCAACGGGCATTTAGGATTTCCAGGACAGCCTCAGGCACTTATCTGGAATGCAACTGTGGGAACCTGTGGGTTGCTGCCATTTCACAAGACCTGTAGGTCATTTGTAGGTGCTTCAGCTCCAGCTCCCTGCAAGTTTGGATGCTTATTGCATTTGGATAAGGATCTGCCATATCCAGCTCATCCAGGATAAGCCCAAAAATCAAATTTTTCTGTAAGTACAAGAGGCACTGGACATTTCAAGACTGCTTTGCTGTGTGACTTCAGCTTGGAGACTTGACTGGTTTTCCAGAAAATCTCTCATCAAGAGTTTCACTCTTTTAAGTTTATCTAAGCGGCAGTGAACCTTTTCAGGTACCAAATCTGTATTTGTTTTTAACTGACAAACTTTTATTGCTGTCATGCTAAAAAGCAAGAAAAAGAACCAGACTTTAAAAAAAACCAAACCAACCAAACAACAACAACAACAACAACAAACCAACCAGAAATCAGGATGGTAGACTCTAAACTGAAGGCAATTTATTTATTTTGTGACATTATTGTTCAGTAATTGGTCTCCTGCTTTCCAACAATCAGCAATTCTTGCTCGTGGAGGTAGAAAAGCTGGAAAGGGCAGAGCACAACAAACTCAGCATCACAAAGATCTCCCATCTCTTTAGCAAAAATTTTGCAAAACTATTTCCCAGATCTTCAGGAGCTTTTCAGCCTTTAGTGAAGGGAGTCAGAGACAAAACAGAAAGCAAAGCAGATACAGGTTGAACATCCACAGTCACTAAATACTGTTAACAATCATTAAGCATTGCTGCCTGAGTCAGTAAAATACCAGTTGTTTCAGATTAAAACTCTGCCTAACAGCCTTTTGGAGATCATTTAACAGAATAGAGGTTTCATTCATTCTGGTTTCATTTTTAGTGTTTTTTTTTTTTTTTCCAAAGGTACAGTCAGTATCAACATCATGAGAAAGACAGGGTCAACCATGAGTCTGATTATTCAGAGAACAAAAACAAGCAGAGAGGTTCTCCTGCACAGGGCTTTAAATCCAACATTTTCATAACTATTCAGCAAATCTCCCATGGAAAGACTTCCAACCACCACCTTCCTCCTATTCCCATCAAAGTGTTGTGAAAAAAGCTGGTAAATGATGACTTTAAATAATATCACAGCAAAGAAAGTAGGCTGCCAAGAACAAGGAGTTTTACATAAAGTCATCTTTTTGAGTCTCAAACAAAACAAAGCCTATCTTATCTCCACATCCATTTACATGCTGTAATCTGAGTGGTTGCACATTTCATTTTGTTTGAAGAAGTAGTGAAAAAAAAAAAAAAAACCAAAAAAAAACCCAAAAACGTTTTGCAGGAATTTCCCTTATTTTAAAACGACCTGATTAGTCCCCAAGTTTGCCTAGATTTCAACCCAGAACTCAGGTGCAGTGAGGCAGGGCCGTTCTCTGCTTTGTTTGCCCATCTGTTTCTCTGCACAGGGGAATCGTGGCAGAACTGTTTAATGCAAATGGTGCTGAGAATATGGAACAAGTTACCCGAGTCGGGAGCCAGCACAGAGCATACATGTGTTCAAATTACCGGAGATTTGTTCCTCTGGTAGGAAGGATTGAGGGATGAAAATGCAAAACCATGGGATTCGGCTAAGCTAAACAAAGGAATCCATGCTACATTTTGGGCCAGATGCCTTTTTCCTGAAAAGATTTTGCTTCCAAATGATTCAGGTGCAAACTTGTTGTCTGCTGGGACCTAGAGCCAAGAACCCTTGATTTTGCTTTGGGTGTGACATGTGAATGCAGGCAGGGGGTTTCTGCCTGGTTTTCTTCCGATTCAAGTTATTTTTTTTTAATCTCCAAAGCATGTGCACTAGGAAAGGAATCCTACAGGCTGGGTTTTGGCCAGGCCTGAGTGGGTGCAAAACAAGCAGAGAGATGGGGGAGGTTGTTAAAAACCTGCCTCATGTTCAACAGGATCCAAAGAGGTTCCCTGAAACCAGCTGTAGCCTCTGTAGAAAAATCTGCTAGGCCAAATCAATGGGTAAGACATAGCAGAAAGCAGAAAAAACTCTCCTCCCCCGAGTGCCTTTATTCTGAGGTGAAATTCCTCTGACATCCACACAGGGAACGAAACCCCAGATCACCTGAGCACTGAGCTTTACCTACAAGGCATCATCTCAAGGCAGGTGATGGCAAGGGCTTTGATATATTCGCTCAAGCACAGAACTGAGCTAACATGTCTGCAGGACTTCTAAATTAGAGCTGGCTGCTGTCCAGGCACTTCCAAGCAGGAGCAGAAGAGCCTCAGGTCTATCTGAAATGTCCTCTAGATGGATTCTCAGATAGGATGCTCTGAAGTGTTGCCTCTTGTGGTTGCAGTTGCCTGTGTGGGTGGCTGAGCTCTCTGGAACCCATCTTGTGAAAACAGCACCTTGACAATCCGACTAACAATACAGAGAGCTGGGTTCAGTATGAAAACCCTTCTTTTCAGATTGCCTCAGATCTGAGGGATGGTTTGAAGGGAAATAAAAAAAAGAATCTGATTCAGAACTTGAAAGGAATTCATGTCTTTGCCGCAGCATTTATTACTGGGAAACATTACTAATTTTTACTCTAAGAGGTACTGACCAATAACTCTCCCACTGTTTTCCTGGTAGCACAGCAAGTAAAGAGGCTGGACAAAGAGAGTGTTTTGCTTCCCAACAGTAAAAAACAAAATTAAATCCCCCCCCTTACATGCACACAGAGTGCCTTCAAATCTGCAGAAACAGCCTGAAACTGAGAAACTAAGGGCAGAGCTTGCTAAAATCCATAAAGCCATGTGAATGCAGGGCACTCACACCACAACATAATGAAAACCATCAGAAAACCAACTTCATGTGGCTTTCATGGGTCCACAGCATCTGCTGGCTTTGTTTTGGAATTCTGCCTGTGCCCCATGCGAGTCACTGTGTCAAGAGAAGAATGTGAGGGAGTTCTGTGGGCCTGCAGTGCAGGATCAGCAGGAACATCCCAGCTGAAGCATTCCAGGTGCTTGTTAAAACAGGGTTAGGAAAATGAGGGAGGAGAGAAGGCCACAGGGGCTACCCTGCAGACAGCAGACAGTCTGATGGGCTTTGCATTTCGTGCAGTCATTCATTTCCATATGTGCATGAACTATGCGTTCTTGCAACATTCCTTGGCTACTTGGAATGAGGACTACTCCTTATCACTGTAAATGAGCACACAGATGAAAAAACCACCAAAACCAATCAAATAGTGAACCACACTCAGCATTTGCTTCCAAGGACAAGTACAGCTGGTGCACAGTGATATGCAGTGACGCTTTTTGTCAATTTTCGTCACGCACTAAATGTTTTCTCCTTGTGCTGGTTTCAGCTGGAGTAGAGGTAATTTTTTCCTCAGTGGCTGGTGTGTGGCTGTGTTTTGGGTCTGATAATACAGAGATGGTTTTGTTGTTGCTGAGCAGGGCTCACACAGAGCCAAGGCCTTTCCTGCTTTTTGTCCTCCTGGAGTGGAGGTTGGGGGTGCAGGGGACACAGCCAGGACAGGGGACCCCAGCTGACCAAAGGGATATCCCAGTGACATCCTGCTCAGGATATAAAGGGTAGGGAAGAAGGAGGAAGAGGGGACATTTGGAGTGATGGGGTTTGTGCTCTCAAATCACTGTTAGGTGTGATGGGGATCCCTGCTCTCCTGGGGATGCTGAGCACCTGCCCATGGGAAAAGTTAATTAATTCCTTGTTTTGCTTTGCTTGTGTGCAGCCTTTGCTTTCCCCATTGAACTGTCTTTATCTCAACCCATGAGTTTTCCAGTTTCTACCCTTCCAATTCTCTCCCTGACCCTGATGATGGGGGAATGAGAATGTGAGACTGCTATAATGCTCTTCACTACAAAATTGCTCTGACTTCATCTGCACAGAACTGCAGACAGACAAAAAAAAAAAACCAAAAAAAACCCCTACAATTAGAATTTACCAAAATGAGCTCTTCAGAAGATGCAAACAGGAAAGGACAGGGGGTTTTTATGTCTCTGTGAAGTCCAGGAGGGAGGTGCTACCTAAGCCCTGTAACGAGAAACGTGTCCAAGCATCCCAAAAAGGGCTGCAGTGAGGTCATGTCTTTGTCAGTGGCACACAGGAAACCTGACTTCACTCTGAGGGACCCCTACAGCCACATCCTACACAGCAGCCCTGGGCCTGGAAGGCGAAGGCTGCAGCTCACAGGGGACAGGGAGGAAGTGACTGTACAACCAAGAGCTATTATTCACCCTGATTACGCTGTGGTTGCTCAGTGTTGTTCATGTGGATTTGCTGAGGAGTAGAAAATAGGCAGCAGATGTTGACTGGATTGGAAACTGAGAGACCTCAACATGTGATTGTGAAGAGACAGCATCAAGCAAGGCCTTCCTTCCCTATAGCAAGATACACAATTCTTAGCACAACACAGTTTAATCATTTTATCAGTGGCCTACAAATAGACAGAAATCATGGAGTCATAAAACGACCTTGGTTGGAAGGGACCTTAAAGATCATCTAGTTCCAGCCCCTGTTGCAGATAGGGACATCTTCCACTCTCCCAGGTTTCTCAGAGTTTCAGCCAAACTGGCCTTGGACACATCCAGGTGCAGCCACAGCTCCTCTGGGCGTCCTGTGCCAGGGCCTGCCCACCTTCACAGGGTGGAATTCCTTCCTTTTATGTAATCTGTCCCAGTACAGTGCCATGAGGGACACCACTGGTGACTGAAGTATAAAATCGGAGTCACATAAATCATAAAATCAGCTTAGGAGGCAGTCTAAGTTTTAAAATGAGCTGGACACTGGCATGAAGAATTTAGGAACCTGATGATGAGGTTGGAGCAGAGCAGTGCCTCTGGAAACAAAGGCTGTAACCCATGACCTTAGAAGAGGAACATTCTCTCCAGAGAAGCAGGGGCTGCGCAAAAGCAAAGGGAGGAGCTGCTGCTGTTCCTCACGTGATGAGTTCCTGGTGTGGTCTCTGCCCAACAGAGTTATGGAAGCCAAGCTACAGCTTGGCTTTGTCCAGCAGCAATATCCACACCTTAGAGATATTTTTAATTAGCTGGAGGAAGCCAAAACACAGACTGAAATATTGAAAAATTGTTCTTTGCATAAGCACAAGGCCCTTACTGTGCTTAAGCCTCACAAGAAAAGGGTCAGAGTGATGAGCTATTACCTATAATTTGACTAACTAGAAAAAAAGAAGTAGCAGACTCCAGACTGGCAGGAAAATGTTTACTAGGGTGTGATGTCTGGGCACTGCAGCTAAAAGGATTTCAGAGGAGGAGCTGGATGCCATTTTTTACCAGTTAAGGTTAATAAGCATTGGAATACCTTTCCAAAAGCTCTCATTTCTTCCCTGAAAATACCAAGTTTTAATGAGTCAAGTGGATCAATCTGAGTGGTTTGGGTGTGAACACATGGCATAAACATAGTGGTAACACTCATCATCCTCACACAACAGCAGCTGGCACCTCATGGGACACGAGGATGGAGTTCCAGCATGGAAAGGGGAGCTTTTTGTTGGGAAAGGTCATGGGTGGGACATTGCTTGGTTATATTTTCTCTTAAAACATGTCACCATATGGTTTCCACGTTTGGAAGTGGTGAACTCCTGCTCTGAGCAGAGTAGAATGGTTCTGTTGCACTGGGGATAGGTGAGTTTTATGAACCATGGAAAGTCGTGCCGTTCACTGGCAAGGGCTTGAGTACACACATTTGTCAGTTCATATTGGAGCACATAAACCCCAGTAAACATCAGGAGGAAATAAGGTTGCCTGGTGTGGTTGTGATCTAGACTATGACATGAATGTTGTGAAATGTTCCCCTGGGAGAAAAAAAATCTGAAAATACTGCAAGCAAGAGAGCAGAGAAGCAGAAGGGTTCTCAGAGAGAATAGGTGATTTGGGAAACAGCCTCGAGGCTATGATGAAATCCCTGCAGTTCAGACTACTCAGGAGAGCAAAAGTTTGGTTTGGTTGGGAAGTTTCTTGCCCTGTTTGAATGCTCTGAAAGGTGGGCTGGGTGTTTTTATACTCCTTTGTAAATCCATTTCAGGCCACAAGAGATTTCTGTAGCATGATGTAGAGTGGAAGAATGTTTTTGTCCAGTGGACCTCAGGTTTTTCTCCTGCTGAAGGTCAGGATAGATGGATTTTGGAAGGACCAGTTGTTCACATCCATTCAAGATCAATCTGTTCCGTTGTCTGCCCACATACTAAATCTGTTAAACACTGCATTTATTTATTTCTTTTGGAATTTCTTTGCAGCATGGCTGCTGAAGAATTCCGAGACTCATATTTGATGATATTATGGGTGTCCAGTAAGGAGGGAAATAATTTCCTGTTGCAGGAATACTTCCACTGCAGTATCAGGTAATAGAACTCCCCCATCCCTTTCAAACACACAGCCTCCTGGAACAATGGTGAAAAAGGAGTCGTGATATTTATCAATTTCCACCATTCAACTTCCTGAAATGGAAACCCTAATGACAGCCCATGCAGGCTGTATGGTCAGGAAAGCCAGACAAAGTCTCCCATTGTACCGCTCTGGTTGTTACGGGAGAGGATCTGCCTGCTTTGGTGTAACAGGATGTACTGCATATTTTGTATTTTTGCCCAGTGCTCCAATCCCTGTGGGCTAAACCTTTTCAACAGCAGCAATAAAAGAAGAAAAAGACTGAGGCCCTTCTCTTATACCACTTTTATTTTCGGGGGATATTAAATACAAAGAGTTTCACTCTCGGTGGAAGTTGTCCAACTGACTCCAGGATACTGTGTAATCATTAGGAACTGGAAAAACTCAAACTGCCTGTCTGCAGTGGCTTGGATAAGACCTGCTTGGTGCCTTCCAAAAATGAATATTGCAGCTGTGATGATACTTGTGTGTTTGGGCTTTTCTTTCGGGGTGAATCGCACCCTTAAAGCCTGAGGCCAGCCTGAGCCTAATGCATCACCTGAGACCCATTTAAGCCCCTAAAATAAGACTAAAATAGCATTTAAATGTCACACAGACCTCCCAACCCTTCTAAGGGAAGTGAGTGTGCTGCAGGATATGTGCTAAACCTTATAATGCATGTGCCGCTCATTAACGTGTCTGTGCTCATCATTAAATGGATGCTCTCCACTGCTAGAGACAAGAGAATATATCCCAAAAGCTGCATCCCTGTCTTACAGATGGAACATCTCAACCTGCACAGTGCCTAAAACCTTTGAAAAGGAGCCTTGTGCAGGGTTCAGCTGACACTGTTCCTCTGAAGTAGCAGGACTGGCTGCTCCAGGAAGGAGTGCAGAGGGATGGGAGATCTGGACATGGAAGAGTTGGCTCAGGATGTGGCACCCACTCATTGCCCCTTTGGGAGGATTTATTTGATCTAGCTCTCTCTATTCCCTGTGTGCCCATAGGAATATATTTCTGCTTGGGTTTCAGCCCAAAGGGATCTTCCTCTCTGGTGCAAACCAAAGCACAGCCAGTGGAGGTGACAGGAGAATCCCTCCAAAAGCAGGACCACGACCCTATCCCAGAAGCATCCTAGAAGCACCTCCAAGACCTCTTACACAGCAAGAGCTCCCAAAATGGTCCTGCTTGGGGATTAATGGTGGGAGAGCAAGCTCTGGGTTCTTCACCTTTCCCTTTCATGGGAAAGATTTCTCTTTGGAGTGAGGATAAGCCAGATGGAGCTCTGGGCCAGGCAGTGGTGCCACCTGAGAGCATTCCCTCCTTCCTCACAGGAGCTGCAAAGGCCTTCCTGCCCCCAGTTTCAGGGCAACCAGGACTGAGATGGAAAAATTCGTGCACAAAGCAGCCAGAACTCGATCTCTGAAGTGGTGGAGCGTGTGTGTTACTGCCAGGTGAGATCTGGCAAGTGAATGTTTGTTTTAAATTTCTCTTTAATCACTCTTACTGTTTCAACTTTGAAGTCTAGGGAAGTACATTTTCTGGTTTATGCCTCAGATGACATGGAAAAAGATATTCCACCTCCAGTCCTGGAATATCATTTATAGATGTGCAAATTCATAAAGCTATGCCTCTAACAATTTGCCCATGTGGAACCATCCCAATTTGCAGCAACTGAGAACTTGAGTGAAAAATAAAATAATTTTTCTTAAAATTGAGGCATTTATTTTATTATAATTGCCCCAGAATTTCAGATCTAGCTATATCCAGGTTATGTGCAAAAGAAGGGCTGGAAGAACAGGGAGAAGCTGAACATACACACCTTTGCAAAAATATTTAAAGAAATAATGACAAAAGATGGCAAGGTTTGGAGGGGTGCAAGAGAATGCAGATTTATTTGAGCTCTGATTTTCTACTACAGATGTTCTGCTAACTAGAGCAGAGATGTTCAGAGACCACATATTGGCTGTAAAATTCTATGACTGAGATTAATTAAATGTCTGCTGCTCCTCATATAAACTACACTTGAGAGTTTTTCAGGCCTTCTACTCCTCTGAAGGAACAGCTGTAGAATACATCACATGCATTTCTTGCACCCTTAAAATGTATTTTTATAACAAGTGTCAATTTTTTACAAGGAAAGTTTAACATTTTACCCTTCCTCTGATTATCTTGCTGCTGTTCAGAAAATAAGAAAGGAGGAGGGTCTGATGCTTACTTTACTAACATGTGATACTTCCTGCAGAGCACTGCCTCCACCCAGCATGTGTTTTTAAACAAAATTCATGGTAGGTTCAATGGTCACAATTATTCACTTGTGTTATGGCTTATGTGAGTCCTTTTCTTGCAGCAGTTGTTGGAAGGTGAGGACCCCATTCCAGCCTATTCTCCAGGTTAATTCCTGAAAATGTAAGAAATGCAGTTTGTCATTTGCACCTCCTCCTCCTCCTGACTGGACAGTCCCACTGCTTCTTTTGATCCATCAGCTCACCCCTCCCCTCGATACCTGTAAGACATGTACTTTTATTACATTATATTTTTGTATTACATGATATTTTTATTTATGTTTAATCTTGCAGAAATCTCTTTTCCTCCTCCATGATACCTCAACAATTTGATTTCTAGCCAGGCCTCAGACTGTTTCCTATTTTAATTTGATACAGTACCCACAAATTCTTGTGTTGTTACAGTAAAACAATACAGTAAAACAATACAGTATTTTAAAAGTGCCCAACCCACTTTAACTTCACACCCCTCACAGCTGCCTCCCTAGATCTGACAGAAAAAAAGAAGCTGATATTAAATGCAAAATTTTCAGCCTACTGGAACTGTTATAACACTGATCCACTGCTTGCACATGCCACTTATAAAAACACAACTCCCAAGCAAAGGCTTCTGTGCTCCCTTGAAGATCCCATCAAGAAGCAAGTAAAACATTTTGCCTTAAAGCCACAGTTGTTCACACCAAAACCACTTGCATTCCTGACCAAATATGACTGCTTTAAGTTCATGATTTTGTTTAAACTGAAGAGCCTGGCCACTTACAACTGCCATGGGTGGTGGCCAAATGCAGGAGTGGCTTGTGAGGGGCACAAAGGTATAACTTGGCTAATGCCATGCAAGGAATGGCCTGTGTCTTCCTTGTGAAAATACTTTCTGATTGTTTTTCTGAGGTAGGTGTCACTTGGCTTTTAAATAAGTAATTGAAAGCCTGTAAATCTTTGACCTGGACTCCTTGGAAATGCCAACTATGGAAATGGGAGAGGGCAAGGATGCAGAAGTTACTTCAGTCTCCAGCAGCACCTGGCTCCCAACACATCCGGTGAGAGTGGCAGGAAGGATGCACCAATAATGGTGGTGTTTTCTTATTTGTCAACCACAAATCCATTTCAGTATCAACAAGCAAGTTACAGTCACTCAAAACAGCTGTCAGAAGGGCTCCATGTGAGTGGGTTTTCACAGCATCCAAGCCATAGAAAGACACATGGTCCAAAAAAGGGGCAATGCTGCATATGTTGCTATCCAAGGGTGGGGGTTAAAGGCTGTATAGCTTATTCCAAATGCTGGAATATCTAGTGTCTTCCAGAAGACTAGTCTGAAATATTAATCTTTAAGAATTCTTTTCAAAATTACTTATAATGAGTATTTTATTTACTAGTGAGACATTTAGAAATAAATTTCTTCAGTGGTTTTAATGCACCACTGAAGGGAAGCTTTAAGATGAGCAGACCTGAGCACTGTAATCATCATGTTTGCATTGTTAAAACTTCTGACAAGACCAACAAACCATGGCCCTGGATACTTCCAGAGATTAAGCACCCATAGTTTCTCTGGGCAACCTGCTCAAGTGCTCCATCACTCTCAGAATATATTTTTTTTCCTAACAGCTAATCTAAACATCCTCACTTTTGATGTGAAGCCATTCCCCCTTGTCCTGTCATTACAGGCTCTTACAAATAATCTTTCTCCATCTTTCCTCCAAATTCTCTTCAATGACTGGAAGGTTGCATTAGAGCACCCCAAAGTCTTTTCTTTTCAGGCTAAACAATCTGTTTTCTCAGCTTTTCCTTGTTAGCAGAGCTGCTCTGATCATCATCATATTAAAATTTCCTATAAAGTTAACAGAAGAGTGATCCTCAGGAGGGACAAAGCTGACTCATGTTAAGAATTGTGTTCCTACAGGTATATTTTTTGAATAGGATCTTACCCAAACCTGGGTCCATTCCTAGCTATAGCCCTATGTTGATCACAAGTCTATCAAATGATGATTTTTTTTGGTATTTAGAACGCATTGGGCAGGCAAATTTCTTGGGTTTGATTCAGTCTCCTTGTAATTTTACAGAACAAATGTTACTTCCCACAGTAATTGCCATCTTCCCTGTGCAATGACTTAGAAATGCCAGACAGTCCTAACACCAGAACAGTGAAAACTGAACAGAATTATTTTAATTTCCAAGAAGGAGGAGTTCAATTAATGGTGAAAGACAGGTGCTGCTGGATGGGACATCCCTGCTAGGCCCTGACTGCTTGTCAGGGGGCTATAGGCAGATCTTCAATTTGTGGTTTTCTAACCCCTTCTAATGTGCCTGAGCATTGAAAAAGAGGTGATGTAAAACAGGACCTTTTTATAAAAAACTGGGACGACACCTGGATAAAATCATTACCAACTTTTCCAGTATCTCCACATCTCTCAAGCTGCTCATTCATGTGAGTGTTTATAATGCTTAGAGCAAAGTTTCTGATGTGACTAAAACACTATAGGATCAGGAATCCCCTGCTACCCAGGCTGTAATCTGCAGGATCCTAAAGAGTTTCATGGAAAAACTCAGGGGGTGAAACACAACTTTAATGACAGCAGCTATTAGCTCCCAGAGATTCCAGAGGATTGCATCTTCTTTCATCAGGATTGAATTTGATCCAAAGTGTACAAGACTTGTGTTGTGCCTCAAAGCTAATTGAGGATTTGTGGCTCTCTGTCTCTCAGAAGGGAAAGGTCAGCCTTGAGATTTCCAGGTCAGAACTGCTTGACAAGGATTTAGTGTCATCCACAACTTGAGACATGCTAACCGGATTTCTTGTTTAAAGGCAGTGGTCTAACTGTGAAAAGAGGCTAAGAGGGCAAAACTGCGAGGAAAGAGATGATTCATTCCAGTGATTTATCCTAACACTTCCAGGCTCTCAGACTAAAAGATGTTCTCAGCACTGCTGTGCTGAGTTATTGCAGTTCAGAGATGTAAACAGGACAGATTTCCTAATCTGTGGGGTTATTTGTACAAAATAATTTGTACCTTCCTGGAAAGTCTGGATCCTTGCTTGGTGTAACAGGGCAGCCCAGCCAACTTCTTCTGTCACTTGGGAAATCAAAGACAACTCCAGAGATGAGCAGTGGGACACATAATTTAATTATCACCAGCCTTTCTAAGCATTCCTGTTTTTCCAAGGTTATATGGCTGGACAGTTGGAATTAGGCTGTAGCCTGGGAGAACATTACACTGGCCTCTTGTGCACCATATCCCCTTTCATTGACAAACTAACACTTCTTTAATGACATGTGCTGAGGTTGTTATCCAAAATACATTCCTTATCCCAGATCTCATCTCTAGCACCTCTCCCAGGGGTATCTGAGAGTTTGGACCCAGACATATTTGCAAATCCAGGACTCAATCCGGTCCCAGTGAAGTCAATAAAAATATTGTTCGTGCTGAGCAGACATGCATTAGGCTCAAAGGAAAAGCAAAACCCATCCAAGAAAATTACAGGTTCTTTTTTCAGTCAAAATATGTCTTCTCTCTAATTTTTTTCCTGCTGTTTTAACTTTATAATGAGCTTAAGTAACTGAGAAAATGTTTAAATTTTTAAATGTTGAATAGTCCTGGCCCAATGCCCAAAAAGTTAATGTGACCTTTCCCAATACACGCCTCTTATTAATTTTGAAACTTACTGACTCCAGTCAAGAATTTTTGGGGATGATAGAACACTGAATTGTAGCAAAAAAATACCAGGAGGTTGAGAAGTGAACTGTAGTTCACAGGCACCACCATTTCCAGAAAAATGGAAAAAGAATGAACACTTGCAAAACTTTGGTGAGTTAAATGTTTCATAAGCACAACCTCAGGGTTATGTTAATGCAATTATTTACACAGGAATATTAATTTTTGAAGCTTTTGTGCCTTCAGTTAAGCTGTTCCTTAGAGAAATGGTAGACTTGAAAAGCAGCCCCTGGAAGCTACAGGGGCAGGTCTGTGCATCCCACCACCCACCCTGGCCCTGCCAAGCATTACAGGTGTGCACATTATTTTCTTCCAGAGTGGTCAGAGGTTTATTTGCTGCCTGGACAGGAAAGGATGGGGATGAGCTTGGAGACCTGCATCCCTGTACAGTCCTGCAGCCAGGGAGCACCTGTTCCTGGCACTGTCCCTGGATGCGGAGAGGAAACATGGGATAAATAAGCACTTTTGTATATCGGTGTGGGGTCTGGACCTCAGCAGGGGGAAATCAGTTGGAATCCTCAGGGGACCCCTTGCTCTCACCTTCCCAGAGCCGCTCCAGCCCAAGGAACACGGCATTTGTGTTCCATCTCTACCTATTCCATTGGCAACACTAAGGTGCAAAGGTGACTGCGGTCACCTGTCCCTGCTGGAGCCCCAGGCAGGGGGTGGCAGACGAGGGGAAGGGGCCAGCGGCTCTGAGTGACAGCGGGGGGATGATCTAAGGGTCCGCAGTCCTGCCGAAGGTCAGAGCAAGCATTGCCTCCTCCCGCCCACTCTGCCGCCGGGCTCGGGGGCAGCACGGCGGATGACAGCCTGCGGCACTCAATGACAGCCTGGCCGCAGACAAAGACGGCAAGTTCGGCGCTGCCCGGGGCAGGAGCCCGGGCCGAGCGGGGACACGGCGGGACCCGGGGGCTCCATCAGGTCGGCAGAGCCGAGGCCGCTCCCTCGCTGGCTCCGGAGCCAGGCACAGACCTCTCCTCCTCCTCCTCGTCCTCCCGAGCTCTGCGAGCCGCAGCCGCGGCAGGACGCGAGGTAAGCCCGGCTCCGGCCGCGGGCACATCCCGAGCCCGCGCGGCTCTGCGGCTGCCAGCGGGCCGGGGCAGCCCTCGCGATTTTCACACACACACAAACATCTCTCTCCTGCCGGTCTCTCTCTGCCGTGGCCCGGCTTCCCCCGGCTCTTCTCCTCTCCTGCTTCCCTCTCTCCCGCTCACTCTCGCTGGTTTTCTCCTCCCCCCGAAGCCGCCGCCCCCCTCCCCCTTTCCGCCTCCCCTCAAGTTTCTCCTTCTGTCTGATTAAATGAGAAGGAAGTGTGGGAGTGGTGGTTTTGAAGCTCTCCCTTTAAGAGGCAGCCTGCAGTGACGAATTGTTGAAATTGCCATTGCAGGATGGCATTCCGCTATAAATTCATTGTTCCACCTCCTCTCATCTTCACATTTCTCTCCCTTCTCCTCTTGTTCACATCGGCAGACTGGGGATAACAACAACAACAGGAAAGATACAGGGAGGGGGCTTTTACAGAAATCCAGGACGTTTCCCGCTTCTTGGGCTTTTTTTTTTTCTTTTTTTTTCATTTTTAACCTTCTCACCGGAGACGATCGAGGCGTTTTTGGGTGCCTGAATTTCTTCTCTCCCCTTCTCCTCCTTCTCTTCAAAACAAAAGAGGGCAAAAGAAGGAAAGGAGCCCACCAGAGCCCGAGAAAGTGCCGAGTCGCAGCAGACCTGCCCCTGCTGCTGCTGGTGATGATCCGGTGACTACAGCAGAGAAGTGGAAGAGGAGTGGGAAGTGCTCAAACTTCTCTACTTGCCGGCTCCGAGCCGTCTCTCCTCCTTTTCCTCTGTCCTCACTCTGCCTCCCCGGCAGCAGTGATTTGGGATTTTTTTTTTTTTTTTTGCCTCTTTCTCTCTCTCTCTCCCCCCTTCCATGTGCGCCCGGCTCTTCCCTGCAGAGAAACACAAAAGTTCACACGCGAGCTGCTTTTGTTGACATTTTTTTCTCTCCCACTCACACTTGACTTCGGGAGGGAGAACTTTTTTTCCTTATTTTTATTTTTTTGTTGTTGTCGTTCCTTTTTTTTTTTTTTTTTTTCCCTTTCCCGCACCTCTCCTTTTCCTCCCATCCCTTAACTACGCTGCCCCGCTCCGCCGGCCGTCTCCCGTTATTACCACCATTATCACCACCACAATTACCATTACCGCCGCCGCGCTGCCCCGCGCCGAGGCGAGGATGCTGCCGGCGCTGCTGTGGCTGCTGCTGGCCGCCCGTGCCGGCCGCGCCGCGCCGCCGCCGCCCGCACCTGCCGAGCCCGGCGCGCCGC